>JAHWFO010087595.1:450513-481517 GCA_023313115.1 Rhysida immarginata | reverse complement strand
CCTCTTCTATCATCTCCCAAAAAATCTGTACTCAATTCAAAAACACCCTGTATATTATACATATTGCAAACGTGCGGTAAAATTGAAACCAGTGAAATTCGAAACCCATATAATTTCATCGCAGTCAACTTCAACCTATAGATATCCACCTTTTTACTTTCGATTTCACGGGCGCGGCCATCTTTAAGTTTCGAATGCGTCCGCTATTACAACATGTCCCTGAGCGTAGCCACCGTATATTTTTACACATACGGTGGCTACATTCTGAGCTCTCGGGTCTTCCGATTCCTCTCATCCAATCTTAAATTTTAGCATTACTGCCTATACTGTCGCATCGTTAATTAAAGATATCTAAAAATCAGATATTGTGTACAACATTCCTGCCCTAATTTTAATATTTACGGCAAGTGATGAACATGAGTTACATGTTTATGTCGAGTTGCGATTGCATTCTTTAGTCTATTTTTAACACGATTGTATAGGCAGCATGATTGTAAAAAAAAATAAAAATAGACAGCATTTGTAAAAATGTCTTTTTTCGCTTACTTTAAAACCTGTTCATAATTATATTTCAGATTGTGAACATAAATTATTCTTCAGAATGTGTGATGTGAAGTGCGCACCTGTTTCATATTTCGACATTTACAATTATTTTATTGAATCAAAAGCATTTGACCATGAACAAATGAAAGCATATAAGAACTTAGAGGCATATAATTATTTTCTAAGTGTATTTCTTGAGCCAGTGTATTATCACAAAAGCAACATATTATATATGTTAAACCAAAGGTCATCTCTTCTCAGTGAAATAAAAACACAAGGTTATATTGTATAAAAACTATTATAAGGCCATCTGTTCTCAGTATCTTGTATTGTTACAATAAATATGAATGAGGCAGGTCAAAATTTAAACAATACTAAATTTATTAAATATAGGAGTAAGGTATTTCGAAGCTTTGACTTCATCAACAGATAACAAAGCGTCTGCTTCGAAACGCTTTTTGGCTAATTTTCAATAACCGCACAATCGCACGATGACTGAATGAAGTTTTATTAATTTAACCATTACTTCTTAACCATTACTGGGACTAAATAGAAAAGGGGGTATATATTTGTTTGTTAGAGGAGGTATCTGGGGGATGCAGCCTGCTAAATAAAAAACTCACTTCGCTTGGTCGCATTCAATCATCGCGGATAGTGAACATTAATAAAGCTCATATTTAATCAATTTAGTATTGCTTAAATTTAGACCTGCCTCATTCATAGTGTATTAATGTTAACTTTGCAGTTCACAGCCTTAGTGGGTTTAATAACTTTGTGAAATGTGAATAAATAATAAGTAGTTATTTACTGAAGCGGCCTTAGAGGGGGTGGAGTCCTTCCTACTAATACACTGCTTCGATGCTCAATTACATTCTTCCTCTCTCCATTTTCTAAGGATTTTTTGAGCGTTTGAATAGACAACAACTGCACAGTACGAACCCATGCTGAATTAAAAGTCAAATTCTAAAGCAAATACAAAAAAGAACAAAACCAAGGCACTACGAAGGCACTGAGCATGGTCTCCTTTCATTCATCCATCGCTGTGGGCATGTTATAATGGCGGACGCACAGTGAGACATCTGGCGGATTCAGATGACAACATCAGACTTGCAAAAGGTGGATACGAGGCCTGTCCGAAAAGTATCCGGATTGAGGCTACAAAAAAAAGTAGAACTCGCTGCATCTTTTTCCTATCCGGATCGTGTGACGACATTTCTGCGAGGCCAACGAGAGACAGGCCAGGCAACACCACCCAAAGGGAAAGCCTGAGCGCAGAAACGTCATGCATTGTTAAAACGTCATCGGTAGTCATGTTTTATCGCATTTCTACCAATAATAAGCCCTAAATTATGACTAGGTATGATGATGTAACAATGTATGAAATTTTCGCGCTCAGGCTTTGAGTAGAGGTGGTGTTGGGCCAGGGCACTCAAAAGTCACATGATCATCGGGGTCCGGGCATCAATCCATCCTTCATTGTTTCCAACAAACGAAAAAATACTGATTGTTAAAATACAAGATGGAGACAATGAAGGATGAATTGTTGGCCGGACCTCGATGATCATGTGACTTTTGGGTGCCCTGGGCTGTCTCTCGTTGGCCTCGCATTTCTGCTGATGACGTCATGAAATTTGCAGCTGTTAAGAGTGCCGCGTGCAGTTGTTGTAACACGCTAAAGCAGAACGTTTTTCTTTTCTTGTCGCGTGGTGAAAATGACAGGAAACATTGAGTATCGACATTGCATCAAATTTTGTTTTAAAATCGGTAAAACCGCAACGGAGTGTTATGAATTGCTAAAACAAGCATTCGGCAATGATGTTATCAGCCGCACAGCTTTTCGAATGGTTCAAACGCTTTAATGAGGGTAGAGAATCGGCACAAAGTGATCCGCGGCCTAGTCGGCCTTCAACGCCAAGAAATGACACCACAATTGAATAGGTTCGTCAACACTCGTGCGATCAAATCGTCGTCTCACTGTGAGAGAGATTGCCGAAGATGTCGGAATATTCAAATGTAGTTGTCATGAAATTTTGTAGCCTCAATCCGGATACTTTCCAGACAGGCCTCGTATTTGAATACTTTCACTCTAATAATGACTGAGAGGCCTTATTTTAAAAGGCTATTTTCATTTGTGACGCTGATTCTGAAGCTTTAATTTTTTGTTTTAATTCATCAAATTAATGTTTCCTTAATTTGTCGATAGTAATGTACTCAATTCACACGACCGCGTTCTCCCATAATACAATGACGATCAGACCAGACAAGACTATACTGAGGCCAACTATCTGCATTCTTTAGTCGAAGTCGGTCGCAATTCTTAGACGCACCCTATGAGTGGGGTAAATAAAACTGCAGGTTAGGTTTGGTTTGTTTTTTTTGGTATTAACGTTCTTTTCAACTGCCATGGTCATTTCAGGACGGCGTTATAGGGGCCGCAAATTTTGCCTCGCAAGGGTTCTTTAACGTGCAGCCGGCAAACGACTACATGGGACCAACGGCTTTACTTCCCTTCCGAAGGAAGTGCGTGATCTCAGGATTTTCCCCCTGAAAAAATCATCGTCGTTCTCGGCCGGGGTCGAACACGCGTCTTCGGGCATCAGAGGCGGTCACGCAACCACTGAGCCACCGAAGCCGATAACTTTGAAGGTTAAATCATTGCCAAAAATATAAAGGGTGAAGTAAATCTATAAGGAAAAACTTCAGGGGGTGATTCCTCAGAAGAAAAGTAACAAAAAGTTCTTATCAAAATATGTTTGGAAATTCATAATTTCCATAATTATATGCACGACAAATTGCCCCCATAACAATACAGACAGTGTGTTTTTTCTGTTGCAGAGTTACTTTTGAGTAATAGTGGTGCAGCGGAGGTAAATGGTCCGGTATTCCTGTCAGGAACAAGCCGAAATAGTCTTTACATACGGACAAGCACATGGGAATGGTCGAGACGTAGCACTGATGTATCATGGAAAGTACCACCCGAATCACAAAACGCTTGCAACTTTTGGCGTTTGTGTGAGAAGGATTCCTTTGATAGGACATCTAAACTCTTATATTGCATCCCAAGGAAGCCACTTCGAACTTCTTTTTGTAAAGTTGAAACACTTGCTGTCACGGTAAAGTGATGTTCTGCACTAATTGCTCTATTGCAGACAAATCGTCCATTTCCTGATAGAGGAGATTGTTTTGTTTCTTTTCTGATCAGTAATCATCCCCTGAAGTTTGTCCCTATCGTTTTAGTTCGCCCTGTATAACAAATGATATAAATTTTTAAATGTTTTCCACTTTTATTAATTGTTGGGTAATATTACTTTAACAAAGAATGTCGATTTGATATTCTACTCGTGATTCTTATTTGTTTGTAATGAGGCGTATGAAAGGAGAAATCAATTATTTTATTAACCTAGAGGTTAAATTTTTATGAAAGTGGCTGAACTGAATTACAAACGTTTATCGCTGTGATAGTAGTGGTTGTCGACTCAAAATGGTAAGCTACTTCGGGAATTTCATTGTGGTTGCATCACTTACGTTTATTTATCAGATACATACGTGTAAATCAGCATCAAATCGACTCCTGCTGGTGTGCTTTGACGGCTTCTGGTGTGTAATAATAATAACAGTGCTACAATTATAATTGACCAAAATTATATAAATTTATATATTTTATGAATTCGAAATGTTTTCGTACAAAATTAAACGTGCACAATTTATATCTTAAGGAGTGTTTATTTGCAACTACACAAACCACGTAATTTCATGGAGTTCGCTAGAAGAGGAGTTTATGCAAATCAAGGCATGATTCCAGTGTTTCCTGCTAGCTCATCTCCTAATTTATATGCAATGGTTACAGGTATGAATTATTCTCTCAATATTGTCTCAATATAGTTAGTTTATGTATACCAACTGTACCTAGAAAATGTTTCAAAATCAACAACTGCAACAATAAGCATGTCGTATTTTTTAAACAATTTGCTTTGAAAAATTTCCATTAAAGTCTTGAATAAAAGTTTATCTTCAGAAAGATAGAAAAGGGTTCAATACAATTTTATTGTGTTTATGTATACATATACGTACATGTTTTTCGAATGTTAAGATACGAATGGTACAAATGACGGACGTTGATGACAGCTGCACAGGAACTTAATATCCGTTATAACAATTCGTCTTGACGTTCATGTCCAGACATTCAAGGCCTGGAAGGGGAGGGGAATTTCAAAGTCAAAACAAGTTTAATATAATATACAAGTGATGAACGTCCGGCATATATCGTACTGTGGGCATGCATTTAGGGTCATTCCAAACCAAATAAACCAGTTAAAAATAATTTTGAACCTGTAGGTCTTGGATTTTGGTAATTTTTTGGTTATTTGTTCCATGCATTAATGTAAAGAAAGATACAACATTTTAGATTTTCCCCCTTATGGTTTTTGATTTATAAATTTTTAGAATTTTAAAAAATGCCGAAAAACGACGTGTTTTGAAATAGTTATTTGGCTGTTTCTCAATATGTATTGGAGCTAGAAAGCTGGAACGGGAGTTATCATCATATTCTTAAAATACAATATTTTTCCAAAACAAACCTAAAAATTGTTAATAGAAAATTATATGTTATTCTAACATGTGCAGGCTCAACGTCTGCCAAATTTCAAAGTGGAGAAACAATGGGTTTATGAGAAAATATTTTAACCAACAACAGGTACATTAAAAACGCTGTCAAGATCTGCCAATATTAGAATATACAGGTATAAAGTATCTTAGGAATATATAAAGGGCTTCTGGTAGAATATATAAATAAGATTTCATAAATCAACATACATGTTAACAATTTCATTTAGTATAAATTAAGAGCTGAGGCTTCAAAACAAAGATGTCACAACCTGAAAATTTACAAGTCTTCACTTGTCTCTGTTTGTTAGTGATTGCATCATGGTCAATTTGCTTGTAACCAGTTAACAGTGGAGCCAGTGAGTGCGTGTTGTGTCTAAACCTTTTTATTAAACCATTTTTTCATTCTGGAGAATGTAGTAAAAAACAGTTTCGTTATTGTAATTTTTTTTACAAAAATAATTAATTTTTTATTATCTAAACTATATTTTAGGAGACTTTATAATGGCAAGTAAAGATGAAAAAAGTGAATGGACTTTATTTTCAAATAAAATGTTGCAACTCCTTGAAAAAAGAAAAACAAAAAAATCTCAAAAACTAAGAAGTATAACTGAATGGGTGTGCTTTTTGGGTTTAGACAATGTAAACCTAGGAATGAAAATTTGTGATAATCGCAGGTTGAAAGTTAACAAATTATATAAAGATGAACATTCAAATTCATACAAACTTTTGGGCAAAAACGATAATGGTGATATTGATAATATGTTGACACTGATTTTGTACAAGGAACAATTAACCTGATTTTGTTGATCCTGATTCCTCTCTAGATTTTTTAAATAAATCATTGTAACTTGTCGGTGAATCTCCAATCAGTAAAATGAAACTTCAGAGTTCAGAATGTTACACCAAACAGAAACTTGAAAAAGTGAAAATAACTCTAGAGAAAACATTTTTAGTACCTAAAACTGTAGAAGCTCAACCACAAAATACTGACATCGGCCTCGGTGGCTCAGGGGTTGCGTGATTCCTCTGATGCCCGAGTACGCGGGTTCGACCCCGGCCGAGGACGACGAGGATTTTTTCAGGGGGAAAATCCCGAGATCACGCACTTCCTTCGGAAGGGAAGTAAAGCCGTTGGTCCCGTGTAGTCGTTTGCCGGCTGCACGTTAAAGAACCCTTTGAGGCAAAATTTGCGGCCCCTATAACGCCGTCTTGAAATGACCATGGCAGTTGAAAAGGACGTTAATACCAAACAAACCAAACCAAACCAAAATACTGACAATGATGAATCTGAAATAATAAAGCAGTTAAAAAGTGAGTTTACTGAAAGTAAAAGAAGCGAAAAACTGACCATCTTATCGGTTTTATCAATGAGCTGGAGCCTTAGCAGAATTAAAAATGAATTCGGAGTAACTGTTTATATCGCAACAGCTGTAAAAAATTGTCAGAGAAAACGGTATTATTTCGTCTCCCAATGGCAAGCCAAGGGAAAGCTCTTGATGATTCAACAGTTCAACTTATATTTGACTTTTATAATAGAGAAGATGTAACCAGGGTTATGCCTGGTAAAAAAGATGTGGTGGCAATAAGAGAAAAAAATGAACCAGCGTTTGCAGAAACGGCTGATATTGGTGAACCTAAATGAACTATATGAACTTTTAAAAATCGAACATCGAAATCATCGCATCGGGTTTTCCAAATTTTGTGAATTACGCTCAAAAAAACTGTATTTTGGCAGGAAAAGTGAAACACACACAGTTTGTGTATGTTTAATCCATCCAAATGTAAAGCTAATGATGAATGCTATTAAGATGAACACTTTTAAATTTGATGGAGATGATAATGAATTGTTGCAAAATTGTTTGTCAAAATTATATGCAACCCACCTGCACCAGATTGTTACTTGGATAAATGTGAAATGTGTCCTGGTGCAGGTCCCTTCCAGGAATCACTTTCTAAAATGTTTGAAGATGAAATGATTGATAGTGTGACACTCAAGAGGTGGTTAAGTGTTGATAGATTCACGTTGGAGACAGTAGTAAAAGACAAAGATGAGTTTATTGATGAATTTATGCAGGATTTGTTGAAATTGAAAACACATTCATTCGTAGCAACAATGCAGAAGGAATTTTATAATGAAGTAAAGGCAATGTTGAAAAGTGCAGAAATTCCCATATCATGTGATTTTGCGGAAAATTATTCTTTTGTACTACAGGATGAAGTGCAATTGTATCATTGGAACAACACCCGAGCCACCCTTCATCCCTTTGTGGTATATTTGAAGGAAGATGACAAAGACAAGCTAAAACATCCAAATTATGTGTTTATCTCGGACTGCCTGATCCACGATACAGTTGCATTTATCTTGATCGACGAGCTTAAAACTGTAATTCCTAATCTAACTAAAATTGTTTACTTCTCTGACGGCTGTGCAAGCCAGTTTAAATATTTGTAAATGTGTGCCTTCACCAGAACGTTTTTGGGATAAAGGCCGAGTGGCATTTCTTTGCCATCTCTCAAGGCATGAGTGCCTGTGGTGGCCTTGATGGAACTGTAAAGAGGTTAGCTAGCAAAGCTAGTTTACAGCGCCCTTATGAACAGCAAATCAGGACTCCTAAACAACTTTACGAATTTGCAAAGGCAAGCATTCCTGGAATTCAATTCAAGTATTGCACTTCTGAGCAATACAGTGAAAATGAAAGAAAACTGAAAGCAAGATTTGTTGAAGCACAAACTGTAAAAGGAACACGTAAAATTCATACAATGATTCCTGTATGTGAGGCAAAAATGGATACTAAACTGTATTCTCCAAGTTTTGAGAAAATAACAGAACAACCTGTAATATCAAGTGCAGGTATTACAGAGGACCTGACAAATATTGAATCGGGTTTCGTTACTGTGGAGTACAACAAAAAGCTGGTGTTGGCCTGCATCCTAGCAAAAAATGAATCACATGAAACAAAAGTTAGTTTTTTACATCCTCAAGAACCTGCGACATCGTTCTACTATCCACAGCCAAAAACTGAGACTCTTCTCAAAAAGGTTGACCCAAGGTTAGTGACTGGGAGGATATATACACTAACCAGTGAAGAAATGACTGAATCGACCATCTTTTTAAAAAAGAAAATAAAAAAAATTAAAAATAAGAGACACCTAAACTGTGATTTGTAAATATTGTATTTGAGTTATTGTACTTTGAATAAACTTACACGGCGTTTTTACTGTACCTGTTGGTCAAAATTTTTTCTCATAAACCCATTGTTTCTCCACTTGGAAATTTGGTACACCTTGAGCCAGCACATGTTAGAATAACATATAATTTTTTAATAAAAATCAAAAGGGGTGATTTTTTCTAAATTCAAAAAAGAATTTTTAGTTTTTTTTTTTTGGAAAAATATTGTATTTTAGGAATATGGTCCTGCTGTATATCAAAAGAAAGAGCATTAAAAACTGAAAAAGATGACACCTATCACAGCTTTCTAGCTCCAATACTTTTTGAGAAATAGCCAAATAACTATTTCAAAAACACGTTGCTTTTCTGCTGTTTTAAAACTTTAAAAATTTATAACTCAAAAACCATAATTCCGAAAAATCTAAAATTTTGTATTTTTCTTTACATTAATGCATGGAACGAGTGACCAAAAAATTATCAAGTTCCAACGCCTACTGGCTTAGATGCCTGGTTGATTTGGTATGGGATGACCCTTTAAAGAATTCAAAAAATTACTGATAACCCTCTTGCAGATATTTGGCCCGATGAAAAAAATTATTAACTGTTTTTATTGAATTCAGGGATCATTAACGAAAAAAAGTTCGCTTGATGGGGTGAGGGGGGTGGGATTTTGAAAGTGACCAAAAATGAATAGTAAAAATATGTGGGCGGGTTTATTAAAATATGAACGTTCCTCTGCTTACGCATATGGTTAGGGATAATTTTTTATATGAAAAATATTTCCTACTTTAAGGAAAGGATATTCAAATGCATTACATACTTTCAATAAGCATGGAGATTTGAGAAATGGGTCATTTCATCCAGACCAGACACCCACTGTCTATTTGAGAATTGAGATTGTGTGCTGCTATTGTACATAATTTCATGACCTTTTGCCAATTTTTATTGCTCTATATACATTCTGCTGCAGTAATTGCAGAAAGTTTAATGCATTTGTTGCTTGAAAGGAAATTGGTAAAATTTCAAATTGGCTGCAGTTTTTAAATGGAAAAATGTAGGCTGACAATTTTTTCCCTGAATATTCTTTCTGACATGTAGTTTACGAAAACATGAAAGAATTGGCCATATAAAATTTTATAGATTAATTTTTTTTGTTAAATTTAAAAAAAAGGGACACTTGCCCCTCTCTGAAAATCATTGAAAAAATTAGAAAGTGATCTACAAGTAGTAAAGTTTCATCACAAAAAAAATTAATTTTGAGAAATGAATGGTGCTTACAAAAAAAAAATTAGTCGTGAATTTTGCTAACATTTTCCCACAATATCCTTAATATAGAAATACTGTTTACTATCGAAGATACATTAACAACATAAGTGAGCATAAAAATATACAAATGCAACAAAAATTGCAATATAAAACAACTACAAGCTATAAAATGTACTCGTAAGATATGAACACTAATTTTGTTACAATGGTAACTTCTGCATCACAACTGAATTAACTCAATGCAATGATACCTAGAGTTTTGTTTATAGTATGTGAATACTTTCTCAAAAATCAATATTATGTCAACACTACACAAAATGCTGATGCAACAATCTGCATTCAAGTTTATGTGGAACTATACATGTGACAGACGCTTTAATGATTCACATTTAATATTTTTTATGCGAGGACCACTTTTCTTCCACTAATATTGAAGACTCTTTGCTTACAGATTAAGTACGGCCTGTTGCTGTGGTGATAATATCACGTGATATCAACTTCACTTAGAGTATGAGAGAATGAATCAACGTCATAAACATCATTATCAGGCCAATATTAGGATGGGGATGGTCTATGAGGATGTATGAACCTTACTGTAACATCTCCTTCACTATTCACTTTCTCAACAATCCCCAAGTACCAAAAAGAGTCATATGCACTTGCAACATAGCAGTTGGGCCGCGCAGAGCATTCTGGCATTAGTGGCGGAAGTGCAGAGAAATCATGTATGATACTAAAATCAGTATCACGGCTTAGCCTTTTTGCTCCATTCTTGATTGGTGATAGTGGTTTAATGTGATGGATCGTGTTCCACGAACCGTTTTTGCACTTTCAGAGCGTGGAAAAAGAAAATTTCTAAGTCGTACCATTTCATCTTTTGAAACAAAGAGAACTGAAATGCCTTGTAAGCTCTCCCGGCAGAATTCAAATACCTGCGACGCTGTGAAATATTTGATCTTTATATAGTCTTTGCAAATTTGTTTTTGTGACAAATCATTTAACAGTGCCTACTACACCATCACAGGGAGATTTGCTATGACTGGTTGCTAAAAAAGACCAGTTTCACTTTACATTGAAATCGTGTTCATGGTAGTAGATATTTCTGAAATTCTTACACTATACTGTGCAGCACGTGCAGCACATCCATCCGTGAAATATTTAACATAAGTTGCACAGGTTAGGGGAATTTCAGAAATTTAGTCACAAACAGATGACATGGTAGTCATAAATTACCAATTTAATTATTTTTTAAATAGCGTTTTTTTTCCACACCTCCCATTATTTCTACAAACGGACTCTTTTTTGTGTGACATAAAGACAGATTTATAATAGTATTGTAAAACTTTCAAAAGAATCTATATGGGGGAAATACCTTATAAAAAATGATGCCCATGTATCGAGATTGTTTAAAAGAAATTATTTACATTTTTTCTAAGACATAGATTATAAATAGTCAATATAAGGAGCATGATCAAAAACTATAAACCTTCCTCTTTAATTATAAAAGAATCCAAAGTTCTTCTGCAAAAATTGTAGGAACTATTGCATTACTAAATTATAAAGGAGTTCGTCTAAGTTCGTGAATCCATATGACTTCTTTAGATCATAAGTGAAAAAGTACTTAACCTGCAACATTTAAACTTTGGAAATGTTCTTATATCTAGGTAAACTTCGATTACACAAGATTTCAAGGTTTTCTGTGAGGGTGTCATTTTCTAACATTTCTGATTATAGTTTTGATATGGAATGACCCTAATGTTATTACAACTGGTTACAAAAGGGGGGAGAGAGGTTAAAATTGCGTCATTTAGCGAACTATTTTATAAATGATCCCTTTGTGTCTACTCGGAATTGTTACCGAATCCATAGACCCAATTTGCCCAATACAATAATCTGCTGATTTAGATAATTGATATTATCGCTCTGTGCAAGTAAAATAATGGAAATCCTAAGAGAAAACTAGTTTAAGTTAAATTATAATGATGTATCAACATTTTTCATTGCCGTATAATGTTGCAAAAATTTTATATGACTAACAAGCCGGCTCGGTGGCCGAGAGGGTTAAGGCACATGTCTTTCCGTTCTCGACACCAAGCAAGTCGCGGATCCGAATCTCGCCGAGGGCATGGATGTTGTTTGTCCCGTTCATAATCGTTCTTTCATCATCATTGGGGAAGTACAATAGACCTGAGTTGGTTCTTTGACAACCACCCCTTTAAAATTCATTACTCATTATGACTAACAAATATTATATAAGAGTAGGAGTTGTAATAATGTATAATTAATTAAAAAATAGTAACTCCATTTTAATTAAAAGAAATAAAACTAAATATAAAAAACAATTAATAAATGAAAGTCACCCAATGTGGAGAAACACAGGTGAAAAGAAGGTCCTGTGTTTTTCTTGTAACAATTCTCCACAAGATGTTCTTTTCACCTGTGTTTCCTCTGCTTCAACCAGTTCTACATAATAAGCCCCGAAAGACCTTCGTTTAATCTGTGTTCCGTCCACTTCATAAATTGTATTTCTCCATAGTGGGTGACTTTCATTTATTAATTGTTTTTTATATTTAGTTTTATTTCTTTTAATTAAAGGAGAGTTACTATTTTTTGACTAACAAAGATGTAAAATAAATTATTATAGACAACGTTTTTCTTCTCTTAAATATGTAGAATTAGAGTTAATGCTCCAAGCATAAGGTAAGGATATCAACGAAAAAATAGCAGAAAAAATAATGTCAAAATGCAATTTTAGTAATACTTAAATTCATTCTTTTTCCTAAAGCGTTTTGCCTGTCGGCATTTTTAAGGGAATGTGTTATCTGAAAATTTTGTTTAATGACAGAGACTATTTGAAATATTCGGAAACATTTAAAAACAAACAATGCTACTGTAACAATTAGGAAATCACTAGAAAATCTCTGTACATTGTTGAAATTTAAAAAGTATGGGAAATTTTCTTTTTTAAGTAGGAAATACAAGGTGAGTTTTTTTTTAAGTAGCCCGGCGCGAAATACTGAACAGTAAGTTTTCAAATGACTTGTCATTCATGTGATATTGCGCAGTTGAGAGAGTGACTTTGGTATGCGTGGTAGTCGTTTGTGCGAAGTGGCGAAAATGGTATTATCTCTGCAAGAGCGTATTTTTGTGGTAGAGCACTATGCACGGCATGGGTCATGGCATAATCCCTTCTATGATTATGGTCATGGAAACAGTGTGCAGGTGAGTTTAAAATTAAGTTTCAAATGGGTGCTGTGCCTGCAAAACCTCCTGCTAAGAGTGCAATGCAAAACTTAATTGCAAAATGGCATGCAACGGGATCAGTACTGAATGCAAAGAAAGTGCGCAAAAGGACGGTCCGTACGACAACAACCATTGCTGCTGCTGAAGAACACTTGCTACGCAGTCCCAAAACGTCATCACGGCGGCTGTCTCAGCAACTGGATTTGTCTCAGTCAAGTGCAATGCAGATCATGAAACAGGATTTACATTTACACCCCTTCAAAATGACCACTGTGCATCAGTTGCATTATGTGGATAAGCCGGCCAGGGTTCAGTTTGTGAATGGTTCCTGAGCACCAATGCTCCGGAGTTGCTGGAGGATGCTTATGTGTTCATCTCAAATGAAGCGTGGTTCCATCTGTCCAGTTACGCCAACTCACAGGACATCAGCCACTGGTCTTCCGTCAATCCGCATGTTCATGGAGTCTCCACTGCATCCACATAAAATTGGAGTGTGGTGTGCTTTCTCCGACTGCCGCATCATCCATGTGTTCTTCAATGAAACTGTGAATAGTAACCGTTATGTGCACAACATCTTCAGCGTGTTTGCCGAACAACTTACTGATGACGAGCATGCCAATGCTTACTTTCAGCAAGATGGTGCAAGAGCCCATTCTGCACACGCAACACTTCCCGTATCCAGGAAGTGTTCCCACTCCAACATGTGATCAGTCGATGAACAGAACAGCTCTATCGATCTGCGATTTCTTCCTCTGGGGTGCACTGAAAGGTGTGGTCTACCAGAACAATCCGCGCACAATTGCCGACCTTCAACAAAATGTCCAGGCAGCCATTCAGGCCATTCCAGCAGTAACCCTTGCTCGTCCCTTCAGGAACATGCGGACACGCCTTCACACGTGTCTCGAGGTCAATGGAGGACACTTCCAGCACCTACTCTAGGTTATTTGCATTGATCTTTGATCATTGTTATCTCTTTTCATGCTCATTTTCACACGTTGTTCACTGGGCCACTTTTAACCTAAAAAACTTACCCTATAGAAATAGTAAATTGTTCTATCTTATTTGATGGAATAACAAATCTGATACTAAATCGTTTTGGTAATTTAACATTAGCTCATTCCCGTTTAGAAAAATAAATTCCTTGTTTATATGAATTTTTCCACCATCCATCCACTACGAAATTCTAACTCCAATAAGTTTGGTTATTCAAATATTGAGAAACATTTAAAATTGGATATTATAATTCGTGGAAAAATAATGACTCCTTTCTTTAATTTCGCAAACGGGCATTATTTATTTCACTTTAACAAAACTGTCAATATTGTTTTTAGTATCGTTATCTATTCAAAGTAAACAAGAAATTATTCCTCCCGAGGAAGGTATAGAAAAGTAGCGGAAGCCCTGATTTCATCTATTTTTACCCCTTTATCTGCACTATTTAAAACCCCAATTTTTATTAATCAAAAAATTGATTTTCTCGAACGTAGTATTTAGAAAATATAGAAGAACCCTAATGTAGTTTTTGCATAGAGTAATCTGCATATCGAATTACACTTTTACATCCCTAAATACTACATAGATCACTTGGTCCCCTTTAACTTCCGCTCCCGTAATTCCGGCCTCAGTGGACCAATCAAAACCAAACTAAATAGTGAAGTAAGCTACATTCCGCTTCTTAACCTTCTACCTCAAAATATGCAGAAATTATGAAGGGCACAGACGGTCATTGTAAAACCAACAAGTGGCTCCATTCTTCCGTTACTTAATAATTAACGAAATTATGGGATCGAAAAAAGTTCCGAATGAATGAGTGAGTGAGGTCTTTTTTAATACCATTCGATTATCACCTACGATACAAATAAATTTTATTCTGAAAATTTTATCACTCTGTATACAGGGTGAATACAAGTCTGAACCCCCCCTTTTATTTTTTGAACCTAAGCACATGTCAATTTTGATGAATCCAATGAATAGAAAGTTGTGGGTGGCCTATCCCATGGTGCACTTTTCATCATCCCAAATATGCAAATTAGAACACATTCAAAATTTATCTCAAAAACCGTACGGGATAGAGAAAAAACCCAATTGCAAACTTGTTCAGCATAAAAAAACAAACAAAACAAAAAAAAATCATCCAAATCGGACCAACCAATCACCCACAATCACTGGTTAACTGTTTGTTGCTTACAAACAGTCACACTGCACAAGGAAAACTGAATGTTAATATTTCCACCATGTAAAGCATGCAAATCAAAAAATTAACATAAATTACCATACTCACATTCACTTTCATGCGGAAAAGCAAATAAAAGGCATGTTTCAGCACACAGAAGACAGAACAATTCCAGGATGGCAAGCTACACTGTTCCGGAAATGGTCAACATGATCTTCTGCTTCGGAGAGGCAAGGAGAAACCTACATGCTGCAGTTAGGTTGTATCGAGACAGATACCCTAACGAACGCCATCCATCTCGTCAAACAATGCGTCACATTATTCAAAGATTCGAGGCTACAAGGAATGTTAATGCAGAATGAGGACGACCAAGGGCACAAGGCAACGAGGATACAACAACACTAGTTCTAGCTGTAGTAGCTGCAAATCCCCACACAAGCAGCAGAGCAATTGCTGCAGATGCTGGGTGCCATCAGAGTACTGTTCTCAACATTCTACACGCACATCATTTTCACCCATACCATATTCATTGTCACCAGGAGTTACTGCAATTGGATTATGTTGCTAGGGCCGCCTTCTGCAAGTGGTTACTTACCTGCCTGGTTGACAATCCAAACTTCATTCATGAGGTGTTGTGGACAGATGAAGCCCAGTTCACCAGGGATGGACTTATCAACAGGCACAACCATCAACATTGGGCAGACGAAACCCCACGATGTCTGCGAGAAGCAACTCATCAAGTGAACTGGAGAATCAATGTGTGGTGTGGATTGTACAATGACACCGTGGTTGGACCGTAGTTTTACGATAGAACACTGACTGCAGAACGCTACCGGGCTGAAATTCTCAACGTGATAGTCACAGATTTTATTGACAATTTGCCATTGGCCTCGTATCAGCGCACGTGGTTTCAGCATGATGGAGCTCCTCCACATTACGGGTTGGTCGTTCGCGAGCGTCTAAGTGAGATGTTTGGACAACATCGGATTGGCCGAGGAGGACCAGTTCTTTGGCCACCCCGCTCCCCTGATTTTACACCACTTGACTTTTTCTTGTAGGGATACCTAAAGGAGAAGGTTTATGCTACGCAGCCCGCCTCACTAGAGGATCTGGTTCAACGAATCCAGGAAGCGTGCCGAGGAGTGACACCAGCCATGCTTGCCGATGTTTTGGCGTCAGTTAGGTTCCTTGCCCAATTGTGTTATGGTGCCCACGGTCGTCACATCGAGCATTTTGTTGATTAACTTTTTTTTTTTTTAATTTTTGAAGTAACTTGTTATTGCAGTGTGACCGTTTGTAAGTTACAAACAGTTCACCATGTGATTGTGGGTGATTGGTTGGTCCGATTTGGATGATTTTTTTGGTTTTGTTTGTTTTTTTATGCTGAACAAGTTTGCAATTGGGTTTGAGATAAATTTTGAATGTGTCCTAATTTGCATATTTGGGATGATGAAAAGTGCACCATGGGATAGGCCAGAAATTAATTGGATTCCTCAAAATTGACATATCTGCTTCGGTTCAAAAAATAAAAGGGGGGTTCAGACTTTTGTATTCACCCTCTATAAATATACTTGTATATTCAGGTGTGATTATTACAGTTATCTTAAAAATCTTTTGTTCTTTGATGATTTTCGGAATGTCCAAAGAATCATCCCTTGAATTTTTGCCGTTTGTTAAGTAAACACCCGGTATAATTATCTGGGATAGGAAGGGCTACGGTAATTCTAAGTGTTTTATGCTTATTGACAGTATTATTTACTAATATTGTAATAAAAGGTGAATTTAGAGAAATATTTTAAATTCTATTGGGCTGTTTCATATATATTGGGCTAATTTAGAGCCGTTTATTAGGCAGTGGTTAATAGGGGCGTACCGTACAGGAGCTACAAAACTCCCCTGGAAAGTAAACGGCATCCGTTGAATAAATTATATCATTGTGATGAGATCTGTTTGCTTAATGGTGGACATCGCCATGTGAGATTAGGAATTTAGCTTGATTTCAAATTGGATGTAATGTTTCCAAAACTGCTGCGATTATCAATAAAGCATTTCAGTGTCTGCAGACGAAAATGATAGAACTGTCCGTAGACATTTTCTAACGTGTAAACCGGTAATGTTGACATCGATCTTATGCTAAGATAGCTGGTCGCTCGGTTTAGTGTGACACAGGATAGCTAAGGTAGAAAGTCGAAGAGAGATCAACGTCCTTAGTAACGATCCCAGTGCCGATCTTCTAGTATATCTGGCAGCTATGGGGAAAGGTTAAAAACTGTATACTTCCATACTTCCATCCTTCTTCATGATGGAGTAGACCACATGTGTCTATTGGAAGCATCCAGAAAAACAAGCATTGGGGTACGAAGTCATACCTCACTTGGCGTATTCACCAAAATTGGCCCAATCAGACTGTCACGTGTTTCGTCATTTGTATTATTACTTGTAGGGCTACGGCTCATTAAACAGGATATTATGATTCATGCCGTCAGCGATTTCTTAGACCACTGTGATGTCAACTTCTACCCTCGCGGGATTTTTGCACTGAATAAAGTGGATATCTTCGTCTGTTACTGCTGCTTTGTTTATTAATATCAGAATAGCGTAATCGACATTCCTCTTTCACTTTTCATAGGTCTTTACGCCGAAAGTCATGGATTCATCTTTAATTTCATGTTCGATGAACCGAGCAATACCGCCTTTCAGTATGATAATATAAAGATAATCAGTAAGTGGTACAAGAATGTAGAACCAATCTGGGTTACCGGACGATTAAAAGGATTGAAGACGGGTACCTATTTTTGGACTGGAGGAGAAGTAAGATATCTTCTTATACAAATAATTTTTAATCAAATGCTGAGAACTTACAGGAATGTATAATACAAATTGTCACTGTTTAAAGTAAGCATTCTTAAAATATACATCATCTATTAACAAAAATTACTAATCTTTTGATTAAGTACAAAGAGATTAGTCATTGATCATCTAAGTTTGCAATTCTTATCAAATTTAACAAATTCGGCATTAAAATAGGATGTAACGAAAAGGTACGGCCAAATTTTCAGTAAACATTCCTCACATGTAGAGGAAGAAAATATGATATATGGACATGGGTCCGGAAATGCTTTATTTCCATGTTAAAACTCTTTTTCTACAACTCTTCATTAATTTCCTATTCTTTAAAATGGAAAGACAATTTTAAAAAGTCCTCGCACCGAGGTCTGACTTGTATCAGCATGATGTGCAATTGCACGTGTGCTGATGGAAGATTCATCACTGAATGCATTAACAATGTCTTCCTCCATGTTAGATGTCACAGAACGAGGTCGGCCTGATTCGTATATGTTTAGATGCAATGAGCCCCTTGGAATTTAGTGTGAGCGAGATGTCTGCGTTTGAGAAAACCGCTCTACGTACATTCTTGCAGCTCTTATTCCCTTTGATTCGTAATACTATACACAAATTGCATGTAAATTAGCTCACTCAGGCTGTAACGCTCCGTTTTGACGTAGAACTACGTCTATCAGGGGTGCAGCCGAGGAAAAATTCAGACGCGATTTTTCGTTCAAAAAGTGATGTACATATCTCAGTCTATATCTTTCTATCACTATATCCTACAACTATGGTCCTTATCTCATTGGAAAGAGGAAGGTTGAGTCTTGAATAGTAAGCAAACAGTTTACCAAATGAGCCACTGGGTCAAAAGTTACAGCAAGTTAAAGTTAAGTGAATTTTATGCTCGCCATCGTAATAACGGAGTGGCGCTGCTGCAGCTTATACGTGTGCGGCGTGTATTGGAACTAATTGGAGCTAACCATGGCCTACGAGAAAAGGCCTGTGTATTTAATATAAAGAAGGCCTGTGCATTAGGTATAAATACATGGAAACACGAGCGTTTTAAGATAATATCATGAAATCCTGTCATCTGCCGGCGAAATCAGTACATCATCATTTACATAAAATCAGCGGCGGTGGAGGTTGTCGCAACAAAGAAAAAATCTAACAATGAGTTATCTAACAATGGGTTATTTCCCGATTATACAAATGGGTGGGTACGCTTCTAGTTTTCTATTAAAAATATGTTGTAAAATAATAAAATATATATTATTTTAAGCAGATTAATGATTTTAAGAAATGAACTTTGAAGTTTTCTTAATTTCTTAAAACAAAACAATAAATCTGACTAAAATAATATATGTTTTCAAACATGTTGGTCTTAGTTGTTTGTAAAACTATAAATATATGGGTCTTTAAAACAACAGTGATTTTACGACATAGAGTCGACGCGTTTCAGCCGTGGCTTTCTTCAGGACTGTGTGTATAATGATTAAAGAAGCTTAGGAGATTGCTGCATCCGTAATTTAAAACCCAATGAGAATAGGAGAGTTCTGGCCCAATTACTTGTGCAAACGGAAAACAATACAAAACTGTATCTAAAATAACTCAATGGTAAATTATCAATACGGCAGGTATGCCCCATTTCATTCATTAGGGTAACAAAAGTGGGGACTTCAAGACTAGGACGGAGTTAATTACTCAACTCCGATTGAAACTTGGAGATAGTGGGAGTTTTAAAAGTAACGCATTGCCAGCAAGTAGGGGGAGAAAGCAGCTCACTTTTGGAAACAGATCCCTTTAGAGGAATGGCGGGGGAGGGGGAAAATACTCAAATTGGTTCAAACATCTTGTAATGGTCCTTGTCACCCACGCTTATTAATAAACAACAAAATAAAACTTATAAGCAAAAATACATACAGATAAATAAAAATATAAAACAACAATCAGATATCTGGATCAATAAATAAATAAATTAATAAATAAATGGAAGAATGAAATATAAATATAAAACCACATGCTCTGGCATTTTACATGAACATGTTGACAGGCATGAGGTAGCACGAATGGATAAGAACCCTACAAACAACTAACGACATTCTATTGAAACCCGGCTAGAATATGGACTACTTACACAGTTTCCCCACTCTTCATTCCATCTCCGTATTATTATACCCCCCCCCCCTCACCTTTTGTTGTCATTTAATTTAGTTTACTTAATTTACTAATTTTTTTAAATTTTGTTCTTTTTTTCGCCAAAAAATACACACTAACGGTAACCAATAATAACATACAGTAGTAGTTCTACGCCTTATAAACCCGCGGCTTTGGCAGTCACCAGAGCCTCCGTCAATTTTTTTTTCAATTTTGACTCTCTATTGACTCAGCTTTCAATGAACCTTTAAACAACAATGACAAACAGTCCTAAAACCGGACTGGTGCGAGACATGACACACATTACGTTATAAAAAATGTTTGTTTTGATACGCCTTCTATCTACCATATTCTTCTGTAACATAAGTTTTTTAATCACCCTTTGTACTGTTATATCCATATAAACAATACAGAAACAATTTATTGTTTATATGGATTCTCTTCTTACCATGGTCTATAGATATAAATGGTCATCGAGTTTTCGCCATTTTTTATTGTTAACATAAGATAGGGAATTTAGATCACGCCCTAGCCGACGAGATAGACAGGCCCTGGCGCGGAAAAGTCACCTGATCATCTTAGTCCGAATATCAATGTAACCTTCATTGTTTCTAACAAATGAAAAATTGCTGATTGTTAAAATCCAATATGGAAAGAATCCAAAGGCATTGATCAGGTGACTTTTCCGTGCCAGGACCTGTCTATCTCGTCGGCTACGGATCACGCCTTTTATTTACCTTGTGGCCCAAGTGCGATTTATGCGGCACTTAGCGTGATCTGAATTCCTTAGCTTGTACAGTTATTTTATTTATATAATTGATAATAAATATAAATAAAATATCAGACCTTAGAAATCTATGGATGCTTGTATAGAAGAGAGAGGAAGGAAACTCCACTTGAACACAAAGCAACTTTTTATGTACCATAGATGTATACATTTCGGCTACTATATGTAGCCATCTTCAGTATGAATTTTTAGTAGCCGAAATGTATACATCTATGGTACATAAAAAGTTGTTTTGTGGACAAGTAGAGTTTCTTTCCTCTCTTCTATATAGTTGATGCCTATTGTTAAGAGTGAGCTAGGTAATGCATTCACATTGGTTTAACAATAACTTTTTTTGTAAAATACACTAAATTCGGCAATATTATGTCATCAAATTCTGGTCCAATTCAAATCCGACTCCACTGAAGTTGAAAATGAAACTAAAGTTTCTAGTTCCCGATAGGGTGGTGCTGCACGCGCAGTTGGGCCGATTACATGCAGCGCCATTTTTCAATAGAGTTTCCGCCCTATCGGGAGCTAGAAGCTTTATCTACCATCGTGCAGCGTCAGCCCATTTGTCTTCCGACTGATTGTAATGACTTCGACTGCACCTCGTATATATTATCACAGAACCTGACAGCATGTCGTAATATTATATACAGTCAAATAAGTACTGGATTTTTTTATTTTAAAAAGCACACTTAAAATTAAGAAAACATCTTTTGTTTTAAGACTGCACCAGATTCAATCGAAGGTATGGTCTTAGAACTCTCTCCTAAAACCTATCTAAAGTAGACTTTTGTGATACTAGCGCCAGCTGTTGAGCGTTTACTGAATTGGACGTTGCAACCCGGGACTTTCCTTCTTAGGGATCATCCACAAAATACGTTCTCTTAACGGGAGTAGGGGGGGGGGGGGAAAAAACTTACCAAAAGTGAACGATAAAATAGGAGGGGGGGGGGAGTCATCTCTATATGAACGTTTGCCTATAAACTGAATGCCTAGTTGATTTTGACTGATTTATCTGATCACATTGTTGTCGCTAGAAGGCGAGATAGGTATAAAAAAAGAAAGCTTAGTGCTTAGGACATTAGTAGGATTGATTGGTTTGTTAAATAATGCGATTTGGCTGACATTGAACGTGAGATGATTGCAAGAGCTCGGAGCCATGGAGCGAAAATCACTGAAACCGCCGCATTAGTATAACTTTTTACAGCAGCTGTTGTTAAACTGCTGAAAGATTTAGATATCAGCTAAAAATCTTCATCTGCAAATTGTGGTGGACTAATGAATGCTCGGCCGGAATAGAGACTGTCTAGAATTCTAAAGGACAACCAATGAAGTCAACTACAATAAAGACTGGATCGACCCATCATGAGCGCTTCGCTATTCAAACGTGTCTAAGAACATGATGAGCATCAGACAAACTTCTCGATGAATTTCGTGGACGCACGTTCAAACCAGTGATGTCAACAGCAATAAAGAATAATGATGTCTTTATTGTTGTTGACACCAGTGCATTAAATATACTTTTATGGTATTTTTTTTAATAACTTTCTGTTGAAATTCCACTGCCAAAGGCAATCAATATAATTCCATGAGCGTTAAAAAATTCTTTTCAGCTTTTTTTACCGTTCATAATTATTTTCCTATGCTTTACTGAATGGTTACCAGACATGATCTTCGTGGACTTTTCCAGGCAATTCTTTAGACAAGTGCCTGTGTTAATGCACTCATAGAAGGCTCGAACCAGTCTTTATTGTTGTTGATATCATTGAGGACAACACAAGGGAAGCACTGCAGCAAATTAAAGCATATCTTAATCCAGAGTCCTCTGCAAAAATTCTCAGAACGCACACTGCATTGTGTGGAATATGAAAACCGATAGCCTATTCGCATACCTTTGCTGTCTGCAGGCCACAAGAGAAAACGTCTTCATTTCGCACAGAGGAATACAAGGATTGTACAGTCGATAATCTATATATTGTAACGCGCTTTTTTAAAGTGGTAACAGTTCAAGCGCAAAGGTTAGGGTGCCAACGGTGGGGGTGGATACAGAAAAAATAATCTTCCTAAGAAAATTAAGCCCTGTGACACAAGAGCGATCAAGTATAAACGAAATGTAGTTACAAATTTAATATTGATTGCTATTTTAGAAATGCCAAAGAGGAATCCCCATTCCCGCTAATTAAATTTAAATAATAACTCTTAATTAAAAGAAATCCCCGAATTAGGATAATTTTAATTGAGTTAGCATCGGAATAATTGTAAAGACTGATTCCAAACAAAACTGACATTTTATTACTTCACTAATGAAAGAGTGTTGGAGGTAACAATAAAATTAGCAAATAAACTCCATCAGAGGTAGAAACCGAAGTCCCTTAGTGATGAATAAGTAAACTTTGCGACGGGGAGAAGTGGACCGAGGGTGAGATGATGTGAAGTAACCAGTCCAACAACAATCCTGTTTGGAAGTCGTTCGAAGAGAAAAAAAAACAACTACAAGTTGGTTTTGTTTTAGAAGTGGTTGAAAAAAAATCTTCTGTGATAAAAGTTCATTCGCCGATCGGAGTGTGCGCCCTGTAAAATAAAAAAAGGAAAAAGCAAAAAGAGAACGCGAAAAGCTAAAGTAACGGCTAATTATAATAAAGTAGATTCAGTTTTGTTAAATGGTTGATTGTGATAAACAGAATGAAATACTTAGAAAAGACAAAGGTAGACATGGGGTGACACGGGAGAGGCTGCAAACGAAAGTACAGGACAAAAGGCGTCTAGACGAGGCTAACGAGAAATACAGGCTCCGGCACTGAAAAGTCACCTGATCAAAATAGGTCTAGCAACAATCCGAACTTCATTGTTTCCCACAAAGGAAAAAACACTGATTGTTAAAATACAAGATGGAAACAATGAATGCTACATTGTTAATAGACCTATCTTTTCAGGTGACTTTTCAGTGCCGGAACCTGTCTTTCTCGTTAGCCTCGGCGTGTAGAAGAATGACGTAGTGGCAGGGCGAATTCACACTCCGGACCGGAACGAGGCTGTAAAATAATAAAAAGTTAACAAAAATTCATGACAATTAAAGACTAAGAAATTCATTGGTGTATCTGGAAACGTAAGGTGTATCTGTTGAGGGCGGACAATTCAAACAAAAATCAGTCTCCGGAGCGAATGCCAGATCCATAAGTGAAATCCATTCGTGAATACTCGGGGGAAGAAAGTCACCAATCAGGAAGAAATTACGACTTGAAAAGTCAGCAAAGTAGGTCTAAATGGAACCATTAGACGACGAGGGATGGCTGCGCTTGGTCAAAAGTTATTTCGAACGAACCAACCGTTCCGGAGATTTGGGATAACAGAACGCATTAAAGCGACATCAAATCGAAAGACTAGCATGGGCTTACCGGAGGCCAACCACGAGGGGCAATCAACACTAAAAAGGAAAGCCATTCGTCTCGCAAAGAGCCCGATCCAAGGTGAAGACATCAGCAAGTAATGACAGTGGTGAGGAAACATCATATCTCAAAAAGGAAATTAATCCATCGACAATTTCTCAATTCTGATGGCTCACAGGACGGCTACTGAGGAAAGCGACTAGCCGATCACTCTTCTGATCTGACCTAGTCAGAGACGAGTGCCCAACTGCCGAAACCGATTTCTGGCGTCCAAAATGAAAAGACCTCGCGAGCTTGTCACGAGCGCAAACGTGAGGACCAAAGCCAAAAACGAAAAGTGTAACTGCGCGCCTATTCGCTATATCCGATTGTTTCAAAGAATAAAGAACAAAATATAATAACAATAGTAAGCAATTAACAACATCGAAACGGTGAACATTTTCCAAGATAATCTAAAATAATCGCGAGAAAAAACAAAAATAATGATTTGAAATTAAATATTCTGGAGAAAAAAAATATTTGTGAAAGAAAAAGTAATATTTGTAAAACTTTAAGAGGCTTTTTTCCTAGAAGATATTATCTACAAAACATCACAATATTAAAAAAAAACATTGCAGTGAAGTTAAATAAATTCTAAAGAGACGCGAGTTAAAAAAATAAATAAAACTTATCTTTTATTTAAGCAGACGAGTACCTTAGCACGACCCATAGTAAAATTTGTAAATCACCGCAAACGAATATCTCAAGTTGATTCCTTTTCAATCAGAGATATTAGAGTTTATATTTCTAAAAAAATCGTGCAAACACTAAGCAAAAAAAAAAAACACCTTAATTACCTGCACCTTAAAAGTTGAGTGTATAATATTTCTATTCGTAATTCAGGTATAAGTCTGGCCAGACTATGCATATGAACCGTCGTAGTTCCGCTAAACGAACTTTTGATGCGCGCAATGTAAGAAATGACGCTCACCGAACGCGTCGTGTAGACCTTTTAATTAGAAGGGGGCTATTAAAAACCTCCTTAACTCTTTATAGCAAAGGCTAGAAAACAACATTTAGCGAAGAAATTCGTGTAAAATAGAGGAGAGGGATGGTCAGGAGAGATTGTGAGCACCAAAAATAACCACCTGAAAAACGGAACGAAAGCTGCTACAGAGGAGTGTAGCTCTAAAATAGTTGCGGAATATTAGCTACAACAAACAAATCGATAAAAGGGTTCGTGGACGTGAGCCGATGGGGTAAGGCATCAAAGGAAAAATTTTTGGCCTCATTTAGAGACCATGTGGCGGGATCGCTACAATATACAGATGTCCAAAAAGTCTGGTAATTTGGCAGATATCTGGGAAACTAACCATTGTACGAAAAAATGTCCAAAATCAAAAGTGAATTATTTCGCGGGGAAATTCGTTAGCCAAATAATTATCCCCCTATGAGGGGGGGGGGTTGGTAACTTTGAAATTTTAAATAAGAACCCCTATTGTTAATGGTATATTTAGATTGTAGACAATATTCGAGAAATGTTTTTGTTGGTATTTTTTCAAATGATTTAACAATTTAGGAGATTGAGGCCCTGAAAGTGTGGAACTTTTAAAGTTTTGAACCCATTTTTATCGATGAAGACAGAGATTGAGATTGGGTCTTGCAGACATTCCTATTCTATTTTTAATGGTCTTTAAGAAACCGAAGTCAGAATTTCAAAAATCCAATATTTTTCAATATACACTCACAGACTCCCCCCAAGACTTTGCTTGTGCACTAAAAAATTTTGAATTTTTGAAATTCTGACTTCGGATTCTTAAAGACCATCAAAAAGTAGAATAGGAATGTCTGCAAGACCCACTGTCACCAAGTTTGATGACTGATCCTTTGTTCATCACAATCGAGCAGCAAGCTTGGGTGTATCATAACGCCATCGGTTGTTAGCAACCGCATTCTAAAAGATCGTTCATCACAATCAAGAAGCAAGCTTGGATGTACGGTAGCGCCATCAGTTGTTAATAGCCGCAGCATAAACAATTTGGCAGGACAAAGTCCTAAGCAGAAGCGACGTAAGCGAAAAAGGCGGAAGGTGCGTAAAAAGATGCGCGAGGAGAAAGGGGCGGAGCGGGAAAATTCAGATCGAGGAGAGAGAATTGAAATTCAAGCGAGATGGACACGAGGAAATCGCTCCCTGTCATTAAACCAAGGTCGTTCTAGTACGCCTCAGAAAATCACAGAAGGAACGGCCGCAGTTTTTCGACGATTCGCCCGACACCCCTGAGCGTGTGGAGCTTCTAAAGAAAACGTCCCCGCAGCCAGAAGCGAGTGCGCAATTTTATGAATTGTTATTGAAACATTCTTTGTGTTCCATGAATTTAGTGTTGGCGGCCCAGCCAGTCCAGTAGACGGTATCTTTTTACTCAGAAGCGAGTGAGCCCGAAGTGACGCCGAGCAAGGAACCCGTGGCCGGTGAAACACCAGTTCGTTCACCTAGAATCACAAGAGACGTCCCTCGACTCATCGCAGAGCCTCTCACCGTCTTCGCTACAAGGACGTTGGTCGTCGCAGCGAATTTAGATGCGTCGCAGCTACATTGGCTGAGTTCCCTGGACGTAAGCCTAATTCCGGAGGGAAGAAGTGCCTGGATTACACAGTGGAGGCATGAAGCGATATAAGGTGGATGAAGTTTTTGTCTAGTAAATCTCTTATGCTCGATTATATTTGCGGTTGCTCTCTCCTTCGTTCTTGGGCAATATTTTTTTTCCCGCTCGTGCGCGCTGCTTAAAGCTTAAGGCAAGAGAAGGAGGGGCGAGCTACCATGAGAGTGTTACTTTCGCTCGCTGAATATTTCATCCCAAGTAAGCCATTTAAGCAACGCGCGCGTTTGGTTGAACATTTTATGTTTTACTTTCCGCATCGTTGAACATTTTATGTTGTACTTTCTTATAAAGTGACTCTATTACGGTGCAGCGGAGGTAGCGTCCAATTTTTAATAGATGATTCCCGACTCGGCGCAAGAAAACCAGTACGGTAATTACGACAGTCGGTTGCTATGTCAGTTGTTGTCTCGGTCATCCCAGGTCATTTCGTCCGGGTAATGACATGAGTTTTCTTTGTTGGACATTAAGCGGGACTTTTTGATGGTTCCACTTAACATTACATACGAATACTTGAATCAAAGTTTTCATATATAACGATTGTAAATCCGAGGTTCGTTCCTTGGATGGACTAAGACCTTTCATTGGTCGCGCTTGTCTTCGCCTAATGTTAGAGCTTGACAAGGGGTCCGGAATACTTGTTAATTGATATTCATAATAATTTATTGTTAAACGGATTTGTCTATTCCGTATGGGCAAGACCCAAGGCCCTAAGCGTTTCTTGCGTTTAAGTAAGATCGCGCCCATTTCCATATTTATTCATGTAATTGAATTATTTCCTTTTATTTACCTAATTTTAATAAATGATTTATGCCAAAAGATATGCTCTGTTGTCTCTTGAAAGGACTTGCACGTTCGGTCGCTTAGCTCTGCTACTGATAAACACAGATCTTCGAAATTTGCAGGAAGGTTTCTAGCTACTGTGCCAAAAAAAGCAGTTTCCTCGATTTTCGATATTCGAATTTTAAGGGTGCGAAAACCCCGAAAATCGATTTTTTTCAGGTGTTTTACAAAATTTCTGATACTTTGATGCAACTTTGCGGGGAATAAAGATAAAACAACGAAGCTCGGACGGAAGCTTCTCGGGGAGATTTCCAAATAAACAATTTCTGCTGTTTTCGATTTTCGCTTTGTGAGGGGGGGCCAGAAAGGCCCAAAGATTGGCTCCCGTTTTGGGTCTTTACCGTCTAACTCCAATGTGGAAATGCACAGAGTTTCAAAGTTGAGCACGAGGCTGTAAAACACATATACAAAAATGTAGCATTCGTTGATTTTTGAAAATCGATTATTAGGAGGGCAGAAAAAAAAATCCCAAAATAGGCATAATTTTGACGTTCGCATCCGGTCAAAACCCATCCGGTGTCAAATCACCTACGACTTAGATATTTGAATCAAGAATAGTTCACATAAATTGCAAAAAAAAAACTACTTTCTTCTTTTTTCATATTTTACTTCTTTGCCCCATATGGCCCTCCGAAAAACATGCGATTTCTCGCCGTTTTTCCAGTATTTCGCGAGTAAAAAAAGGTCTAGATTAATAAAATTTGTTACGGTGATGACAATTAACGAGATTAACTGTCTGCTTAGTTTATTTTTTGATTATCTGTATCCAATTTTCCGGTATTTTACGTTTTCCGGATTTTTTTCATAAATTAACATACAAACTCGCATAGTTTTTACATTGGTCATAAAATATGGATTTTGTTCTTTGATTTAAAATTTCTTTCAAGTACCTAGGCCTATTTTTCGATTTATTATGAACTAACTGTTATACCCGGCGTTGCTCGGGCTCTTTTTTGATGATATTTTGCAATTTCTGAATGTGAATACACAGAAAAAATGAACATTATTCTCCACCTTTATGTTCCACCTTTATGAATCATTATGTTTTCGAAAAAAATCTCAAAAAAGTCGGCCTATAAGTTTTTCAGGCTATAACAAATCAACAGCTGCTGCCAAATTCTCTGCCGGCCGTCGGTGCATAACAATGTGTAATGTGACTCGTCCGACCACATCACCTTTTTCCAGTTGTCTGCTGTTCAGTCACACCGTTCTTTACACCACTGCAGGCGAACTACCATAATACAAAAAAAATCGCATTTATCGTGTATTGGTACTTCAGGAAGCTTATGGTGAACATCTCCAATTGGCATCCCCGCTCCTGCTGTCAATGCCAAAATGCATTTTGGCTCGACGGGATCAGGAAGGTGTGGTGTATTATGAGGTTTTCCGGCACTGCGGCACTCCAGCACTCACTCAGCTATATACAACAGTACAAAAAGAGAGAAGTGAAGTAGAACTGCTAAAGGTCCGGTAGTTGGAGAGGCCATCCATTGGGAACATTTTAAAAGAATTCTTTTCGATTCTTCAGTATGAATTTTTACTATATTAATTCAAGGTTTTTTTCATGTGTTCATGTCATGTGCCAAACGCAGTGGAAAATTTTATAAAGGATCAGAAAGTGAGGGAGTATGGAAACATCAAAGAATTTGAATACTTTAATAAACAATTGTAAAATTATGGCTCCTGGCCGTCGTATTACAATCAGTATGAACTAACAACCACGTTAGATTTGCAACTACGCTAGTAAATAATTAAGCAATGTCACATCGTAAACAAAATACAATGCCGAGTAGGCGATGAAACTCCAACTTGTATCAATTAGTCAAGTGAACACCCCTTGAAAACTTGTAGAGTCCACTCCCGTATAAAAATAACTATTAGCTGCTTGCAACCGTTAACCGCAAAACAACTAAACTGTCCGTAGCCCAACGAGCTAATAATCATCAATTCTTTCAAATATCAGTTCCAGCGAAACTAACTTGCTGCTAAGGGTAATTTATAATTATCAACCAATACGCAATTAAAGTACGCGTTAGATAATTTGCGCCTTGAGCACAAAAGTTTCTGCGTGCAATAACGCTCTCGTAAAATTTAAGAAATAGCGATTAAGCCATTTACAGTTCAAATCCACATAATATGCACACGACGCGACGTGAGACTGCATATTTTCTTGACGAAACCATCGCCGTAATTAAATCTCCATTCCATGATATAGAGAAACTGAGAAGCTGCATTGGTTTTCGAGCTCCCAATTATGCAATAGTGGAGTCGATAAACGCTTACTCCACTTCTTATCTTTGTAAAATATATAAAGGGTGTATCTGAAACCCTGTCACAAACTTGGAGAGGAGGTAGTATGGACGATTCTGAGCAAAAAAATTCATATGAACATGGGTCCTAATTTGAACGCTAACTGAGATATGAACAAAAATAATAATGCCGCCACCAAGATCAACAAGTTAATAACCCAGGTTCGGTGAAACCTAGGTTAATGAAATTTGGAGGAATAACAGGGTACATAAAACTGTGTATACCGTTAAAATTTGATCGAATTCCAACAAGAAGTTTCCGAGTCACTCATTCGGAAGTACGTCTGCTCCACTGTATTCAGTGTAATCATGGCATGATTTCAGATTGAATTTTTTAATGCGTTTAAATTTGTTCACCCAAAATTTTCAACATTTATCTTTTGGAAATGTTAAATAGTTTATGCGTTGCGAGTTTTGATTTTTCTAAGTAGTTATTAAATTATATTATATGCGGCAGCAGAACAGCGTATTCCAAGCATTTCTCTTGCGCTGCCCGCTCGTCGGATCTAGGAGTGACGTCACAGTTAGATTGTTTGCAAATTTCCTCACTAGATGGTAGCATCGCATAAGCAATCCTTGTTATTTTATTATCCTTGGCTAAAATGTATTGTCATCAGGAGCAAGCCTGCAAAATATAAAAGCGAATGGAAAAGCGGATATGCTTCAAAATTCGACTGAAAGGTTCTGTACCATCTCACAAGATCCAAGAGCGGGTTAATGTAAGGGTGGTAAAAAAAAAAGGCACACAGCTGGGTTCACAACCGTCAAATCTGACACAACTGGAAAGTGCTTTTCATCAAGCATAGTCTCGGTTTCTACAAACTATCGTACAACATCTCGAGGAATCCGTGCCAAGAAGAATCGACACAATATTAAAAGCAGAAGATGGCTCAGCAAAATACCCAGGAGATGGTCATATTAAATTGTTCCATTAAAAAAAATGCCTCTGCTTCTGCACGTAATTATGGTTTCGTTTTTATGTGAAAATTTTCTCGTTCAAGGAGGGATGTTCCGAATGCCGTATTCGAATACATTTCGTACGTTCATTAAGGAGGGGGATAAGAAATGTTACA
>JAHWFO010087595.1:422531-450413 GCA_023313115.1 Rhysida immarginata | reverse complement strand
AAAATTGTCTTTTATTGAATTTATTTTGCGAATGAGCCCTTAACGTACTCTAAAGCCTCGTGCAGCCTGAAAACTACTGTAATATTTATCTGCTTACTAGTTTTTAAACATAAAACATTTTCTTCTCAGCGATTCAGCGAACGCTCAACAGCTGGCGATAGTATCACAAAAGCTTTTACATTGTTCACGATTGTTAAAGACTCGTAGCACCAATGTATCTAATTGCCACCTAGAGTTTTGACGCCATCTGTTAACCAGTTTCTTTGGTCAGCCTCAAGTATGTTCCGCGTTTTTCGAAATGGGCAAAAATAGCGATCAAAAAGAGTTTGCCTCAAATTTTGTGCTCCCAACGAAACTTCTTGTGCGAAAGCGTTGGAAAGTGTCGGATTTCTGGAGAAACACTTCTTGAATTTTGCACTACGGTAATGCGCCATCCCACATATCGGATATTGTACGTGAATTTTTGACCAAATACTCAGTGAATGTCATGGACCAAGCACCGTATTCGCCAGATATGGCTCCGTGTGACTTTGTCCTTTTCCCAAATTTATATCACTCGTGAAAAACGTTTTGGATCCATAAATCCATTCGCAGATGATTTTATGAGAAAGTGCCATAACGAGAAAGTGCCTATAAGAAGTGCTCCGACGACTACATTATTCGCTGGCATCAATTCGGGCCTGTGTCGTGCTTTATTGAACAATTCCAGTATTTATTTTACTGAAGGTATATCAGTTTTTGTCTGTTATTCTTTAAGTAAGACTAAGACTTTTAGTAATTTCATTTATCCAGATTCCTTTTAATGGCACGACAGCGACGTTTTCATCAAGATACTATAGAGGTTATTCCTTTCGCAAACGTGTTAAAACTGTTGTTAACTGGTTCGACAAAGAAAATGTTGTCTTCGCTGCCCTCTATTTTGAAGAACCTGATTACACTGGCCACAAAAAAGGAGTGTTTTCCAAAGGCACTCTGTATAAAATTAATGAACTGGACAATCTATTTGGTTATTTATTACAAAAACTGGAAGAAAAAGAATTATTGACATCAACTAATATCATTATTGTTTCGGATCACGGGATGAAAAATGTTGACAAAGATCTTAACAAAAATCTACTTCTGGGCAAGTACATTAACAGAACAGAGCTTAAATATTTTAAAGTAAGTCCCTTATTTTGATAAAAAATATATTAAACAAGCCTTGATGTTATGTATAATAAGTAGCATATTATGTAAATTTTAAATGAATAATAGTACTTTAATTTAGCACTAGAATTTTAAACCATTATTTGTTTTACTAAATTTAATGTTTTTGCGCAAGAAAGGGCCTTTGGCATTTTTAGTGCCCTTTAAGAAAGAAGATGTGGATGCCATTTACAATAAATTAAGATTTGCTCACGGGAATTTTGAGGTTTATTTGAAGCAAGATATTCCAAAAGTCCTGCATTACAAAAACAATAAAAGAGTCCCACCGATTTTGATAGTGGCAAAGGACGGCTACGTTACAGCTTGGGTAAGTGTAATAAATAATATATTAATAATTGAAAAAATTATTTAAATGCTTAATGAATGGAATGTTTATTTTTATTAAATTTCATTATAATCTAGAGTTCTCTAAATATTAAGTCTAATGAAGCGGTACACTGAATTTGAAAACGGATACATTTAGAGTATGTCCAACGAAAGAAAAACTGGGCGTGTCCAGTTAAATTTCTAATTTCAATTGTTAAACATTGTTAATTTTATTTAGCAACAATGTCTAACAATTGAAATTGGGAATTTAATTAGACACGCCCAGTTTTTCTTTCGTTGAACAGCGTATAGTTCTAGTTTAATACCCTTTGTCGTAAAGACACCTTCTGTAGCTTCGTGGCATCCTCTCCACTAATGTCTGATAGTATCCTGCCGGGTTTTTCGCTGACCTTCAAAGTCTCCACCAATTGACTCTTTGTTACTGTAAGCCATTATCTTTAGATGGTAGAGAGTCATTCAACTCCCGCCATTTTCCATTGTTTAGAGAAGCTAGGGAATTCAGATCATGCTAGGAGCCGCAGAGATCGTAATGGACATTCTGCGATCTATGCGGCACCTAGCGTGATCTGGATTTCCTAATTTGTATAGTTATTTTATTTATTTAGCTATGCCCAAAGTTAATAGTGAGTTATGTAATGCATTCACTAGTTGGTTTATCAATTATTTATTTAAAATTTTGTAGAATACATTAATTTCGGTAGTATTATGTCAACAATTCCGACTGCATTGAAATTGAAAATTTCTAGCTCACGATAGGGAGGCGCTGCATGCGTTTTTATTCCGATTGTACATTTAGCGCCAATTTTCAAAAGAGTTCCCGCCCTATTGGGAGCTAGAAATTTACCTTCATTTTTAAGTGTAGTTGGATGACCATCTACTATCTAAAAACAATTCTGTCAGTCAAGACTCCATTTTGATTTGGCAATGGTGATCTTTGTATGCGAAGCAAAAAACCTATTATTACAAAAAACATCCGATATATATGTATTTCGAGTGCTGTGCCTTCATTCTCAATGGCTAGGTTGAGACTGGTGAGCTTTGGCTTATCGACAGCAGTGCAACGTATGTAAACTGCAGCTCCTGCCAGATGCTGAAAGGTCCGTATAGAGTCTCTCCTGCGGTATACTGATTGTTCTCTATAGTTAGCTGTTTCTGCTCGGCTAGTATTTGAGATTCGATAAATTTCATTATTTTCTTAATCGCCGAAAAATCATCATTTGACAGGATTATAGCGGTTTAACTTGAATTTCGGTAGAATTTTCGCTATCACCACTTGCTCGGTATGGCCGTGATAAAGCAAAGGATTAGTGCTCTTTATTTGCGTAGTTTAGATTGATTATTTAAATTAAATTTTGAGAATCAAATTTTTAAAATTGCAGAATTTTAGAACATTAAATTTAAAATTCAAGTTGAAATTTCAATTTGAAACTGTCGATTGCGAATGGAGATCGCTAAAATTTAATAGCAGAGGTGACTATTTTAAAATTTTAAAATCTGATGGTGACTTGAAGACCTAATTCAATTACTTTCACTATTTCTGAGTATGTCATAACTTACTAAAACAGAAGTTAGCGGCATGATACTGGATTCATTATTTAGTTTCACACGAGAGATATGGCCTTCAAAACTCTCAAACTTTTCTTAGGCTTTCGTACTTTTCAAATGTTTGCATTTAAAAAACTTCAGTTATAGTAACACTGTGCTTCAGGCGTTTTTTAAAGCAGTTGGTATTCAGCCGTTGTTGCTATTTATCCGTGCGTAATCGCAAACGAAATCCATTGGCAAATCAAACCATGATGTCACAAAATACTCCACGCTAAGAAAATTCTAAAGAAATCCAGGAAAACTGAATTTCAAAAAATTAGGGTGAAGAAATCAGGAAATTGGAACCAACTCCTATCTAGCCCCCCCTTATACGGCTTGAAGAATAAACAAAAAAGGTGGCGTCGGAGTATCTCTTATAGGGCCTGTAAAGGAAACAGAAAGGCAGAATTTGGATTTTATTAATAGTGGATGGCGTTATATTTTAATTTTAATAACAAAAGAGCTGCGTCAGAAAAAAACTTGAATTTATTAAAACCTCAATTTTTCTTTTTTTTGTTTTTTTTTTCAGGATAAGCGAGATTTGGATGACATTCAGGACTCCCAGCATTCCTATAATAACTCTTTCATTTCAATGCGTGCCATATTTCTTGCTGCTGGACCAAGTTTTCGCGCAGGCTTAAGAGTAAAGCCTTTTGAAAACGTAAATATATACCCTCTGATGTGTCATCTCCTGAATTTGAAGCCCCGCCCAAACAATGGAAGCCTCAGTAAAGTTAAGTTCATGTTAAAAAGAAGCTAAATCTCACATTCATTTAATAAATCATTAAGCCTATGAATCCTCATCTTCTTTTAAATGGAATTATATTAAATATTCCTCTATTTAGTAAAAATATGATAATCTTGAAATGTTTATTAATTTATTGTTTGAAACGAGTGTTTGTATCTTGACTTGAATGACTAAATAAATCTTTGATCTATAAAATTCAGTACCATTTGTATGTAGAATATAAAAACTAGATGCAACCCGTCAAAATTTGACGGTAAACAGTCCATCTCTTGAGAACAAACTGTTATAAGCTTCAGCGGATAAACCCACGACAAAATCTTCATATAACTCCCATTCATTAAGTATTTTAGAAACTGTTTCAGGCCTGACTTCAAAATATCTGTCTTCGGTTTTTTAAAAATACAGGGTCGAGTCACAGAATAAAGACCACCTTCCTAATAATCCGAATAACATCTTTTTGCAGCCAAAACAGCAGCTACGCGACGGGGCATGGACTCAATGAGTGCTTGGAAGATGGCAGAACACGTAACTCATGAAGATTCCGGGCTGCCTGACGTGTCGATCTCACAAGGATAAATATATTGGGGAATTTGGAGGCCAGGGTAGTAAGTGGAATCATCCTCATGCTCCTCGAACCATGCACAGCAGATTTTGACCACGTGGCATGTGGTATTATCCTGTTGAAAGATGCCGTAATTCGCAGCATACACCGTTGACATGTAGGGATGCACCGGTCGGCAACGGTGGATAAGTGTGCACAGCAATTGATGGTACCTTCCAGAGGAAGTAATGGACCCAAAACATTGCTCCCGAAACACGTCATTTCGGTCACATATATGCCTGATACACGTCAATTCTGCCAAGTATGTGCTCGAAACACGACTATCCAGCCACGTATGTATCCGAAATACAAAAATCCACCCATTTGGGTGTTTTCGGTGATAATTATGAAAATTCATGCCCCAGATCATTACTCTGCCTCCTCCAACTTGTTGTCGCCCAACAATGGTTTCGGGTAGTTTGTTTCTGGATGTGTCCTGGCAGATAACGCCAGTACCCAACGATACGATGCAGTAGAAAACGCGACTCGTCGGAAAATGCAACCTTTTTCCACTGGTCTAGGTTCCAATGTTTGTACTGCAATGCAAGCGCACGTAATTTCTTGCGATGCACACTTGTCAACATCAGTGCTGGAACCAGACGTCTGCTGCGGAGACCAAGACGTAACAACGTGTGTTGCACAGTTTGCTCGTTCATTTGGGCTGTCAATGAATCAACGGTAGTGCATTGATCACTCTTAACCAGCCGTCGCAAGCGCCACTCACCCCGTTCATTAACGGCCCGTAGTCCCCTACAGTTTGCACGCCTGGAATGCACATTTTGTCCATTATTCCATTCATTGTACACTTTCACTACGGCACTATGCGAGCAGTTCAAGAAAGCTGCGGTTTCCGAAATGCTACCGCCTTTGCACAATACTCGATGATAAAACCTTTTTCAAGGTCTGTAAGGTCGCATGCTGTCTCCATGACGACTACTATTGCTGTACGAACTATTCCTTTGAAACCACTATTTTTGTGTCTTCCAAAAGGCATATATGAATGCCCCCCCCCTTATGAATGGGCACAACTTTTATACATATACCTACGTGTCAGACATAATTCCGTGACTAGATCCTGTACAATATGAAAGAGCCTGGAATAGGGAGTTCCCATCTCTTTAATTAAATAAATAAATAAATAAATAAATTAATTAATTAAATCATCAGAGCAGCAAATAGAATAATAGAGCAGCTTAAAAGCAGAGAAATTACGCTAGTTAATAGTAATTATGGACACAAAAACTAAATTTTACAAATCTACAAACCAAGACCTTTCACTTAAGACCAAAATGAAGTTTATAGATGCAGTAGTTTTCTCCAACGAAGTGTCGAAAGAATCACCATTGGAATTTAAATATATAGATTTTGTAAACATTCCAAGGAGGAGCTTTAGCAGTGAAGCAGAAAATACATTTATACATTTATTAAGTAGAAATTAATCCCCTCCAAATAGTGTAAGGCAAGTAGCAGATCCTTCAGTCACCTATTTTTACCCATTTATCTGCACTTTTTACTTTCACCCAAGTTTTTTTAATCAAAAAATTGATTTTCTCGAACATCATCATCATCATCACAGTCAACCATTTGGAATCCACTGCTGGATAAAGATCTCCTCCAAACGATTCCATTCTTCTCTGTAGAAGCTTTGGATTTCCAGTTGACGCCAGCCAGCTTCCTTATTTCGTCGAGCCACCTTGCATGGGGTCGTCCTCTTGGGCGTTTAAGGTCTCGAGGGTACCAATCCAGAATGACTGTGGTCCATCTCATGTCTTGTCTTCTAGTGAAATGACCAGCCCATTGCCGCTTAGAATGTTTGATCTGTTCGTTGACGTCTATCATCTTCGTTTGGCTTCTTATCCAGCTGTTGCATTTTCGAACTCATCTTGTAATTCCCAGCATACATCTTTCCATGCTTCTCTTTGTTGTCTGTAGTCTTTGTGTTGTCCTCATTGATAAATTCCACGTTTCAGCTCCGTAGGTGAGTGCTGGTAAACACACTGGTTGAAAACTTTTCGTTTCAAGCTAAGTGTCATGCTGCTCTTCAAGATAATGTTATTTTTGCCAAAAGCACTCCATGTTGTTCTAATTCGTCTGTTAACTTCATTCAGAATGTTGCCATCCATAGTGATTTCTGTTCCCAGGTAAATTTAGCTCTGTACTTCTTCAATCACGATGCTGCCTGCCATGACCTTCAGTTTTGGAGCAAATGCATTGAACATAACTTTTGTCTTCTGTGCGTTCAGTTTCAGTCCTACACGCAGGCTAGCCTCTGCTAGCTCTTCTAACATTTCCTCCAATTCAGAAGGACTATTACTAGTGATAACAATGTCATCGGCAAACCGAAGGTGGTTAAAGAATTCACCGTTTATTTTAAGTACTTTTTTGGTCCAGTTCAGTTCCTTGAAGACTTCCTCTAAAACCACTATGAAGAGTTTCGGTGAGATGGTGTCTCCAAGGTTGATCCTTGCTTTTCCTTTAACCAAACGAATGGTTGCAGTTGCTTTACTAAAAATCTTCTGGAGAATACTAATATAGCTTCCGGCTATTCCCGTTCTCTCCAGAGCTTTCAGTACAGCATGTGTGAACACTGAGTCGAAAGCTTTCTCAAAGTCGATGAAGGCAAAGCAAAGTGGTACTTCATATTCGTTGTGGCGTTCGATAAATTCTCTAATAACTTGAGTGTGGTCGATCGTGCTATATTCACTTCGAAAGCCCGCTTGTTCTCTTGGTTGGGCCGAATCTAACGCTGAATCAAGTCTGTTTGTCATGACTTTACTGACGATCTTATAAACAACTGACAAAAGGCTGATAGGGCGATAGTTCTGGATATTTTCTCTGTCTCCTTTTTTGAAAAACAGAACCATCATTGCATTATTCCAATCATCAGGTACATCTGACATCTCAAGGTATTTAGTGAAAAGACCTGCCAGTAACTTGTTGAATTCTTCTCCTGCTTTCTTAATCAGGTTAATTGTGATTCCATCTTCTCCGGGGCACATTCCTTTCTTCATGGATTTAATAGCCTTGTCAACTTCGCCTTCCGTAACCGGTGACATTTCATCTTTGTCTTTCAGTTGGTCTGCTCGTCTTACGTCATTATCATTCCTCACATTTGTAAAGTTTATTGTAGAAGTCCTCTATAATTTCGATGATTTCACTTCCATTCTTCGTGATTGTGCCATTTGCTCACTTGAGTGCAAATATTCCTCTTCTTCCGATGCAGAGCTTTCTCAGTTTTCAAACTCTTGTTATCTTCAACTGCCTTCTTGATAAGATTGCAGTTGAACTTCCGAACATCTTCTGTGATGTGTTTCCGTATTGTCTTGGAAAGCTCCGCATATTATATTACTGATTTTGTATCTTCTCTTTTTGGCTTCATTTCTCTTCGTTTCTTCATTAATTTCCTCGTTTCTTCTGTGATTTTCGTCTGTGGTTTGGAAACTTGTTCTCCAGCTACTTCTTCCGCTGCTTCTTTTAAGTGTTTAGTTAATGTCCTATTAATATCTGTAATGTCATCTTCCTGAATGCCGCTCTGTAAGATTTCAAAGCGATTTTGCAGTTCTAGCTGAAATTCCTTTCTGCGTTCCTGTAGGCGCGCAATGCTGATTATCTTCTTTGTGTTCTTGAAAAGTTTTCGTCTTTCTTTTTTCGTTTTTAGAACAAGCTTGCATCTTACCAGTCTGTGGTCGCTTCCTTTATTGAAGTTGAGAACAGTGCAGCCTTGGATCAAGTGTTTCCTGTTTGCCAGAATGTAATCTATTTCACTAGTTGCTCCATTTGGGCTTTTCCAAGTCCATATACGCTGAGGTTTCTTCTTGAAAAAGGAATTTACGGCGTACAGTTGTTCGTACTTTGCAAATTCCACCAGTTTGTTCCCTCTTTCATTTCTTGTGCCATATCCATGACTACCAATGAAATTTTCTCCTTTCTTTTTTCTCCGCCCATGACGACTTTCAGATAATTTCCTGTTTGGTTCATCTTCATAAAACTCATCTACTTCCTCATCAGTGTAGCTTGTAGTTGGCGCATAGACCTGTATGATCTGTATCTTGTATCTTCTCGACAATTGGATGACTAATCTTGCAGTTCTGTCGGAGGCACTATTAGGCTGAATGATTTGATTCTTCCATTTCTTATGAATAAGGAATCCAACACCACTAACTCTTCCATCGGTTGTTCCTCTGTGGTATATTACGTGCCCACTGTTCAGCTCAATTTTATCTTCACCTTTTCTTCTTACTTCGCAGAGACCAATGATATCCCAGTTGTTCCTATCCAATTCCTCTTCTAATTCTTGCAAACGACTCTCTGAGGAAAGGGAACGTCCGTTATAGGTAGCCAGGTTCTGTGTCTTGTGGTGGCCAGGTCCGAACCGGATATTTTTAGCACCCTCTGCCTTCATGTCTTCCTGGTTGCCACCGTAACCAGGGACAATCTGGCTGCCGGGAACAGAACCGTGGCTGATTTTGATAGATATTCATGGCTGATTTGAAGGGTAAGTGTTTAGAGAGTAGAGTAGGCCAAGATCTTGCGCGCTGGCCCAGTGCGTATTGGAGGAAGCCCATTCGTGTCCGTTCACCATGCACAAGGCATGATTACTAACGGCTGCCCCAACTAGAAGGTACAGATTGGACATTAGGCTTCTACTCCTAGTTGATTCCTTTAAGTCCTTGAAGGCAATGAACCTAGTGCACGCTTGAGTGGCGCCACAATCGAACTGCTTTGAAAACGAGGCGTATGTGGCAAGATATTGCTCCTATGCACAATTATAAAAATGTGTGTTATTTATTCACTGAAATCATCGAGTTGTTTTGCTTTATTTTCTGCATGAAAGATAATTATTAGTGTACTTTAATTGTTAAAAATGTTTTAAATACACAATCCAGTAATAAAAATTAACAATTGTTAAAGCAAACATATTCAATTCTAAGATTAACCATCTAAATTTATCGTTGAATTTTACCTCAGTCAGCTATTAATTTCAATCAATAATTAACACACATTTTTATAATTGTGCACCGGAGCAATATCTTGCCACATGCGCCTCGTTTTCAGGGCAGTTCAATTGTGGCGCCACTTATGCGTGCAATAGGTCCATTAGAGGGTCATCCCCTAGTTATGAGTAGAACCCCATTTCTCGAACATAATATGCAGAAAATGTAAAAAAGCTCGAATCTTATTTATTTTTTCATCATGCCATATGTGGCCATAGTTTTATAGATCAAGTGACTAGCACCCCCGTAATTTCGACCCAAATGGAACAATTGGGCCTGAAATTTATAGTAATGTAGACCTTGCCTAGAGGAATCTGGATACAGAATTTTGCTCATTTACCTACCTAAATAGCACATAGATCTTTTGTCTTCTCTCTATCCCACCCCCTGTAATTCCGACCCCAGTGCACTAATCAAAACCAAAGTAAATAGAGAAGATGAACAGGCCCATAATAATCTACATTTCGAATTTCAACCTTCTACCTCAAAAAATGTACTGTAGAAATTATGCAGGGGACGGACTGACTTTATAAAACCACTAAGTAGCCCCATACTTCCGCTACTTAATAATATTGATTATGAGCACTTGAACAATAGTGCGTCGACAAAGCAATTTCACGTGCGCGTGCCGAAGTCAATAATGGTTAAAAGATGAACAGAATATAATATATTCATTCTTGACAAATCGATTGTATAAGACATGCCATTATCTTGGTATTCTTTAGTCCCTGTTTTAGCACGTGAATTCGACTTGAAGTAGTCCAGGAAAAAAATCTGAAAAGTTGATACGGCCGAGCTAAGACTTTGATGGTCATACAACCTGTGACAATAAAGTTCGGTGAATGATGGCATATTGAGAATGGATTGCTCGCTTACATGAAACAACAGTTACTATCCTTCAAAGTAATCCCCGTCGATAGTAATGCACTTTTGGGAACGCCTGTACAAGTCCTGGAAACTCCTGGCGTAGTCGTTTTTAGGGATAGCCTTCAGTTGTGTCGTAATATTACGTTGGTGGTCTGGCCACTTCGGGGGGCGTCTTCTACGGTGTTCCGGCCTCCTCGTAAACACCGTTTAAACCACTCATAAACACACAACTAAGTAATAGCACTTTGTTTGTAAACTGTTGTCATAATTTCATGAGTCTCTTTCGTTCGCTGATCCATTTTGGGTTTCGACCGCGCGTACTACGCCTTCTCTCTTCAATGTCCTGTTTAAACACAATAAACACACTCGCAGCGCTGATTCTCTCAAATTTGTTTAAATATGTCTCGACCTGTCTGGGGCAGGATACGACGATGGTGCACTCTTACGATCGTTAGCAATTTGACGTCATTCACCGAACTTTATTGTCACAGGTTGTATTTATGAAAACAGAATTTGAAAAAGTTAATTCGTTTTCAAGTTATCGTGCAAACGGCAGACGGCCGGATAAACGTACAGTCCAAGCATGAATTCTTATAAGTAGCTTTTTTGCTAACATCCTAATAAAGCAAATCATCAAATTTTAATGTCCTAGTTGCTTTAGTTGAACATGCCTTCTTAATATCCGTAAAGCACGGTAGTATCCTCGCTAACTCGAGCAACCACAGTCGTCAAAACCTTTTCAGGAAGCAACTCGGCGTACTTTTGACCCTCTTTGTGCCAGAGTTGCATAGAAACTTGAAACCTTTTTATATAGAGTATTTAGCAAACGGAAATGAATTTCAAGTTTTACGTTTCTATCTTTTCTAGTTTATAAGATACATGAACTCAGTTTCTTTATTTAGACACTGACTCACTAATTCACTGACCGATCATCAAAAATCTGAGGTATTTCTCTTAACCCTAAAATCATGACATTTGGCATAAAATTAGTGTTTAGGTGTCATATCGCCAGAACAATAGGAGAGAAAGATCGGGCGATATGACAAGCAATGTGAGAAAAATGGGGAGTAGGAGAACGCGAGCAAAAGAAGCGGCGGCGAAGCTCCGGCCTCCTTTACAATGTAGAATCCCCCAAGAGGCGGCGAAGCCACGAGCCGTTAACCGATTGGTGTTGCATAACTGCATAGCCAATCGGTTATTTAAAGGCTGGAATAAATACGAGCGAAAAGAAAGCGGCCTTAGAAAGAGTCTAGCCAGCCGACCGATGCGGAATAAGGAGGACATCAGGACCAAGGGACCCAGAACGAAGCATCCGAAAATTCCCAAGCCCAATGGAAATCGAGGTCGACGAGAAAGAAGGTCTAGAAGTGAGTCCTGTAAATTAAGAAATTCCGTATGTAATTATTCGGTCGGCTCTCTCTCAGGAAAACGCCTTTCAGCTAAGCACCGGCGCCCGAGCGAAAGGAACATTAGCATTAATTCTGCAAGGAAGCAGGAGACGAAGACGTGTGTGCACTCCCAGCCGACCGGTTGAAGGGACATAGAAGGAGTAATCTTGTCAGAGCAAGGAAAGTGGAGCGAAGCCCTTCAGCTCCCGCTGCGCCGAAGAAAAATAGGGCGAGACTCGAATTTTTTTATAACTCTAACTTTGGTTTATCTTCCTATTACGACCAAGCGATAGCAAGGAACTATTGTCAGCAGCCCTTTGAGCCCAGCCGAGTCGAGTTGACCACTACACGAGCACGGAATACCACGGGAAGGACTCATCTGTTCCTGGCGAGCCAGCGTCCCAGTCCGAAGAAGGAGCGATAGTGAACAGTCCCAGTCCCAGCGTCCCGTCGGAATTCAGCGGCTCATCACCCTCGCCCGTCCTCTCCCGAGCTGGGACCTCGGACCAAGACTTGAAGAGCATTTCCGTGATTATCGAAGCAAATCCAGAAGTTCCCGACTGCACTGCGAATCCAGCAAGCCAGTCTGCGTGTCGACGGACACGACACCCACTAAAACCCACAGCTCTGATTCATTCATCCAAGGGGTGCTCGACCGGGCTAACGAGAAGGTCGACGACATAGCAAGCGTGCGCCTAACAAGTGAGATCTCACGCGGCGGGCCGTGCTTGGCTTCCGACTTATTCCCGTTGGGTCTGTGATCTTGTTTTGCCTCTAATTTTAGTATTTATTAACCCACTTCAAAAAAGGAGGTTATCAATTCGATGCGTATGTACGTAATATTAGAGTTAGTTTTTTCGTTACGAGAAATTTTCGTACAAAAACGAAAAAATTTGACGTCACTTCCGTTAAAGTTAGACGATTCTCGTACGTTACGAAAAAAATTCACGAAAAAATTTTTCGATCTCGTTGGCAAATGTCGATTGCGTAACGAGATCTTTGTTCATGCGCAGTTTGAACATCCGGCCAAATATCCCCCATCTTAGTTCTCTCGCTTAGTCGAGTGTCTGTTTGTCCTTGTTATCCGCCAACATGAGTCAGTTAGCAACCAGTTATCACCCTCAATGATCTATTTATGGAAAATGGAATCTCTCTGAGTAGTTTTTACTCCGCCTAGAGTAATACAGTTGAATTTAGCGTACTTGGTTTATTTCTTAACGTTAAAAAATTCCCTTTCTGACACTAGAAGGAGCCACTTGTACCGTAATATTATATCTTGTTGGTTGTTTCGATTCGCATTCGATGCGAAAAAAACCCCACAAGATTGCAGATTTGTCGTTAACGAGAAATTTTTGCACGAGCACACTATTTGAATATTTATTTATTTATTTATTTATTTATTTATTTATTAAATTGATTAGAAGAAAACATTGATACCCAACAGGCCAGTATGGTTAAAACCGACAAGTTAGGTCCTGTGGGTATCTGTACAAGTCTCTGAGAGATGGTGTAAAGAGGTAGGTCTGTCTGTTAATCCAGACAAAACTGTTATTGTTCCTTTTTCTAGGAAAAAGAACTTAAATCTTAGAAGTATTAATTTCTTTGGTAAAAAGATAACTTATACTTCTGAGGTCAAATATCTCGGTGTCTTCCTTGATAGCAAGCTTTCATGGAGGAAACACCTGGAATATTGTTTATCACGTGCTAAAATGATCTTCTGGACTTGTAGAAGAGTCGTTGGCAAATCATGGGGGCTGAGCCCTAAACTTATTCATTGGGTGTATACTAGTGTTATATGTCCAATGATGACTTACGGCTCTGTCGCATGGTGGCCTAGAACACAACTTAAGACAGTCAGGAAAGAACTAGCCAAAGTTCAAAGAATGGCATGTCTTACTATTACAGGTGCAATGAGAACAACTCCGACTAGTGCTTTGGAACTTCTCTTAGACCTGAAACCTATTCACTTGCTGGTTGAAGCAGAGGCTGCAATGACAATTTATCGAATATGCAGCCCTGACAACTGGCGTAGGTGTTTAGATAATACAGTATATGATAGACTAATAAAGGGGGTGTTACGACATCCGGTTTTTCATATGACTGTTGATAGAATGCTTCCGAAATATGATTTCGATAAGCAATATGTTGTCTCCATTCCAACTAGGGAGGAATGGAACACTATGACGCTTTTGTCATTTAGAGATCACGAAACATGGTTTACGGATGGATCTAAAACGGCGTCTGGAATAGGCGCAGGTATATGTTGCCCTTGGAGGAAAATCCGACGGTCTTTCCCCCTTGGCAAATACTCTACAGTCTTTCAGGCAGAAATTTTTGCAATTATTGCCTGTGGAATAGAGCTGAATACTCAGAAGCTTCGAAGTAAGAAAATTTTAATATGCTCTGATAGCCAGGCTGCGTTGCATGCACTTGATAGTGTATGCTACAAATCTAAGCTTGTCTGGGAGTGCCATCGTACCCTCTGTGATTTAGCAATTAACAACAAGGTAACACTGTGTTGGATTCCTTCTCACAGTGGCTACGAGGGCAATGAAATTGCTGATTGTCTTGCCAAGGATGGCTCTGTGACTCCATTTGTGGGTCCTGAACCGTCTTTGGGATTGTCCCAAAGTCTCATTAAGCTGACTATCCATAATTGTATGGATAGACAGCATTTTGATTCGTGGATTAAAGAGTATGGCCAAAGACAAGCCAAGGTACTCCATCCAAAATATCCTGTTTCAAGGAAAAGTGAGTTGTTAAAACTCACTAGAACTGAAATTAAAAAAGTCGTTGAACTCCTTACAGGTCATTGTCATCTTAATAGACATATGACCTTAACAGGTGTCGCAACTGACGCTACATGCAGGAAATGTCATGAAGCAGAGGAGAGTTCTACTCATGTTCTCTGTAGTTGCTTAAATCTATCATTTCTTAGATTTAAACATTTAGGGAGCTTCATACTCCAACCGGCAGAAATTCAAAATGTTACTGCCAGGCAGATCTTAAGATTTGCAGATGCATCTGGTCTACTTGTGAGACGAGATTTATAAAGGTTTTGGGGATAGTACAATAGACCTGAGGTCGCGGTGCTTGGTTTCTCTGTAACCACCCCTTTTAAATTCAATTCAATTCAATCTGTACAAATATTAATGAACAGCAAACAAACAAGGTTAGTGAATACACATCAAAAAATTAAAAATGATGAGATCAAAAATTAAAAATTAAAAATAAAACAAGTCTGACGAATTAAATTGTAATAGAGAACGTCAAAACAAACAACCATAGTTCAAACTGTAATATTAACAATGGATATCAAAAATTAACTCACAGTGATATATAAATGTTAAACATCATTAGGTGTAACCACCTCAAAGAGCTTACATATATGACACAAATATTAATTATTTCCAAAAATTATTCACTTAATCAGGCCGTCTTAAAATAAGTTTTATTTGACTTGTGTAAATAAGAGAAAAAAAGCATAGCAGTGAGAGCCAGAAAGTCACAACAACGCTTTCAGACTATCTTACTGACTGAGAATGCAAGTCGACTTAAGCTTAAACTTTAATAAATAAAAAATAAAAAATGAAACACCTTTTAAGAATATCAGGGGTAGAGCGTTTTCTAGATCTTTAATAACCAAATCATTTAGGGATGTGGTGCAAAAAACAAAAATTCCGTAGAGCTCTCCTAAAATGGGAATATAAACTTATAGAACGTATCTCAATAGGGAGTCGGGCCCAGCATCTGACACATGCAAATGACACACAGCGCCGACGATAATTGGCTTTTGCAAAAGGTAGGCGCGCTTCGCTTGCAGATCTTGTAGAATAGTTGAGTGTCGGAATTGAGAGCAGGCTGAATTGGAGTTTGTACATAGAGCAGTGAATTTAGAATTCTGAATACAAAAGTGCAGGCTTGTATTACAAATATCTGATAAATAGTTGGTATACGTAATTCACCAAAATAATGAGACACAGAAACTGATTTAGGAAGATTAAGAAGGGTTTGGAGGAACCACTTCTGTAGCTTGAAAATTCGAGTCAAATTTGTCGAGGAAGTAGACCCCCAGAACACGGAACAGAAACATAAAGAAGAGTGGATCCAAGCATAATAATGCAAAAGAAGGATATTGGGTGGCAGGTAGTACAGCCTAGAGATAATGCCTTGTTTTCGGTTTAGTTTATTAAGTAGCGAATCTACGTGCTGGTCCCATAAAAGATCGTGGGTAATAGTTAGGCCTAGGTATTTAAAAGATGTTACGGTCATTACGCGTTTATTATCGTAATATAAATCTAGTACACTAGGTATATTGCGCTTGTTGCGCTGAAAGAATAGCACCACCTTAGTTTTCTCGATATTAACGCTTAGAAAATTAGAATCGTTCCATGTCTTTAGGTTAGCAAATACGTCGTTGAAAGTAGTAATAAAGATGGTACATAAGGATCAGCAGCTATAAGAGCCAGATCGTCCGCATAGAGAATTGCCCTAAAGTACGAAATAGAAGGAAAAATTTCAGGAAGATCGTTTATAAAGATATTAAAAAGCAAAGGTGATAAAATGGAGCCCTGACGGACCCCGACGTTTCTGACAAGTGTTGTCGAGGATACCAATTAACCAGGTTAGGGGCTGTCCACGAATGTTATAGAGACTAGATAGTTTAAATGATAAAAGATCTATAGGTAACGAATCAAATGCTTTAGTATAATCAACAAAAGCAGCTATTACAAAATTATTAGCTGCCATACTCAAAGATGTATGTTCCAGGAATTCATAACATGCAGTTTCGACACTTTTTTTTGGGACAAAAACCATGTTGGATTGGCGAAATAAGGTCATGCTCAAAAATATAATGTGATAACCGAGTGTAAAAAAGTTTTTCAAAAATCTTGGCAAACATGGGAAGAGTAGTAATCGGACGATAATTGGAAAACAGCGCTTGGTCACCCTTCTTGTAAACTGGTGTAACTCGAGCTAGCTTTAACGATGCTGGAAAAATTCCAGTTGAAATAGAGTGGTTAAAGATTATGGCAAGTGGTAATGAAAGAACATTACGCAAAGAGATAATCAACTCGGAAGAAAACCTAAAGGATCGGGAATGGGGGAGGATTTTAGCTGGTGTATAACAAGAGAAACCTCCTCCGAATTAATGGGTATAGTAAAAAAAACAAGTATAATTACGGTTATCGAAATTAACAGAGTTATTTATCGGAGGGAACAATACATGTAGAAAATCCGTAAGCGATGACGATGTAATTAAATCGACATGCGTAAATGGAGATGGGGGAGATTTTGTCCCACCTGCCAAGTTCTTAAGTTGCCTCCATTTGTCCTTACTAGAGCAAAGGTTTGAAAATAGCTTACTAAAGTAATCAGATTTCGTCCTCGTTTGTTTTTTTAAAACATTAGAAAAATCTTTAAACTTTTTTTTATTAGCTGGGGTAAGATTATGTCTAGATTTACGATAAAGGGTATTTTTTTTGTTAATAAGTATCATAAGTGATGGAGTAATTCAGGGCTTTTTGGCACTATTGCAACGTTTGAGGCTGTATTTTGATGATGGATAAGGCAGACAGAGGTCAAACCCACGTTGCAAGTGCGATCTGAAAGCATCGAGTTGACGATTAGTGTCGTCAAATTTGTTCAAAAGAGCACTCCAATTAGTAAGTTGAAGATAGGAACTAAGTATCGCAATCCTTTTCCGAGAAGTTATTCGTTTACAGTAAAAGTTAGCTCTATCAATAGAAGGGACGGAAATATCAAAGAGTATTAGCATTGGGAAATGATCGGAAATAGAAATATTAATAGTACTACTGTGATGTATGGCACTTAAGTTAGTAAAACAGGCATCTATGGCTGAATAAGAGTTATGATAAGAAGAAAAGTGTGTATAAAATGAAGAAGTTGGAAGAAGCCCTGCACGAGTAATAGGGTCTAAGAGGAGGTTAAAGGAGAAGAAGCATTGCTAAAGTCTATGTTAAAATCACCTATTAATATAACAAGGGTATGTAGACGTTGTAATTCAAACAGAACATTAGAGATGTAAGAACAGAACTCTGATAACTGCCCGGAAGGTGGGCGATAGATTGCAATAGCAATAAGTTTGTTGTTGATTACTAAGGTTAAAATTTCAAAGTTAGCTGTCACTTGAGAAAATTGAGGAAGAGGACGGAATGCGAAATGTTTGTAGAGATAAATACAGAGACCACCTCCGCGCTTGCCAGTACGATTTACGGAGACCACTTCGTAATCCGTAATAGGAGGAACTTCATTATTATCACGACACCACGTTTCTGAGAAAATTAAAAATTTCGGCTGGGGAGAGATGGACATAAGGTTTGCAAGAACATAATCAAGGTTTGCAGAAATAGTCCTAATATTCAAGTAGTAAATTGATAAACTATGCTGAATTATGGATGAAGGGATTAAAGCTAAAGAGGGATTTAGAGCTTCTAATGGAAGCGGATTAGAAAAGCCAGACATTAAAGCGCAGAAGTCAGTGACTATGGCTAAGAGACGCTCAAAATGACATTCTCTCTGATCAAAATAAGAACCAGGTAACGTCAGTTAAAGAGTCAGTAGACGATATATGGAATGGTCAAACCAGAATATAAAACAGACAAATAAAACTACTTGAAAAAAGAGTGCGAAATAGCAAGCCTGGAATGGCCAAAATGAAGTTGTAAAGTGAACAAAGATCAGTCACAAAATAAAGCTATATATTAAATCCAAGTTGACAAAGCTGTCGACTAACTATCAGCATTAATTAGATATACAAAATAGCTAGTGTTTTAACTTAATTATATACAACCAAGATAATAAAATAAACTGAAAAATCAACACTAAACTATTACTACATTATATTTTCACTAAAAATAGCATATATAGAGCAATAATGATCATAGTTCAATCGTCAGCAACTACACTACTGTTTATAAAAATCGCAACACCCTGATGGAATGGTCTAATCCATATGCAATTTGCAATATTTGCATACAATGGGTCAGAGTATAAATGATTAGATTTTCAGAGTAATTGCTTGAAAGAACACCATGCCTCTACGACGACGAAGGGTACCATATCAACAGCTGACAGACTTTGAAAGAGGACGCATAATTGGTCTGCATGAAGCGGGATGGTCGTATCGTGACATTGCTGCTCGTGTAGGACGTAATGCAACGACAATTATGCGTGCATGGAGGCAGTGGAGCGAAGAGAACAGGGCACACCGAAGACCAGGCTCAGGAAGATCCAGCACGACGACACCGCGAGATGACAGACACCTCTATCGCATGTGTGTAGCAGATCGTACAGCCACTTCCACAGTGTTAGCACAACAGTGGGGTGCTACAGTAGGCAGGACAATGTCTGCTAGCACTGTACGACGTCGTTTGATTTCCAGAGGATTGATGGCACGAGTACCATTGTTGCGGATTCCTTTGACTCAAAACCACCGGCGCCTCGGATTGCAATGGGCCCATCAACACCAACAGTGGCAAGCTGAATGGCAACAAGTTGTGTTTTCGGATGAGTCAAGGTTTAACTTGCAGCACCATGACGGCAGGATACGAGTCAGAAGACATCGTGGCGAGCGCGACCTTCCAGAATGCATCCTGCAGCGTCATTCAGGACAAACGCCAGGGGTGATGGTGTGGGGTGCAATCAGATACCATGGCCGTTCCCGTCTGATCAGAATCCATGGCAATCTGAACAGTGACCGGTACATCAGGGAAGTTGTGCAACCCGAGGTCATCCCCTTCCCGCAGAACCTTCCAGGCGCTGTATTCCAACAGGACAATGCCCGACCGCATGTGGCCAGAAATGTCCTCGCCTTTTTCCAAGCACATCAGACGCCCTTGTTCCCCTGGCCTGCTCGTTCACCAGACATGTCTCCAATCGAACATGTGTGGGACAGGGTTGCTCATCGATTGGCTCGTCAGACTCCTGCAGCAGCAACTGTGGATGAACTGTATACCCGTGTAGACAGAGCATGGCAGGACATTCCCCAGGCCCTTATTCAGAGCTTGTTTGACTCAATGCCACGACGTTTAGAGGCTGTAATTGCATCCCGATACTAATGTGACAATAAAACGCATTGTATTGACCTGAAAATCTAATGGTTTCTTTTCTGATCCATGATATGCAAATGCTCCAAATTTAATGCAGATTGGGCTATTCCATCAGGGTGTTGCGATTTTTATAAACAGTAGTGTAATTAATTAAATTTTCAGCAAAAAATTTGAAATGACATTTTAACATAGAGTAGCATTGAAGCTTATGTTTCACAAGAGTACATTTGAAAAGTCATTATATACTGACAGTACAACATTAGGTAATACCTACATTGCACGCAAATGCGTACACAATTGATAATGGAACTACGTTGAAAGACAACGGGCTAAATGTGAATTATTCATTATTGGACCAGATGAAAGTCATCAGTTGATGATATCAGAATGGGTTTTCCCAATGAGTTTTTAACAAACACTTTGCCACCAAAACTCCAGGCGTTTGTCACCCCGAATTTGGCTTTAGCTGCACGCAGGAGCCTGCATCGATTAACTGTGAGGTCCTCAACAATCACTACACGAGTGGACTTCAACAGTCCTCGATTTTTTTTTAATAATGTCAGGTGTAGCCTGTGAAGCCAATTGGAGAATAACAGGACGAGGAGATGAAGAGGATCTGGGACCAAGGCGATGGACTGCCGTAATGTCAGCTGGCATAATGGAGACGTTCAATTTATCAAGGAATAAATCACTGATGACCTTTGGTAGCGACTCTCTTGACTTCTCTGGTAGACCAAAAATGCGTAGGCTGGTACGTCGGGAATATTGTTTGAGGGCATCGATTTGTTTAAATGCCTCGTTGATCCGTGATTTTCCCTCGGTAAACATCGAATTATCCACTGTGCTCAACCGCTGCATAATTTCAGTGTTCTTATTTTCGAGATCTGCCATCTTAGTCTCAAGGGAATTCAATCTGGTGATCAAAGGGTCTAATTTTTGCAACAGTTCTTGAAATTTCTATCAATGAGCTTCATTACTTTTTCGAAAACTTTAGTGACGATTAGTCAGTTGAAGCACTGTCAGCGTTTTTCGGCATTATTAACGAAATAGCTGGAAAAACAACTGTAATGCGTCTAACTAATAAAAAACTACACAGCGGAGATAATTTTATAACAGTTCAACAAACTTGGAGACGGTACACCCCCGCCAAGTAGTAATGGAAAGTGCCAAGTGATTAAATATTCAACCGAAAATTTATAATAAAAAATGTCAAAAAGCACCTGAATTTAACTACACAGCAAGTGTAGAAATGGTAGCTGATTCAACAAGCAGATTCAGTGATTCATACTAGCTCTAAATAGTAGAAAAAATCATTGAAACAAAAGCAGGCGTCGCACTCTGCGAGCAGGAATATTAGGAGCTCTGACTACTCACGTCCGTACCGGTCGCCATTGAATTAGTTTATTGATTTCGTAATTGATTTCTCGTAACGAAAAGTACTTACTCTCTAATGTTGGAATTGCACAATATTCATATATGTTAGTCTATGTGGGCTTCTAAACAAGTATGCCAAATTTCATAAGTAAGTGTGTATGTATATTTGTCCACGTATTTCTCAGAAACTAGAAATCGAACTGCAGTAATGCTTTTTTTATTGGATTATATATATTTCAATTTAGAGATAAAACCAAGTTTCACTAGTTTTCAAGATATGGACTGATATATCTAGGCGCTAGTGAAAGTTTCAATAAAGTCGGTTTTTTTATACTCTGTTTAATCTTGCTCGTAGTGGCGTTAAGGAAGTTCATATTCATGTTATTTAAGGATTTTTGCTTCACCTTATATGCTTGGAACGTATGAGTAATCTGTTCTTACAATTAAGCAGTTGCGGTCCCCTTGTTGACTTATCGAAATCGTTTGCCGTTTTCTAGTCCGAAAGTCGCCAGTTCTCCTAGCCACCTACTCGCCGATAGAGAAGGAGTGCCCATCCATTAGCGACTCTGCGTTGCAAGTTCACAAATTATATTTCCTGTCAAATTAAAAGAACTATGATTGCTTCGTATTTTGCGTCACCTCTCCTCATTCCCTCTGAGATCCTCTGGGTAGTAAGACATTAACGCAATTAAAGTTAAAGTTTAATTAGAGTACAGCACGTGACATTAGGATACAATGGAAAAAAAAATTTTTAAAACTTCAAAATTTGAAAGTAACAATGGTTAAAGGTCACTGGCAAACATCAATAACACTAGTCAACACACTTTTTGGCACAAAGACCACAGATAATGTTCTTAGTAGTAATTTGTAGGTAGAATCCGAATCTGCTTTTAGATTTTTTTCTATCACTCCAAGTTTCCAAGTTATACACATCGAGATTGCTATGTTAAAGTAATGAGTGTGAAGAGAAGCGGCTACAATGTTAAAGTATTCATATTTTGGGGCCGCAAGGAAATTTACCAGACCCCAAACACTGAATGATTTAAAAATGTTTCATTGTAAAACGAGAAAGCTGTGCGTGCTAGAGAAATTTAAAAATTATATTCCTAATCAGCAGGAAAATACTACCAAAAACCACTCTCTTTCATTTTGTGCCAAGAAAAATCTTAAATTTTGTTTCCCAGTGTAACCTGCAACGGAATGGCTATTATGCAATTGGTGACGACAGTGTTTGCAAGCGTGGAGCAATTGAGTATTACCGAAGCCGACCAATACCACGGCCTCCTAAAAACTACCAGGCCTGAACATGACGTCAATAATGTGTTGTTGAACCACTAAGATTGTGACGTTGACCTAACTTCTGTAATAAGACCACCAGTTCGACGTAACAATGTTTTATGTTTTCCATGTTCAGGCCTGGTAGTTTCTAGAAGGCCGTGCCAATATCTCCTAGACGGAAGGCTTGATAACGGGATCGTCACACATTGTTACATCATCATTAGTCGACCAAATTTCGGGCTTATTATTGGTAGAAATGGGATTAACAATGGTCAACTAATGATTACCAATGTATGACGTTTACGTTAACAGGCCTTCTGCCTAGGTGGTGCTGAGCCATAACCACCAAGAGAGAAGGCCTCTGCGATGAAAAGTAATACGTTTAATCGCAGAGGCCTTTTCTGTCAGTGGTTACGGCTGAGCCAGAGACAAATGAAAGGAAGAGACTGGCAGTGACCTCCCCTCTAGTGGTGCCTTCGCGCCGCCATATTGGGACTGGCAAGAAACAGCTGATCGCCCGAGGCAATGCATGTGAATCAATCGGTTTGGTTTGGTTTGTTTGGTATTAACGTCTTTTTCAACTGCTATGATCATTTCTGGACCGCAAATTTTGCCTCGCAAGGGTTCTTTAACGTGCAGCCAGCAATCGACTACATGGGACCAACGACTTTACTTCCTTTCCGAAAGAAGTGGTGATCTCAGGATTTTCCCTCTGAAAAAAAATCTTCGTCGTCCTCGGCCGGGATCGAACCCGCGTCCTCGGGGATCAGAGGCGATCACGTAACCACTGAGCCACCGAGGCCGATGTGAATCAATCGCAAACAATTATTTTTACTAATATCTACCTTAATATCTACCTAAGATATCTGAATGAATTTATTGAGAGACCACCAGGAAAACTTGCTCTATTAAACAAAAAAAAAAAATCATCCAATTCGGTCCATCTGCAAAAAAGTTTTTTGGTGATAAATAAAGTTATTCCTAAACATAAATTAAAAAATAATCAGTTTAAATGTTAAAGGAGGAAGAGACTATACAATTAACTAACAAAATTCTCCTTTATAAATTATTATTTGAAAGTAAATAAGATAAAATATACAGTTCACCAATTATAATCCAAATTATTTTTGATTTTACAAAATGTATTAATTATAATCTCTCCTTCTAATCACTAATTGGATTAAAGATCCAATACTTCAGTTCACAAGTAATTACAGTTAATTGCTTATTACAATATGTGGATTAATAAATTGATTACTTTATTGAACTGAGAATTATTTCTTCTTTTTCTTTTAATTTAAAATTTTAAAATATTTGTCTTTTAAAAATTTGTTAGGCGTTGAATCAGCTATTTGAAGTTATTAAAAGTATACATATTATCGTCAGTTAATGCAATAAACTTTTTTAAAAAAATCAGAAAACAGGTTATGCTTACAAACCATCAACAAAAACCGCTGAAATTACATTGAGAATATACGCCGCCTTAGGTTTTTGCCAATAGCAACATGGCGAATGCTGCATTTCCGGGGGTACCAGTAGCGCTCAGCGAAATGAATAGGGCAGTGCCAGTCTCTTTCTTTCATTTGTCTCTGGGCTGAGCCAACATCACCTAGATAGAAGGCCTGTGCAGAGAAGCATCATACATTGTTACACTAAAAAGGCTATTATTAATCGTATTTATACCAACAATAAACCATAATTTTTGCCGTTTGATGATGTAACAGTGCTTACAGTTTCTGTGCGCAGGCCTTCTGTCTAGGTGGTGTTGGTTGAGCCGACGCAATCTAAACAAGCCGTGGCACTGTTTCTGTGACATCATACAAACGGATGGATTTTGTCACATCATGCCAAAAGAAATTTAAAAACAAAATAAGGATATATTAAATTTAAAATAAAATGATTTATTAAAAAGTAAATGGCCCATGTTTGGCAGTAATGCATTTCATTATACTGTATTTACTCAGTTATCTAAAATACAAAATTCACATTTCAAAATATCCCATCGGTTTTCGTGACGTTTCGCTAAGTGACATAGTACCATCGCTTTGTATAGATCGCGTCGGCTTCGGTGTTATGGCCAACAATCCAACCTTCAATATTTCTAACAAACGAAAAAATACTAGTCGTATTCAATACCTTTTACTTAAGGGAAAGTGACTTTGTCTATGCTTTTGAAAAGCAAAGAAAATACTCGTAGGTTTTCACTGTGAATGAAACCAGAAGTGAAAAGATCACTTTTGCTGCTTTTGTATCTAAAACTGCGTCGGCCATAAATAGACATGATGAACATATTGAAATTGTTTGAAAAATAGTAAGTGATTTATTGATTGTGGAAACTGTTTTTTATGATTCTCCATGGTTTTATTATTCCCTAATTTGTAACTAACAAAATTCAAAACGTTAAATACGTTACTTACGCCGTTAAATTACAAGTTATATCGGTGGGCAATCACCAAAACGAGCGAAGCGACGATTCAATATGGCTAACACTAAACCGGAAGTTAGTAGCTGTAAAGCCAGAAAAGTAACAAAATCAGGGGAGAGACTGGGTACTGACTCGGTTTCAGAAAAGTCACTTTTGAGACTTTGTTTTCGTTAAAATGACGTCACTGAAAGTGACTTAAGCAAGCTAAGTGAGAAAAGTGATAAAAGTTAAGAGGTTGTGAACGCGACTACTGATTTTTTAAATTCAAGATGGAAACCATGAAAATTACTTTATTACTCTGAATACTATGGTTAGGTGACTTTTCCGTGCTGGGGCCAGTTATATCGTTGGCCCCGATAATACTCCGAGGTCTACGACAGAGACAGGGCCTGAAACTCAAAAGTCACCTGACCATCTTAGTCCAAGAAACAAGGTATGCTTCATTGTTTCCATCTTGGATTTTAATAACCAGTATTTTTTCGTTTGTTGGAAATAATGAAGGTTACATTGTTGCTCGGAATAAGATAGTCAGGTGATTTTGAGTATCCTGGCCTTTCTCTCATTGGACTCGATAATACTGTATACGCTTTGCATATACAGTAAAATTAAACTCATAATACATCATAGTAACTTTTAAAGAAATTTGTAAAATCTGATTGTAACAATTTAGAAGAAATATGCTTTTCAATAAAATTTTAAATATTATTTACACGGTCTAGAATTTCAGGACAGCTTCATAGCTGCGGATTGGAATTAATCAATGGCGAAAATCGAACAGTGAAGTTTACATTTGGTCAGGTGGGACGGAAGGAGAGCTTTCACGAGGATCACTCTTCCAGAATAAATTCTAAATGAAATATACTGATGTAGGCAAAAACACTGACTAACCCAAGAGGTCTTTCACATTATGAAAAAATAATAACATCAAGGATTGGGTGGCAGGGAATCACATCTTCCAATAATCAGGGAAGGAGACGTTGCCAATGTTTTTTAAAGTTGACGTCAAGAATATGCCTCTGTTTTCTATATTTCTAATGCCACTTAATTTCTATCGAATTTTCCAGTATTCCAGCCACCAGGTCGTTATTATGAGTCTTCATCGGGAGATCTTTGATAATTTTTCCGATGTGAGTCATGTTCAAATCCGAGTGGATGAATTGATTTTTTACGGCCCTTTTTCTAAGCTGGGCAATGGTCCTCAGGGTAACATTCTGGAACAACAGGATCTCACTCCCTCTGCTTTTACACGCAGGGTGTTGTTAAATTTCATGTCAAAAATGATAGGGGGTGATGGAATAAGCGATTCTAAGCAAAAAAGTTCATACGAGAACATGGGTCCGAATTTGAATACACATGTGAGTACTAACCACCACGTGTTACGATATTGACTATGTAACTCTGAAACTGCTCGTTGGAATTCGATCAAATTTTAACGGTATACACAATTCTATGTATCCTATTATTTTCCCAAATTTCATTTATTGACGGCATATTTATTTCTGTTCAAATCTCAGTTATCGTTCAAATTCGGACCCATGTTGAAATTTAAAATCACCCTGTATAGTCGCCTATGCAGGCATACCAAAGATGAGGATGGTCCGAATTATTATTTTGTAAAGCTCTTGTAGTGCAATAAGTAGTACAGTCTATTGTCGATGGTGAGGGCACTATTTTGATCCAGGATTTATATGAGATTGTACTTAGTCCTCTTCGCTTTGTTCAGAGCGTAATTCACGTGACGGTTCCAGGAGTCTTGAGTGGATGATAACGCCAAGGTACTTGTATTTGTCGACCCATTCGAGTTTCTTATTGAATAGAACAAGAGAATCCGGAGGGCACTTAAGCTTTTTGTGAAACACACAGCTTTTCATTTTTCGACGTGCAAGTTTAGTATCCAGCAATTAAACTAATCTTAGGGTGTTTGGTTTAACCAATCTTAAACTAATTAAAATGTTTAGGGACCGTTATGGAAAGAACCCATCTGATGTTATGTTACTTAAATCATCAGTGACACACGTTTTAGCAACGGGACTAATGCCTAAGGGTAAAAGCTGTTTAAGACCATCAGTTTCTGAAGAGGCAATTCAAACATCGTTCACTAGGTGACCACAGAAATCAATTAGACAAGCTTCGCTTGAATTTCAACTACCAAGGAGTACAGTGCACAACGCGGGTATCCAAACGTCTAAAATTTTATGCGTATAAAGTGCAAATTGTTCTGGCTTTATAGCCAGATTATCGTCCAAGATGAGGCCCTCCTCACTGGACTATTTAAGTTAACATGCATCTTAACCAAATCACTATACGGGGTGATTCAAATTTCATTGTACAAACGTCTAGGGGTGATATTATGGGTGATTCTAAGCAAAAAAGTTCATATGAACACGAGTCTGAATTTGAACGCTAACTGAGATACGAACAGAAATAAAAATGCCGCCAATAAGAATTCGGAAACTACTCGTTGGAATTCGATCAAATTTTAACTGTATACACAATTTTATGTATCCTATTATTCCCCCAAATTTCATCATCCTAGATGTTATAAAACCTGACTTATTAACATGTTCACATTTTATTTCTGGACCTATGTTCATATGAACGTTTTGCTTAGAATTACCCATACTACCTCCCCTAGAAGTTTGTACAATGAATTCTGAATCACCCTGTATATTGGCAAAAATGGTCCGATCCCATGGCCACCAAGATTACCGGACTTTACTCCCTTAGATACCTTTTCGGAGGTAGGTCGTTTATAAGAGCGCAGCTCCAGATATTGAGACTTCGCGACAGCGCATAAGACATATAATTGAAATTCTCACAGAAATGTTCGTGAAACCGAGTATAGGTTGGATATTTTGCATGCTATATGTTGTAGTTTTTGAAGATAAAAACTTGCTGTTTATGCTCTGATGTATAAATGAGTGTTTCTTTACCAGTGTACTTTACAGAATTTTTAATATATTAATTACTGTCTCTCTCTCTCTCTCTCTCTCTCTCTCTCTCTCTCTCTCTCTCTCT
>JAHWFO010087595.1:382030-422521 GCA_023313115.1 Rhysida immarginata | reverse complement strand
TCTCTCTCTCTCTCTCTCTCTCTCTCTCTCTCTCTCTCTCTCTCTCTGCCTGTGCGTGCATGTGTGCGTGTCATTTGTGAGACAGATAAATTTAGAGATGAGCACAATAATGTAGAAGGGGTATATTGTTAGTACTTTAAATTTTTTACTCGGTCGTATAGAGATCCTGCGGTAAGCACACAATGATTTTTATTTCAGTAAATAATTATATTTAAAGTTATTCTTTTTTCTTTTTTTTTAATTTTATAAATTTACTTTGGATTATAGTACTTCATGAATATTCAAACTGCTTGGAAAACCCCATCGTATCTCTTAGGACTCTTTTTTAATGAAGAATGGAAAAATTCGGTGATTCCAGTTGGCAGTAGGAAGTTTATGGAAATTTAAGAACCCTTCTTAACTGCGCGTTTCAAGCGAGAAATTAAAGCAGAAAATATAAATTTACATGAATTAAAAGATCTTCTGATATTCAATTCATCTTTAGAAGAGTAATTTGCTCTTTCTTTAATGTTTTGAAAAATACCTTACTTTTTCTATTTTCTGCTACATTTTTTGCATTAAAAGTCACCTTTTCACAAAAAATAAAATAAATTAACTAGAATGGGGCTTCAAAATAAATATAGTATCAAACAAGAAAATCTTGTATAGAAAATGCATGTTTTATTTAAAGGAGAAGTCCACCCAAAATGCAAGCACGGTTGAATATCTTTAAATTATCTTGCTAATTCACGATATAGCGAAATTTTCTTCTAAATATTCGATAGTAATTAACAAAAACACAAAACAACACGCATTCTGTTGCTCATGGAGATAATTTTTGTGATGCTTCATACGAGGACGGCAGGAACATACGAAAGAAGAGGCAGTAAATTCAGATCGGAATCCATAGAAAATGCATGCGGCGAAACATTTGCCTATCTTTCTACAACTACACGATAAAATTTTATCTATAATTTTATTATTATAAAAAACAAATTATACCGTTTTAGATTGCTAAATTTTAGATAGATTTCATATTTGGCCGAACATCGCCTTTAAATCAATTTTTATAATTTCATTATTATTAATTAATGAAATGACCCAAAATTCTATAGTTTCAAGTATGGAAAAACTATTTGATTTATGAGAGCAACGTTGTGCTTTATTTAAAGTGGATACAGCTCCATTAAACACGACAATCTAAATGCTAGCAAAATCTGAAAATGATGACGATTGAGGAAACGACTTAAATGCTACTTATTTCAATTGCATTTCATTCATGTTTGTGCTTATTCGCTTGAACAAGAGCTTTTCATTTCCCTGGGGATTCTGTGTTAAATGATCATTTGGAACCAGGCACTCTGTAAATGAGCTGTTCCATAAAATTTAATGGAAACACCTACACAAATTATGCATATTCAAAAATCTGAACTTGCCGCCATCCAAAGAGCTCAACGACTTTTAAAGAAGTGTAGTGTTGGGCTCCGAAAAGCATCATCAGATTTCTCTGTCTGCACCACGATCGTTCGAGCTGCTTTATTCTGGTTTTGCTGCAAGGATAGGCTTTGCAAAGCTAAAATGAAACAGGAATATAACTCGTAAAACGATTTTCAAATATGCTGAAAAGTAGAATATAAAAATTTGTTGTTTAATATTACTGTAATATTTTTATATACAGCAATGGCGAAAACTGCATGTAACTTTACGTATTCGATTGCAGCGCTCACACAAATCTTTCCAAACGCGCGCGAAATGAGAATGAAATCCTCGCACGTCTAAATGTTTTAAACTACTGGGCCTATGTTCTTTCCCCTGCTAGATCAAAGTTATCATAAACGTCAGGAGAGAAAAACCATTGTTTCAAAACATTGCTGGGAAAAATCTTTTAAGCATTCCAAGGAGCTTTAGCTCTGACGCAGATGTAATTTTAATATCTCACTTTTACTTGCACTTGGTTTAAGTAAACAGTGGAAATACCTTTGATTCTATATGCATTCACGTCATTTTAAAATATAGGCCTAACTTCAATTAGCCATTTTAACAATAGGCCAAACATTATTTAGTCATTTTAACTGTAGGCCTAACATAAATTAGCCATTTTTAAAAATAGGCCTAAGATTAATTAGCCATTTTTAACAATAGGCCTAAGATTAATTAGCCATTTTGAACTATAGGCCTAACATTATTTAGTCATTTTAACTCTAGGCCTAACATAAATTAGCTATTTTTTACAATAGGCCTAACTTTAATAGCCATTTTTAACTATAAGCCTAACATTAATCAGCCATTTTTAACAACAGGCCTAACATTATTTAGTCATTTTAACTATAGGCCTAACGTTATTTAGCCATTTTTAACCATCGCCCTAACATTAATTAACACATTTAACAATAGGCCTAACAGCACTGAATTTTAAAATGAAATGAGCACGTGCATCAATAAAGCTTCATAACGGGCACGTGCTCCAGGCTGCCATCAACAATGCTTAAATGATAAACAAAAAGTAACACTGTATTCACTTATGACTCGTCGGTAGGATTCCATTGATATATTACATGCCCTAAGTTCATATTCTTAACATAAGTGCACGTGCTTGAAGGGGTCCACGAGAGCTCATCAAAAGTTGATATATCGCTGTTAAGTTCTTCCATTTTCACGTTTTCGTGCAAACGATGGCTGGCCAGGCACATAAAGGTACTGATCATGCTTGTATTCTTATATATAGCTTTAGCTAAAGCTCGTAATAAGGGGTCATTGAAGTACTTTTTGGGGGTCATTTTCTCGGACGTAGCATTTCGAAAATCGAAAAGAATGTCATATTTGTCTTGTGCTCGTCATTCCCGTTCGAATGACATATTACATGCCTTATATTGCCAATAAAAAAATTTAATAGGGGGGTTTGGGTCTCAATAGTCACGTGTTAGACCGATTTCGACGACAAACTAATCAGGTGAGCTCAGGAAGGGTCTCTATCGAACAGCGAAAAAAGAACTTGAAAAAGTTAAAGCATTCTCGAGAAATCGTCGGACATACAGACGGACGGACGGACGGACGGACGGACAGACAGACAGACAGACAGACAGACACACAAACAGAGCGAAACCAATATATGCTTTTCAGCATATAATAATGTGCAGCGACAAGTTACGATATACCCGGGAAAATGGCTGTTAATTTGCATTTGATACCTTATTCGTTGTTAAATGCTCCCGGAAACAACGTTTTGCATCATCTAATTCACGTCTATAAAAAAGCAACAAAATCAGCATGGATTTGCTACGTTTATTTGCATTTTTATCCCGGCTCTATATTTTTTCCAGCACCTTATATGTCCTTTCTGGTCTACTAGTTGTGGTTGATGGACATCCACGTGGTTTCGTCTAAACATCCTGGATAGTGAATGTATCGGTGTTTGAGTGGAAGTGACCCTTCGTAATTTGACCTTTCGTAAACAATGAAATACGAACGTTAACCTAAGAACTACTGCACAAACGGATCGAGAAATGCTCGCAATTAATAATATCTTAAATATGATCCATGTTGTAAAATATAAGTTCAAGAGCTCATGGAATCAATACTCCCAGTTACGGAAAATCATAAAAATGAACTGATAACAGATAACTGAAATCCGATTGCAGGAATTAACTCCTGAGTAAAAACTCGTATTATTTGATATGCCACACGACTCCCTTCCCATTTAAGAAAATGAACGGCGGACTTGTCCCATAATGGCGGACTTCAAGATGGCAGCCAAACTACAAAACTGTGCCAAAAGATAGAGCACCTATCTTATTCCCTGCTATCATGGTCAAATCTTCAATTTACACACCATTTCCGAAATACATCTATCTCCAATGACTTTTTGACCTACCCTGTATACTGCACAAGATGAGAAGCCTGATGTACCCAGAAAGAACATCCATATTATGAAAGAAGAAAATACATCTCTTCTTAGTGGAGGGAAATTTGATTGACGACTCACTTAACTAGAAACATATCTTCTATTTATATATATAAATGAATTGCTGTTCGTTAGTCTCGCTAAAACTCAAAAACGGCTTGAACGATTTGAATAATTTCTTTTTGTTTTGTTTCCTCTAATACAAGGGTGGTTTAAAAAAAATAAGAATAGGGAAAACCCAAAGGAATAGCTGAGAAATCGAAAAATTCAAAATTGGTAGATTTGTCGGATTACTTTTAATTACTTTTAATAGATGTCGATCGCGGCGAACCTATCATCCAAGGCACGGTCCAAGGTCAATAAACATAAAGTCTGGACACGATACCATGATTCATTGCGGCGGCGGCCATTTTGGGTCTTTCGAAACGATTTCACTTCACTCTCGCTACTGCTCTCGCTTAGTTTCTGTTGCAATCTACATGAAATTGCAGCTTTAATTTTAAAATCATATTATTCAGTAAGGCTTCATATTTTTAAAAGCTTTTACTTAACTTGCAATGTTTCTTAGTTTGTTTAGGTCAAATCTTGTAACCAATATTAAACCAAATTCCCGACAAGGTAGAGAGCTGAAATTTGATACACATACACAGGATCGATGACAATGCATGTTAAAAAATTTTTTTCCAAATCGGTTCACTGGATCGTGTTCTAATGGTACTAATTCATAACTACGAATTGTGCAATTACCACAACAAACAATTCGTTATGACGAGGGTTAAATGCGTGTTTTGAAAAAAGAACCTTTCTTTCTCTTTTGCCAGTGATTTGAACAAAAAATATGCAGTTAAAAAAATGTATGGAGGTAAAAGCACGTATATGTTTGGAATAAATAATTTTCTGTATACTATTAATCAAACTTTTAGCCCCAAAATGGCGATAGCATTGGAAGTATTGGTGTCCAGACCTTTGTTTATTGACCTTGCTATCATTTAACTGCTTTTAATACATGTATACATATATGGCGTTCGTTGCGGCTATACAAAACTGTCATTTCTTTTGTGGTGGTTATGTCAAATTTATTACAATTTCGATCTGCCATTTTGTAGGTTTAGACATAACTTAGTTTGAGGTTTTCAATAATGATGCAAGTCTTTCGCGCGGGAATACAATGTATGTTTTATTTTCTACAGAGTCCGCCAAAAAAAAATGTATACACACTTTACTAGATATCATCTATAACTTTTACCGTAACAGCAAAATCGTAAGCTTACACCCCAGTATTATTACATGTATTGAATAAAGACGATCCCGATAAAAGACATTGCCACATTTGCCACCTAGACATACGAGATACTGATAAGAGTTTGCTAGGAAATGGATAGGAGCAACTGTTCGCCGTAGTCAAAAATATCTCAACGCTTATGATAATCACTTTGAACAGCTGTCGTAATTGTAGAAGTCAAAGAGGATTTATATTCATCGCTTGATGCCTGTATGAATTTATTGTTACAACTTTTATGTAGTTTTTTCTTTTGCTTAAGTGTGTATACATTTTTGTCGGACTCTGTATAGAGGGTATTCTTGGATAACGTATATAAACTTGGGGGGGTGATAGAGGGATCAAATCTAAGCATCTAAGCAACATTTACCTCTTTCATTTTTTTCTCTGGGGCATTGTTTTTGAGATAAAAATGTTGAAATACTACATGCAGGAAACAGTTGTTTGAATTTTCTGTGGGGACACTTAAAGACATTGGTATACGAGACACAAGTGGGATCCGATGAAGAGCTGGTAGCCAGAATCGCCATAGGTACAGACCAGATTCGCGAAGAACCAGGGACTTTTGAACTTTCTACGTCAGTCCATGCGGCGACGTTGTGAAGCATGCATTCATTGCCAGAGGGAGTCAATTAGAACAGTTATTGTAAAACGTTTGCATGTTTCATAAAAAACAAGTCACATTATTGTACTGTATACAATGTGTTTTTTGTTCTTTTTATTACATGATTGACCATGATTTTGACGTGACGGGTTGAGTGGCATATTACGTCTACGCAACGTCCAACATTTTTTATCTCAAAAACAATACCCAGAGAAAAAAATGAAAGAGGGAAATGTTGCTTAGATTTGATCCCTCTATCACCCCCCCCCCTTCATGTTTGTACACCACCCTGTATACATAAATATGATAAAACTATATTTTTCACCGAGCGACGCCGGGTACTTCAGCTAGTCTCGAATAATACATACACGAAAACCTATGAAATCTAGTGATTTGAAAAGATAATATTATCGAAACTGACATTAAAGATATGTCTTGAATTACGATGTCTTTTTCCTGTGTATGGAATGTTTTAGACTGCCCGAGACAAGTTCATTTTCATGATTTTCTGTAATTGGGAGCATGGCCTTCATAGCCCCTTGAACATACTTGCATTTTCCAACAGGAATCATATTTAAGACATTAGCAATGAAGTAATTGCGAGCATTTCTCCGATCCATTTGTGAGTAGAACTTAAATTAACGCTCTAGAGTGTTTCGAATACCCTCCACCTCGTCTCGCAAATTGTGGCCCAGTCGTGCATGCCATACATTAGAATGACGGGAACAATTATTTTGTATAACGGTAGTTTGTTATCACATTGAGGGCAGTATTGCGACCCGTCAGAGCAATTAAGCTGAACTTGGCTCTTTTGGACTTGCTAATCACATAAGTTACATGCTAATTCCAGTATGTTTTGAACCAATAACAATAGCAAGGTATCTATAATTATCAACCCATTCCAACTTTTTGCCACATAACTTCAAGTAGCCGAGAATTTTTCTTTCTCTTCTTCATGAGAAACGTCCAGTTTTAACCTCCATTTACTAAGCCAGGTTTCATATTCATTAAGGGTTTTCTGCAGATGTGAGACAACAACACGAATTCGGCGTGCCCTTATTAGTAGCAGCATCATCTGCATAAAAATACAGCTTACAGGAAAATCGGAAAAGTCAAGTATACATTATAGTAATTGAACAACTCTGGCCCTATCAGTAAGCTTGAGGAAACCAGCTTTTACATCAAAAATACAAGAAAAATTATCCCCAACTCTGGCCTAAAAAGACCTGTTGGTCAGAACGAGTGAACTAGACTAATTAAATCATGTGGAAAACCATCAACTATCATTTTAAGAATAAGACCTTCGTGCAAGACCTGATCGAAGGGTTTATGAACATCTTAGAAGATGACGCCGCAGTACATAAAGAGGTTAAGGGGAAAGTCCGCTACAAGCCTTCAAGTTTGGAGCTGGGAGGAATGCTTCGCTGGAAATCTAAATTATTCATCACGAATAAGATTATTTGCTTTACAGTAGTCAATGAATCTTGTGAAAATTGTTCTTTCCAAGACTTTAGAAATACCTTACAAGAAGACTAGAGAGAATACAACACGTAGAAGCTTACAGGGTTTGCAGATTTTGTCCGTGCTTAGGGTATTTCGTACAACAGACTGTTTCCAAGTTGTCTGAAGACTCAAATTGTTGCCTGCAATGTCTGCATGTCTGTAAAGATGTATCAGTTGGTATAGTGAGAATTATACTTAATTTACAGTTTTTAATAATTCTTTTAATGTTTATAATGCTTTACCATCTATATATATAAAATTCTCTGTCAGTCTGTCTGTCTATCTGTTCCCTATGCATTCCAAAATGGCTGGACTAATCTTGACGAAATTTTGTTTGGTAATTTAGATTGACCTTGGAAAGATTTCAGACAGGTCAAATTGACCCGAGGTCAAGGCCATGGTGGAGATATAACGCATTTTACTCCCCCCTCCCCTATTTCTCTCTCTTTTTTAGGGAGATGCTAATTTCTCTGACCATGTAAAGGAGATGCTAATTTCTCTGACCATGTGAAGAAGATAGATTGAAAACAGATAGATAGAAGAACAAAGAAGATAGAATGTTACAGCGAAATAAACCTCGCTGTAACAAATCCCGAGTGTTTTGGCGACGGAGGGCGATAGGGAAGAAGGAAGAGAGAAAGAAGGCGGGCGATTCGATTTGGGGACAGAGGAGAGACAGATGGAAGGAGAGAGAAAAACGTAAAGAGGGAGAGAAGTCTCGAGTGGCGGACGTGAATTTCGGAGCACGAAATAATTTTCGTCGATTGAAGCTGGATGGAGACGTTGGCTGGGTTAAGCAAAACGTCGGAACACGGATAACGCTTCGGGACGATTATTGAGAAGCGAGACGGCTTCAGTAAATATTACGACGGAGTCCGGTGAAAGCGAGGCCGCGAAGGCACGAGAGAAGGTCAATTATCAAGGGAGAAGCTACTGAGACGTCATAATAAATGGCGGATACGCAATTACGCCGTCGCCATCTCCAGCTATTACATTGAGTCACATCACCAGCCTAGAATTATGTTTCTGTTGGGAAGAACTGTACTTGAAAAAAATTCAACCGTAATTTGCTACTTGGGACACAGCTGGTGACTGGGTTGTTTTCCACAAGGGCTGAGAGCGTTTACGATAAGCAGCGTGGGTCGCTTGAGCCGCAGAAACTAAACTACAAGTCTACACAGTAAGTGTTTGTGATTTTACTTTTTCAGTGTGCGTTTCAGTGAGTGTGGAAATAAATACTAGCCTCGTATTTATTTCGACCGAGTGATAATGAAGGCTTGTGTAGTCATATTTAATCTCATATTGCGTCATAGATTTATGTGCGACGAAGAATAGTGATTTATTGTTTTGTGCGTCCAGTAATTCGTTATGCGCTCATATAATTTGAAGAGCTCTTTTTATAAAGGCATATACGTGCATATTTTTACTTGAACGAGTTCAATTGAGTATAGTGTGCATTGGTGATTAATCTCTTTATTCTATGCTTTAATTTGGCTCTAATATAAGTTAAGCCTAAGTAGCTTAAGACTTTAACAGAACTGGGACGGATAATTTTATAACGAACTGCTGTTTTTTGTGTAAAGTCAGTTTCTTGACGTATAAAAGATTATTTGATAAGATAAATGTCTTTATCTATTTTTATAGTGCTTTACCAATTACTTTTGTGTGATTTGGAGTATAAGCAGTTATCCTTCGTCTACGGGTTGCTCAATGTCTTAAGAACAAATTGATTAAGGACAGATATTTATTTTCATATCGGACTCTGGACGTTATGCAATCTAAGTTACGACATTTCTGTCAAGTGTAACAGTATATTACGCATTTATACCGTAGCTATAAGTTTGGTATTCTATCTAGAGTGGATGCTTAATTGCTGGAGTCTAATTCATTGTGCTAGTTCCAATTTATCTTGTTAAAAAGAATTAAAATTACCTTATTTCGTTAGCAAGAAGTGCTTGCGTATATCTTGAGTTAAGATTTATGAATACTTATTTACAGCCGACGTTTAGTCAGCATCGGTTATCAGCACAATTGCATTGTATGTAATAAATGAGGGTTTTACATTTTGGTCATTTTTTTTAAGTGAAATAATGTTTGCCTTACTTTATAATTATAATTGCTTAAGTAGTATTCAGCATTATAATTTCTTATTGCTTTGATTTGTTTTATTTGTTGTATCGATATTTTCAATTATTGGTTTTATTAAAATTAGAATTTGTTGAGTATAACTAAAAGTTGTCTTTTGTGTTCTCTTTAGTTACTAACTTATTCACAATTTTTCCACTGCACAATAGATCGGCACGTGACATAGAAGAAGATAGATAGATAAACTGGAGGCTTTTGTTGCTAAAATGAGCCAAAGCTGATGACCAAAGCTTACAGCAGGATAATTGATGCTGTGAGAAGACAGACTGGAATTCGTTTCTTTCTTGATGTGCCTCTAGGCAACAAGGAAAAACCTTATCTTGTACAGAGGGTAGATTATTGCAGAATGATAATCTGCGGCACTTATTCCTTCGAGGGAGTTTTGCGTCGTCCCAGTAACTAAAGGCTGCTACGAGATGACAGTGGCAGTGGGACCGTCGGCTTAACGTGGCCTACGAAGCACCGGGGGTTCATGATGGAAGAGATGGTGGCGGACGAACAAGCCAGTGGCTTAAACCAATTGCTGAATTTCCAGCACTGGTAACTCGGCATATGGGTCCGACTAAAGTCCCCCAACAGTTGTGTCCCAAATAGCCGTCTCACCTAGCACTGGTTTCCAGCCACTGACTGTCATCCAGCTAGCAGCTAGCCGCGCCTGAAGTTGCTTAACTCCATCGATTGGCGAGCCACGGCCACCCCAGGAAAAACCTTCTTGATCAACCTTTTTGTTGCTGTGGCACCTTCTGTCATTGCAGGACTGCACATTAAGCTTTTAAGATTCCTTTGAATATGGCCAAAACAGATTCTCCAATGTGCAACATTTCAAGGAATTCAGCCATGGCCAAAGTTTTGCAACAAACACGGCTCATTGTCTGGGATGAAGGCGCTATATCACATCGGAAGGCGCTGGAAGCTGTTGACTAGACTTTGAAGGACATCAGAGGCAGTGACAATCTCATGGAAGGAGTGAATGTGGTACTCGCAGGAGACGTTCTACTTTTCCCGTCATCCCAAAAGGTGCAAAGGCTGATAAGCTGAATGCTTCTTTCAAATCCGCCATTCAGAAACTGGAACTGAAGACCAACATGAGAGCCCGTCTCACTTTTCACAGCAGCTGCTTGCCAGTGGCAGTAGAAAATTACTTTTATACCAACAGCTCGACAAGCATCAACTATCATGTGGATAGATGGTTGGTATAATAGATGAGCTCAAGGCAATAGTCTATTCTAACATGAACAACAACTACTAAGATGCCACTTGGCTTTGTGAGCATGCGATTTTGGCTCTAGAAAATGATGAAGTCGAGAAAATCAATGTGGATCATCTAAAAATGTTGCCTGAAACGCAAGTTCTTTCCGATCTATTGATACTATTGTCAATCAGATTGAAGCTGCAGAGTTTCCAACTGAGTTTCTAAACTTTGTCCAGCCACCTGGAATGCTACCGCACAACCTTATCCTCAAAGAAGGAGCTGCAATCATGCTTTTGAGAAACTTGGGCCCTCACGATTATGCAATGGAACAAGTTTAGTCATCAAAAGCATGAAGCTTCATGTAATCGAGGCTATGATCATCAAAGGGAAATACAAAAATGAAATTGTTTTCATTTCAAGAATCCAACGGATTCCATCAGACACAGATTTGCCATTTCAGTTCAAGAGACTGCAATTTCCTCTTACGCTCAGTTTTGCTATGTCAACAAGTCTCAGGGTCAAGGTTGCTGGCTGCTCAGATGTTGGCAATCCACATAATCTTTACATGTACTCTAGCCCAAAAGGTTTCACCAAGAAGATTGTTTATTTGGAACTTTGCATTAACTAATTCCATTTTTCTATGGGTTTTTGTTTAACTTAAGTGTTTTGCTTTGTTCAACAGAAAAAAAAACCTATTAAAATAAAATCTATACTTGATAAATTTCTTCAGTTATATTAGCTTTCACTGTTTAGTTTACAGCTTTTTTTATTAATTTCATTCTATTAAGCATTTATGCATTATTGTCTGAAGAATATTTTCTGAGTCAATTAAATCTTTCTATTCTCTTCATAAACTACTTTATGAGAGACTTAAATCGATTTTTATTCCTGTGTAACACAATGATTTATTTTGTTATCCCTATGAATTTAATATCAAGTTTTAAAATGCTTTTCAAAAGGCTTATTATTCGGCCTGAAGAGAATATTTTCAACATTGATTATGAAGTAACAATTGATTCCTCTCCATTAAAATGCTGTAACATTTCGCCGATTGGGAAGCATTTTTATAGAGAAGCGCTAAACATCAGCTGCATATAAACATTAAACAGTTTTCCCGATTACTGGGAACCAGTTAGAATTATTATTCTTCGCATTCATTACCGGCCTTGAATGGCAATCATTGTCACTGTTATCGCCGCTAAATTGCTTGCAGGAATCACTTTGTAAAATCATCGATATGTTAACAGCAATGAACGTGCAAATCGGTAATTACTCCGTCAGATCGCATTTCTAGTGCAATCCCGATGGACTTTTATTATGAACACAGCATTTAATGATATATTAGAGCGAGCTACATTATGTATCATTTTCAGAAAACTTTAATCACTCCATGAAAAAAAACTTTTTTTCATGTAAATCGATTTTTTCAATTCATCTATTTCAGTGTCAAGCGTTTTAAAAAATAAACACATTCTCGTTGTCAGAACTTTCTTGCTAAGCATTTACACGGAAGTAAATTTTTGCAAATACAACTTATAGATCTATCTAAACAGCTGTAGAGAATACCCATGACGATCATGGTGATAATGTCCCAGTATTTTGAGAATGATTTTTCTCGCATCTCTCGATCGCAGAAGTCTTTATGAACATACTTCAGACTATCCTTGCCTTCCATTATTGGGAATTGCTTTAGAGCACCACCATATAGTCCCAATTTCTATGTCTTTGGCCATGTTTTGTAAGACTCAAAAATTTTGACGAGATGCAATTAGTCTTTGTAATATATTTTATGAATGTAGTGTTGCTTAGCAGCTACATCACATATACTTAGAATATGATAGATAAACAAAAAAATATTCATATTCTCTCGGGAAGGGAGGGGGAGTCAACCAGGCTCATCCAGGATATTATTAATTCGAAATTAATAATTTTAATAAATATTCGAAAACGCAATACGATTAAAATTATTTATTGCCGATGCGTTTCGGCGTTCCACCTTCATGAGAGCAATTTACGAGAACTATTCAATAGAAACATATTTTGAGACTGCGAAGCAATTTTTATTCAATTTAAAAGAAATTTCAATGAACATTAAAGCACGAACCCTACTGGTATACTAATCAAAATCTATAGATTTCCATCTGGTAAAATTCATGAGGATGTTGGCGGAACCACTGCATAACGGCAAACTCTACGTCAGCGTCGGAATGAATCGCCGTTTTTTAGTGATTGTTTTTGAAGGCCAAAGACATAGAAATTGGGACTATATGGTGGTGCTCTAAAGCAATTCCCAACTGTCTCACATTAATATCTGATGCTCCAACACGAGCAAATATTGGAAGGGCTAAATCTGGTGAGGATTTCGTTTCATGTTGAAATTTCTTGCACCTTATAAACACTTCCGTATGAGAATAATTATGGTCGCAGTATACAGCTTCATTGTTGTAAAAATATCCATTGGCTAATGCCATTCAGTGGCCAAAAAATGGAATAACAGCACCCAGATCACTCAGATTATCTTTAGACAGATTGTCTACCACTAACGCCATTTTCCAACTTAATCACAACTCTCAGGAAGAAACACACAGTTAAAACATATTATACATGAAAGACATTCCACTAGTACTTAAACAATGCAGTTAAACTGCTTACCACTGTCTACGCGATACCTTCGCGGCTGTGCAGTCCAAACGTTTTTCTATTGAACAATCCTCGTACAATTGAATAAATTATAATACTATAATTTATTGCCATTATTACTAATATTCAGCAATGGAGAACAATTTCTATTTCACGATGAAACAGCTTGTTGGCTCCGAACTTGTGGAGTTTGAGTAATAATGCATTCCCGACTTACGATCGGTCCATTGGAAAAGATCTTAGTCATAATTCGAAAGTTATCAGTAAAGAAGTGAAATGAAAATTTTTGTAGGGGTACTATATCCATTTATCGCAAACACCATATGTAATTGAAACTTGTAATTATAGTGTTATCAACTCTTTAATTAGACTGATGACTCTAACTTCTTTTTGTGCATTTAATAGGCGTTATAGAATAGCAGAGTGTGATAAAGGTGGCAAAAGTATTGTGGGAATGCTGAAAATGATAACAAGAGGAACATGATTCAACAATGTCTTTCTTGTTCCTTTGATGTCAATTTCTTTTAAAAACTGCCGAGAAATATTTTTTCTGTTTTCCAGCATATAATTTATCTCACACAAGTGCTCCCCTGTAACCAGCTCACTCTTGTAACCAGTTAATTCTCGATGATATTTCTTCTTCAATTCACATGGATCAGAGGAAAATTCCAGATATGACTTTCAGCTGCACTTTAATTTAAAAAGGCTATGAAAGTCCAGGATAGCTATAAAAGATCATTAGAATCATGTGGATTCGACATCCTTATTCTTTTAAACCAGAAAGAATAGCTCATATTCATAAGAAATAATGATGTTTGTCAAAACACAAGAATCAAAAATGTACAAAATGATTAGTTTTTAAATGTTTCAACTCAAAGTTGGGATTCTTCACGAAGTACTAATGGTCTGATTTAAAATAGTAACTTATTGCTGAAACATGTGAACAATTTTCGTACTAACACTGTCCAATTGGTTAATTCTATTATTAAGAGAAGTAATGTCATGTAATTTATTTTGTAGCAGATAAAATTCATTAACCCATGTCAGAGTGATAAAGAGGGACAAAGGCAAGTTGAATTTTACATTAACAATTTAATGAACAAAGCTTCTTGAAATATTTCTTACAATTCTCTGAATGTAAAAATTGAATAAATGATTAAGGTTTACAACATTGACTTTTCATCTTTTCCATCGTGGGAGGACGATGAACTTGATCGTGGCTCCGAGGTTCCGTCTAATTCTTGTAACTCGCTTGGCGCAAGATTTCTCGGTTCCTGTTGGAATTTTGAGTAGAATGGCGAATGAAAGTATGCTTTACGAAACTCAATTCGGAAGTGGTTGTTACTGCCAATTTGGAAAGGAGGAACCCAGTTGAATAAGTCGACCGTGACCGAGAGACTATCAGGAAAAGCAATAGCATATATTAGCAAGAATGAGATGAATAATTGACTAACGTCGATAATATTAAATGACGATATTTAAGATTTCACGTCAAAGCATGTAAAATTTCACATTCAAATACCCCAATTTAAGACCCTCTTGATTAAGCATGTAAGACCCCAATGGGAATACTCGCATGAGCAAAAGGAATGATGGGTCCCACGCTGGTACACTCCGCCATCGGGAAGTATTTAGTGCTGCCTGTTGGAATCTCAGTTAAAAGTTTCTCCTCTTCCTCAGACGGGGCAGGGTTCCGAAGCGTCTCCACAAGTTCGTTGGGTTGACCCGCGCTGAGTCCTGGATGTCGGAATTCTTTAAAGGCTAGAGAAATTTCCTTTCCTCTCGTTAAAGAAATATCATTAACACTAACCAAGCTTATATCATTCGTATCTTTTACCTTTAATCGGAGTCGATTTTCTTGAATCGGGCACCTCTGTGTCGACGGCCACGTTTCGTTTCTTAGCTTGGCGATTGATATGAGCCCTATCCTCCTTACAAGTCGAATTACGTCGTAATTTTCTTTTGGCTGGTTGACCTCGTCGATTGCCGTAACTCGGTGAATCTCATTGGACGGGCGAATTAGCTTAGGTGCCTTCTTTGCAGAACTAATAGACAGTCTGTCAAATCCCCTGATGAAGAAAAACGAGAGAAAGCACAGAGCGGAGGATTTGACAAAGGAAAAAAGGAAAGAGGAGAGCAGGAACATCCCCGACCGCAATCGACTTGGTCCCGTAAGAGCGAGAGAATCGACGCAACGGGATTGGAGAAGAGCAAGAGAATCTAAGCATCGGGATTGGAGGACCGAATGCGCAAGCTCGGCGCAGAATCCTCCGAAACCGGATAAAAAGCGGCGGAGGAGAGAAAAAAATCAGATAGTGCGTGCCGATGACCACAGTAGGAGATGCTTAGACCAGACGGACCGATATGGACGTGGAACTTTCTCGATGATCAAGCCTCGCCGCAGCCAAGGAGCTAGGAACCCCCGGGCAAGTAATGATTTAAATGATATGAACTAAGACTTTAAATATCGTTATCCAATAAATTGCCCTCGACGTAGGATTTCGAAGCCCGACCGAAGAGGGGTTGCCTGGCCCGCTGCCCGACTCCGAGGGAAGCAAGAAGCTCCGAGGAACGACCGAGAAGCGCACGGCCGTCGTCAAACTCAGCAAGGTGATCGACGACTCCGAGTCCGCCAAGCAACGGAGGAACGCCAAGGACACCGACCCAGTGAGCGAGCAACGCCCGTTATCCGTCCGAACGCAGCCAAGACTCATTCCATAACAAGGAAGGTGCCCCCGCTCCGAAAACGTTCCGAGGTCACGAAGGCTAGTGCAAGTAACAATTTCCATTTAGATATTGACTTTGCCCGATGTTACAAATCTAATCAGGACGTTATTGTTACGACTAGCAGGAGCTATCCATCAGAGAACGAATTTAGTTTCAAGGAAATTGTGGGAGAGACACTGTCCGACACGAAAGGAACCGATTTGAGGCCGCCGACTTCATCTGAGGAAGCCGAGACAACCCACAGCGATAAGAGCCATTAGATTGATCTGGACCTCAATCCACTGCCCCTCCCAAGGAGAGGTTCAAGTCCGCCGACCGATTCGTTCAGCCCACCGGGGCTAGACGCCCATAGGATTAGGCCTCATCCGCCTGATCTCCCCTCTTCTGAATTTCAATTCCCGTGGAGGACTACGGCCGTTGAATTGGTGTTTCCGAGCAACAACCTAGCCGGCTTTCTCGCGGGGCGCCCTGCAGAACGTCCGCGCTTGGACAGCGACGCCGCTTCAAAGGATACTGTAAATTAATAAGATAGTTCATGTCATGCTTAGGATTAGTTACTGCGATTGATAGCGTTATTGAACTTACGTCATTCCTTGTACTAATCTTTGTTCTATTTTATACAGTGCGCCCTCCACGGTTGACAAACCTGATAAGGTCGCCGCCTTCTGACGTAGCGGTGCCTTCGGTTAGCCCACCTGAGACAATTGGATCTCGAGCCACATTACCCGACAGCAGTCCGCCAGTGGACCGGACAGCTACAATCCAGACGACCTCCGCGTGTTCCGGAATTAGCTCGTCAACGGACCTCACGCCTCAGCTACGAACCCCTTAGACAACTGGATCCCGAGCCCCATTGCCCGACAGCAGTCCGCCAGTGACCAGACGGTTATGACCCAGACAACCTCCGCGTGTCCCGGAGTTAACTCGTCAACGTACCTCACGCTTCAGCTACGAAACTCTGCTGCCTACATTGAATTGGACTAATTCTCATTGTAATTGAGTTTACAGACGTCAAATTAAGCATCCACTGCTTATATTGTATTCTTACAAATTAAACAATTAAATAATTGTTTTCTCATAACCTCCCTATGTCTTCACTCTGTTGTTGTTCCAGAGAAATACACGACACAGTCCCTTAGAATTGCAAAAGATAAGAGATGGATAATTATAAAAGTTTTACTTATCTTCTGCGGAGCTGCATTATTCTTCCTAAATGAATGGCCTCGATGTACATTATTACTCCATGGAGTTTCTTCCTCTTTATATGGTGGCCTTACTTCTAGCTGTGAAGAATAGATATAATTCCGTTGAGCTCGTAACGGGAATTTGGAGTGGCATCTCTCGCTGTTGGAGCTAGGGCTGATGTTGTTTGCCCCAGCAAACACCTTAAACAGGATATTAAGAACGGGGTGTTCAGGAGCACATGCTTTAAGAGTCGAGTAGCCCTTTATTTAAGAGCTGCGTCACTTAAAACGCCTTTGATTAAGACTAGTTCGCCCACCGGCGGATCATCATAAGTATTATGGTTCTCCCCCCCTCCTCCCATGACCACGCAAAGGCGTTTGGCTGCGAATGCTGTCATTGACATATGCCTGATGTCAGCAACCCAAAAGAGTTTAGCTCTGAGCGCCGCGCCGGCAGCTTTACATATCATTAGAGCATTGATTTCACTCTTCTCTAATATTAGAGTAGCGTTACAAAGGAGCCAAAGAATTTCCTGGAGCATGAGGAGATGACGACTACGATGCCTAGCAGCATCCATCTCAATCTTCCTAAAGAAGCATTTGATTTTCTCCTTGAGAATTACCCACGAGGCAAGAGACGGATGCACATTGTGGAGATGGCATTCCACAAACTGAACAAACGAACCCATATACTCCTCATTATCGATCAGAGAAATGTTCACGAACCAGTTGCGATGAGAAGTATTCCCTCTAGCTGATGCTGGCAATGGAGGGTTACACGACCACATGATGGCGCTGTGATCAGAGAAGGTACAAGGGATGACTTCCATTGTATCAGGTGTATCAGCAAATTCATTATCACTCAAAATTAGATCGAGGCGTAATGACACAGTGGGTCCTTGATGAAAAGTGAACCCAGATTGTTCAGTTTGTGGGGTGTGTGTCTAAAGATCGCATACTGCATTTTGATGGCACAAACGATGGACATGTCCGGACGGAAAGATGTTATCCTTATCGGGAAGAATCGGCAATTAAAATCTCCAGCAATCATTACAGGAAGAGACATGCACAAAAAACTGTCTACGTCGTTAAAAATGTTCGTTACTCTGCTGTAACACACGGGGCATACACATTAAGCAGTCGGAGGTTTACACTGGATGTTGAGATTTGCCAGTTCGACGCCTGAATGGAAGGGTTAAAGATGATGGTGACAACCCCTTGGCCATTCGGAGAGTAAGAGTTTATAAAGAATTGTCCAGAAGGGTACTGATTCTGCAAGCCAGGCAAGTCGCGGCAATGTTGTGTAGGAGCTAGCTTGACCTGCTGTAATAGAGACTATTTCGGATTATACAGGGGAATAAACGTTGACAACACAGACTGCTTGAACGAGGAGCCAAGGGAACCAACGTGCAAAGAGATATCCTTCATTCTGAGGATTTATGATGAAGTAGATTAACCAATATCTGGCGTAGACCGGAGCTTCGAAGATGGAGATCGATGCTCAGAAGTTCGTCGAATTGGTGATCGTTTCCGATGAGATGAGCTAGGTTGAGGCTTGCACTACTCTCTCTCTCTCTCTCTCTCTCTCTCGGATGAAAATGATGGCCCTTCTGCTACGTTTGCGTCTGGGTTTGTTCTTACGGGGCTGTTGGCCTCCGTAAGTCCTTCCCGCTTTGTAGGTGCATTGGAGTTCGCTGCTGGGGCAGAAGATGACAATATAAACTTCGGAGGAAGCAAATGCTCTCCATTGGCTGTGATGACAGCTGAGATGGAGGAGAAGTGCCGGAAATTCTTCCACCGGAAAAGTAGATTCAGCATTCAATGGGGCATTGATGTCATCTTTCGCAAAACTAGCAGGATGTCGTTCAATGGCTGTGGATGTAGATTCTCCGCTGAAACCTGCTCACTCAGTCCTTTTCATGAAATCACCTTTTTTACCGGTGATTTTATTTTGTGAGAAGGTAAACTTCTGTTTCTACGAAGGCCTTGTTCTCTCGTAGGACGGCCTTGTCTCCTTCTCTCCTTGTTTGTACGAAGGCCTTGTCGTACCAGCCCTTATCTTTTGATGGCCATGTCTAGATCATTTTTTTGACGATCTGACAAGTTAGCTCGCTCATGGTGTCAACCCCAAAGAACGCTCGAAATAAATATCCACCAAAGACAATCAATGCTCTTTTTGGTCTACTGTATGAACAGTAAGCAAAGTTACCATACCTTGTTTGTCATTGTGTATTTGTATAGCTACAGGTTGGAGACGTGTCATCTCTTGTGTAATACTTTCAGGATATCCAAGATAAGTCGCACTCTTGACCCTATTTTTTAGCACATTTTCGTAGAAAAGTGCTTATGTGATCGGTTTGTCCAGCTGTCCGTCCGTCCGTCTGTAGACACAATTCCCATAATTCATTGCCTTGCAATAGAAAGAGTGCAAGTATTGAATTGCTGGAAGACACGAATTATCCTCGCATTCGGGAAAACGCGTGTTGAGAACAAAGATTCTGCTCTGCGCGTGCTCTAAACGTTAATGAGATGGTGCGCGTTCAGGATGCACGTATTTCACTATTATTAAAAGGGCAGATCAGTCTCTAAATCAAAAGAATTTTTTTATTCCTAGGGAGCTTAATATTTATTAATGTACGATAACTTGAAAACGAATTAACTTTTTCACAGTCTGTTTTCACCAATCCATTAATATGGGATAGAGCACGAACAAGTACGAACGTGAGATAGCCGGAATAGCTACGTACTCTAATGGCACGTGCTTTAATGGTACCATTATGATACCCCCTTAAAAATTTCCTATAACCAGATATGGCATTTACAAATCGTCAAAACATATAGCATATATCAAACAAATCGTCATAACATATCATAAGAGTAACCAGTAATAGCAGATGTTGGTCTTATGGCGCGTGTACGTGCTGTAACGTGCTATGAAAGGAAAACCTATTCCCGACACGCACAGCCTTTATTCAAGTGAGAAAACCCCTTTGAATAATTCTCCCTCTCGAAAGTAAGAAAAATTAACCCACCCTGGAGACAATTAGAAAAATAAAACTACTAAAACTAAAGAAAACTCCCTTTAGGAAATAAGAAAACTACGATTGCCTTTAAACTCCCAGCGCGTGCAGAAAAAAAGGAGGGAAAAACGAAGCATTTAAGTTAATGATAAAGTTAAAAGTTATCCGAAAAAAGAATTTGGATAATTGAATTATTACGAGATAAAAATTACTAAAAATTGTTAAACTTCTTTACCCCGTAAATAAACAAAAAAAAATTCCAAACAAATTATTTCATTTATTGCAATGAATAAACCAAGGCAAAAAAATTAAAAATACAAGAATCGAAGATATACACTAAAGAGAGTTGACATCGAACAATAGTTCCAAGACGAACTCGTCCCAAAAATAATGACGCAAACGGAGAAAAGGTGATAACGTTGCAGTCCAGCAAAGAACGTTGACTAATGTAAGGACGATCGGGAGGCAAGGTTAGGAAAATCCAGCCAACAGTAGCGGAATTTGTTTGTCGAACGTCCAGCAACCACTAAACTGAAACACTAAGGATTGTTTTGAAATAAAATAAAAAAATTCAAAAAAATTAGATAACAATAATAACGCCTTTTTTTTTAGGATACAAAAATAGATATTTTAGGAAGCAGGCACGAAAGCTTGGCAAATTATAACTAGTTAACCTGCTTGGAAGTAAAAACTTAAGAAAGGAGAAAAAAAATTATAAAATTAAAAAAGGAATGAATTATCAATATCAAAAAAAAGGAAAAGGAAAAAAAAAGAAAAAAAAATAAAGAAAAGAAAAACGGGGAACGTAGATGGCACAAAAAAAAACATACACACATCACGAAACAAAAGCAATAAATACAATACATTAACGACAAATGCTTACCCATGCATTCAACACTCAATCATAACTTACCATACTGACAACAACAAAGGAACCAAAGGAAGAAAGCTAAGGAAAAGAAATAAGAAATAAAAAAAAGTAAATCAGAAATTATAACAAGTAAAATAACGGGAGAAAAAAAACACAACAAAACAGCAGCAGAGTGGTCATCAAGAAAGTAAGCAGAGTTTTAAAAGGCCCAGTACAAAAGTCTACCACAACTTAGGGCTAGACGCACGATCCGGAAGAATGTTGGCTACACCAGAAAATCCAACGGGGAAAATCCATGCCAACGCCAAACAAATCGAACGGTAAAGTACAGTCAACCAAATTCCTTTATAATCCACACGTATTTAATACTTAATATTACATTTCAAGCTAATGTGTTGTTTAAATAGCTTTTTTAATTATAATTATTTAAATTTAATAATCTTAATAATGTTAAATCTAAATGTAATATTAAATTATTAAAAATAAATTAATATTGAAACGGTAAAATTTAGAGAAAAATTCAAGTGTGGATTATTTCCCTTTGATGACTGTACCTCGACATCCATTTTGATCTTTTAACAAATCAAGACGGTACTGTCTGCGGCCGCCGACGTATTCAACGAGGAGGAGTCCAGCTCCATTAAGTCTTGAAGAAACAGCTGGAAAACCAGCGTCCGACGAAATCTTCATTTCTCAAAAAATTAAATACAACGTAGAGCCGGTGACGGACGAAGACGAACAGGCCCGAGCCATCGCGGCCTGAAAACATCATAAAGAAAACAAAGTAGTAAATTCTTACTTCAAGGCATGATAAAAAAAAATAAAATACTTCTGACTCAAAAGCAGAAGTATACTTGATGACTATCAGAGCTCAACTGCTTGAATTCCAAAAAAAAAAAACCAACAACCACAACCAAAAAAAAAAAACGAGCACACGCGGAAGCGTCGCGAGAAACGATCCAAAACACGTTATGAAAACAAACCCGCGCGCAAACAATGAACATAGGTAATTAACTTGGAGGAAAAAAATTGGAAGGCAGCAATCGTGAAATTAAAAAGAAAGGAAGAAAATAATAAATGAATATTATTACAAATAAAAAAAAAAATATGAAAAAATTAGCCAAAAGCAATAAAATTTATATAAACTACCCAAAAGTAATTAAGGGTAAAACGAGCACGCAACAGTGCAAGGATATCTCATTAATGAATAAAACGCGTAAATAATGTTAGTGTGAATTGTTTAGTAGCACGAGCTCTAATGGTGCCATATGATAACACATGGTACCATTGGAACTTTCAATGTGTAACGATCCTACGAGGTTATGGTAGGGTATAAATAAAAGTGGCAAAGTTACGCAAATCGAAAGTTTAATTAAAGTTTGCTTTAATGGACAATTCTAATTATTTATGCAATCACATTTATTCGAGTGCCCTTGAAGAGCGTCAAATAAAGATGTAAATAAATAACAAAAAGGAGATAACAAAAATTAATTAACAATTAAAGTAAAATAATTAAATACAAAACACTCGACTAGCGACAACCGCAGGTGAGTAATGCTATTACTGTTATTCTTCTCTGGAACAACTATTCTGCAACTGAAGAAAACTAAGTAGCCCTCGGTAACTGGCTAGCAACGGAGACACCGTCGCGCAACCCTTTTGGCGGGAGGATTGCTGGAACCCGAAACAATGGGAGGTTGATGGTGATAAGTGACGCAATCTGGGAACCTGAGGAAATCAAACAAAAACAGGTAAGTATGAACACAGGCAAACAATGTAATCAAACTATGTATGTCGCCTGCAATTACGCGCAACACCGTAAATGCCGAAATTAGCTTACTATCGCCGCTAACTGGACGAGCCTCGCAACGCGCTACGCTCTGCACACCGGTGGTAGGCGCGCTTACGTTACCACAATCTCGTTGGGACGGATTGGCTGGATATGCCCTCCTATCCGGTTCCAATCCTTTGCTTAAATCGCCTTCCAAGTACGGAATGAATATCGATGAATTTTCCTGCCCGAGTAAATTCAGCTTATGGACCACCGACACGTTCTGTTCGACACTCACAATGTCGTTCGGCTCCTTCGACGCCGCAGGTAGACCTTCGTCGTTGCTTGATATCTTCAATGTTTTTTCTTGAGCGCTAATTTCCGAGCTCGCGAGGTCGGACAACGTGTAAAACCTTCCTCCACCTTTAATTGTCCGCTTTGACAAATTTGAATTGAAATTTCCACAGCCAATATCACGTGTCCTCAGCTGATCTTCCCCTTGTGGTTCCCGGGGGGAATACCCTTCACGTTTCCCGTGGAACACACGACAGCGAGGTTTACTCGTGGCTTGGTTGAAATTAAAATTATCTCTAAGCCTAACCTGCTGTCCGTGTGTCCACTTTGAAGTTCCCCTTGACTCCGGGTCCCCAGGAAGATAGCTTGGACACGACTGCTTTTCAATCCCTTCCGTCCTCCTTCCTCGCCAAATTCGTTCTCCCTTACTCCATCTCTCTTTTCTTCCAAATCTCCACTTTCTCTCGTCTTTCGTTTCTATTGGCCCCTTTCTCGTCTTCTTTTTAACCACAGTCACTGCTCCAATCATCTGCCTCCTCTCTCTAGATCTTCTATTCTCTTTATTAATAACAGACGACGCTCCCTTCTTCTGACTTCTATTATTAACAACGCCCGACGTTCCCTTCTTCTGACTTCTCCTGTTACTCAAAACGCCCGACGCTCCCTTCTCCCGACTTCTATCTTTTATCGTCTGCTTAATTCCATCTTCAAGAACTGGGCTTTGGCAATAATTAATATTGCCCTCCTCCAAATTTCGTGACACAATGCTAAAACATGGCATGTAATATATCAAACAACTCGTAACAACGTGCCATGAGTGAATATAACGAGTAAATAATGATAATGGTTATAGGTTTAGTAGCACGTGCCTTAATGGTACAATATAGCATTGTTAGAACCCTCAATGCTAAGATATGGCGTGTAATATATTACCTAACTCCTTACGAGTTGTTAGATCTATTGTTATCCATAGCTTATTTGTATGTATCAAGAGCATAATGCTGTTAGGCTTAATGGTATCTAAAACTCATTACTGTTATACATATTGCTAATTAATAGTAGTTAATCGCTTGCTTCAATAGTAGATGATAATGTAGAAACACTTTAGTAATTTAATATGAAAAAACAATAGATGCTTACGCATAACGCTTCAGCCATTGAGGCTCACTTTCTTTAACATTATGTGGGAATTGTTACAAATTAAAGAACTTTTATTTTTTAAATGTATGAGGAATAACTTCACTCTCCATTTAACCTTTCAGTTCTTCAAGGTTAAATTCTTTCTATACATTAGCTTACTTAAATAGTAATTTACAATTTACTTTTCATATTTATTTATTTTCTCTGAAGTGTTTTAAAATGTTGGTTAATTTTATATATCCATGTACGATGATATAACACGAAAATGTGCTCCCTTTATCCGCCTTGGCGGTAAAATCATTCTTGTTTCCTTTAGGGCCGCCACAATATCAGCTAGCTCGGGGCTATCTTTTTCTTGCTCATCAAGGTCGACGACTGTCGTCACATTTTGCTCGCTCAATGCGCAAGCGCCACACAGCAGCAAATTTCGACGTGCAGAAAATCGCCATTTTGCCCCAGCGTATGCGTAGTTTGTCATAAAAATCAATGGACCTTTATAACCTCAATTGTCTCTATAAGAATCAACAATCACGGCTTCCATTTCAGTAGACCAATTAATTTTTATCGAGGCCATTTAAAAATGATTGCTTGCTGTTCGACGCGCGATGCCTTTTCTCAACTCAGGAATTTGCGTGGCCAAACAGGTTTTTTTCAGCGATCACGAAGGATCGAGCATTGCTAGCGCTTATGCTAGCTGCTGCTAGCTGACGCACTAGCAAAAACTTGCGCCCGGGCTCATGCGCAGTTGCTTGCTCGCGCATTTTACGCTAGCGCTAAAATGAATTTGCGGCGGGCTTTAAGACATGATTTCCGTCTTCGAGATTAAGGCAAAATGTATTTTTACATCATCCTTTTCGAATAAAAGCATTTGTATTATAATGTTGATAGATTATGAGACCAAAGATGAGCGCAAATTTGGGACTTTAGAATATTGTCCAGAAAAGGTTTGGTATGGATTATCTGAATTTGATGTCCACCTTGCCCGCATCCCGCTCAGAAATAATGGATGCTCTTTTGATTTTATTTCTTTTTTGATGTGTATAAGTCACTCAGGAAAGCACAAATGTAAAATTTTCTTTTTTTTATGAAGAAATTGGAACAGGAACGAGCAAACCTGGATTGGATTCTGGACGAGAGAGAGAGAGAGAGAGAGAGAGAGAGAGAGAGAGAGGAAATCATAGCTATTATTCTGGAATTCAAGTTTTCAACATTGTTAAAAACATCGTGATACCCCATTCGCACTAATACATTGACTTTAGATCGGCAGCTTGAACTAGATTCGAATTTTGAAGTGCGAACACTAGCGATCTGGATTCGAACTAAATCGACGGTCTCCAAACTCGATTCATTGAATCCTTTTGGAGATCTCGATGGATGCTGCCAATCTAGATTCATTCCTTCCCACAATCCCTTGCACGAACTTTAACTTCGGTAGTTTTCACAAAAATGGGATCCAAGAAATCCATCGACTCGGCGTCTGAAGAAGAAACCAAAGTTATATTGGTTTGTGGCTTGAAAATTTGCATGGATTGAAACGACAAAAAAGAAATTCGTCCATATACAATTCCTTACACTTTTTGACCATAATGAAAAATTGAAGTTGTAAAACTGGGTCGAGATTAATGTCTGAGTTCGCTAACTGGATTAGTAGCGTCGAAATGCGGACACTTTGTGAAACTGAAATGATTCCAAATTCTTAATGAATCTAGTTTCGATCTAGATCGCCTCGATCTAGTTCTGTAGGGCGAACGTGTTATAACTAAATTCGCGAAGTCGGTCGTTTTGCTGTCATTTTTTTTCCGAATTCTTTGATTTTGACTTCTGTTAGCTTTTAACCGACATTTTGGCCATGTTCCCGAGTACATAGGAATTTTTTACTTATTTTTTGATGCTCTATTCGAATCTGAAGTAAAATAAAAAAACTTCAAAGAAAATTGGCTACGAAGCGACCAACTATGCAGTAACGTATGGTTTTAGTAACATCGTGTTGACAATGCAATATTGTTCCTGATTCTAAGAACGATTCGGCCTACTTAAAATGCCTGGCGATACCAGCGACCTCTATCGTAGTGGAGTGGGAGGTAGTCCGGAGCTAATGGAAGTGGTCCGATGCCTCCGGAAGCAACTAGTTTATTTTTTTTTAAATAAGATTTTCCATTCGTTGTTTCCATGTTTTGCCAAATCTGATTTATTGAATATAATGTTTATTGTTTCTTTAGTTAATCTCTCTTTAATTTTTAATTAATTTTTAGTCCAAATTTGGTTGAAAGTTTATTTTTGGCAGGGGTTAAATAAATGATTCTTATCTGTATTCCTGTATGCTCTTTCATATTCTTGTATTCTTAACTTTACCAAAGACTACTGTATAATAGAAACTCGCCTAATCAATCACCTCTCAACGTTAAAGACAGGAGCGACTTAAAGCACAATTTTCCACTAGACGCGCGACTAGACTAAGATAATGAGAAACAGGAAACCACTGTGGATAACGACATAATGACCGATGAAGAAAACCTCTTGTCCACAAAAGAATATTTTATTCTGCATATACGTATTTCGAACTCTTTGAGTTCATCATTCAATGCCAACTGAATGATGAACTCAAAGATTCGAAATACGAGTCTGCAGAATAAAATATTCTTTTGTGGACAAGAGGTTTCTTCATCGGTCATTAGACTAAGATAATGTCCAAGTGCAGACACACATAACAGTAGTAATTCAGCACTGCCCTGTTATGTCGCGATTTGCTATATCGCGATATCAGATAAGTTGCAATCAGTGGATGGACAGCGGTTTATTTATTTATTTATTTATTTAATTGACTATTTTATGTATTTGATTAAACAAGTTCTGTACATAAACGTGCCCCAAAAGCTACTAAAACTCAATTACTTTATCAAAACTTGACCGCGATCATGTTATTTTTGCTTCAATGGCTCTTGGAAAACGCATCCGAGTGCATTCATTTATTACGCCGTCGATCTGCACTTTTACCAGAATTAAATTGAATTAATTGTATTAATAAAAAATTATCAAAATAAGATGAATAATTCTTAATAAAATTGTTTATTGCTTTATGATTAAGCCTATTAAAACCTATTAAAAACTAGATGTGCCCGCGGCTCCGCTCACGTAGAACCCGAAATATGCTTCCGGGGGGATTACCGGGATAAAATGTTTCATGTGTTATCCCTTGACGAAAGAGATAATTTAATAAAGAGAAAGAGAAAATATAATTGGATTAAGATTTTGAAAATTGCAATTTACACTACTGTTTATAAAAATCGCAACACCCTGATGGAATAGCCCAATCTGCATTAAATTTGGAGCATTTGCATATCATGGGTCAGAAAAGAAACCATTAGATTTTCAGGTCAATACAATGCGTTTTATTGTCACATTAGTATCGGGTGAAACCACCGTGGGATGCAATTACAGCCTCTAAACGTCGTGGCATTGAGTCAAACAAGCTCTGAATAAGGGCCTGGGGAATGTCCTGCCATGCTCTGTCTACACGGGTATACAGTTCATCCACAGTTGCTGCTGCAGGAGTCTGACGAGCCAATCGATGAGCAACCCTGTCCCACACATGTTCGATTGGGAGCATGTCTGGTGAACGAAAAGGCAAGGGGAACAAGGGCGTCTGATGTGCTTGGAAAAAGGCGAGGACATTTCTGGCCACATGCGGTCGGGCATTGTCCTGTTGGAATACAGCGCCTGAAAGGTTCTGCAGGAAGGGGATGACCTCGGGTTGCACAACTTCCCTGATGTACCGGTCACTGTTCAGATTGCCATGGATTCTGATCAGACGGGAACGGCCATGGTATCTGATTGCACCCCACACCATCACCCCTGGCGTTTGTCCTGAATGACGCTGCAGGATGCATTCTGGAAGGTCGCGCTCGCCACGATGTCTTCTGACTCGTATCCTGCCGTCATGGTGCTGCAAGTTAAACCTTGACTCATCCGAAAACACAACTTGTTGCCATTCAGCTTGCCACTGTTGGTGTTGATGGGCCCATTGCAACCTGAGGCGCCGGTGGTTTTGAGTCAAAGGAATCCGCAAGAATGGTACTCGTGCCATCAATCCTCTGGAAATCAAACGGCGTCGTACAGTGCTAGCAGACATTGTCCTGCCTACTGTAGCACCCCACTGTTGTGCTAACACTGTGGAAGTGGCTGTAAGATCTGCTACACACATGCGATAGAGGTGTCTTTCATCTCGCGGTGTCATCGTGCTGGGTCTTCCTGAGCCTGGTCTTCGGTGTGCCCTGTTCTCTTCGCTCCACTGCCTCCATGCACGCATAATTGTCGTTGCATTACGTCCTACACGAGCAGCAATGTCACGATACGACCATCCCGCTTCATGCAGACCAATTATGCGTCCTCTTTCAAAGTCTGTCAGCTGTTGATATGGTACCCTTCGTCGTCGTCGAGGCATGGTGTTCTTTCAAGCAATTACTCTGAAAATCTAATCATTTATACTCTGACCCATTGTATGCAAATATTGCAAATTGCATATGGATTAGACCATTCCATCAGGGTGTTGCGATTTTTATAAACAGTAGTGTATGTTAGCTTGTTCATAATAGTCGGATACGAAGTCTATTTGAAGGAATTTTGGTACATCCCCAGGCAAAAGAGAACCTATCAAATGATAGGCTTGGCCTTGAATTTTAAAGGTAGGCATAACTGTAGCTTCCACAATTTGCTTTGCACCAAATGAAGTCATCTGGAATACAGAATTATAGGAACGGACACAATCCAAAAAATGTTTGGAATGTGGGTGTGTCCCGCTCAAAAGTGCTTTTAAAGGCTCTGGAGGTTCTTGAAATGTCTAGTAGAATTTTTCCGCCAGAACAACACAGTCCGTTTGACTCCTTACTCCATTTTAAGGCTTCGCAATGAGCACAGTTTTTGATCATTCCACCAATTCCAGCAAATTTGGCATAATTAATGTTAGAGGTGTAGTTAAATCCACTCCGCACCTTATTAGTCCATGGAAGCTGATCATTGAGCGCTCTATTGTCTGCAGACACGGATGAGCACTGTTCTCCATTTAATTGAAATGAACGCTGTACCTGGTTCTCCGCAAGCCGAGCTTCACTTTCTTCATTTCCTGCGAGCGTATTTGTCTCATTCTTTTAGCGTTTCTTGAGTCTTTAGAAAGATTTGATCGCTTTCTGGAAGGCATGTTTAGAAGGCATATCTTCTTTCTGGCAACATCTGTTGGCAAGTTTATCTACTGCTGCACGAATTTTCTCACTCGTAGCAACATCTGTTGGCAAGCTTAACTACCATAAGATTGAGCCCTTCAGGTATTTTCCCGTGGGAATGAGATATTTTTAAGCAGAAAAAAGTACCCTCGTTGAAACTATAACCATACTAAGTTTCATGAAAATCCGTCCAGTAGTTTTTGCGTGATGCCCGAACAACCATGGACTCGTTACGGTTATATTATATGGATAGAAGAAGATTACATAAGATGAGAAGTAGATATTGCTTCCGTAATTAAAGTATATAAAAAACTCCTTTTTAAAGATTCCTTTATTTGCGAATGAGTGGTTCTGTAATTTCAAATGGATTCCATTGGCATCGTGAGGTTCGCCGTGACTTTTTCTTAAGGGAGTATGCGAAAAATATCATGTTTAAGCCTCCATTGCCGCTTTAGACAGGAGCTGATGGTCTTGCAACTTGGGAATATTATTTTCGCCAGGCTCTATCCTACCAATCACCGGAAGAGACAGAACGGACGAAATACAACTTACTTTCGACGTTGCCAGGAACAGCTCCTTCCCTGATCAGGTGACGCACGCCGTCTTCAATAGGACGAAACGCAACCTTAAGAACATCCTCCATTCGAACCCTAATGAGACAGGCCCCAAGAACTATGTTGCCTTTACTTATACCGGCCCTGAAGTCGCCAGGGTATCGAACGTTTTCCGCGAATGAGGTCTAAATATGGCTTTTTAGGACAATTAATAGCTGCAAGCGCATTCTATATACCAGAACGATTCCTACAGAAAATCCTGATTTCTCCAAAAGAGGTGTGTACAGACTCTGCCCTGTTTGTCAGTGTTTGTACGTTGGCTGTACGAAGAGGTCTTTCAAGGAGAGATTCAGCGAATACAAAATACCTTGGCTGAACGGTGATGGTAAATCGGTTTTGCCGACAACCTCATAGAACAACAACACCTGTTCGGAACCATGTGATGTCGATACACAAGGTGGAATCTGACCACAGAAGAAAACTGGTCCATGAGGCTCTGATGATCAGAAGGTTTACAAAGGACTTCCGAAATAAGATCTTGAAATGATTCCAACTTCGAGAGGAATCCTATCCTGGACGCCGTAAACAAATTTATAAGCCAGAATCACATAAAAGACGTTAACGCATCGAATCAAGGCGCTAACGCATCCTTTTTGTTTAATTTCATTGTAAATTTTAAAGCTCTGCTATTTCTGTGTTTAATACTGTATTTCATTTGCTGTTATTTGGTGTTCCTTTGGTTTCGTACAATTGGACGCCTTTCTTTAAATCTTAGGACGTGAATATTATGGTCACTATGATGCAAGATAATATTAGGCAAGCTCTTATGCAATCTGGTTTACTTGTTAAAAACGTTATGGGGAAGAGATATAGATGCCCTTGGTGGAACTTGGAGACTCTTGAGGCATGGAAAAATAAGAAACGAGCTTATGCGACTTTTAGAAAAATCCTTCCTCTTATAATAAACAGCATTTACAAGATGATAATAATCGGATTTCAAATCAAAAATTCGACAGATGAAACATCGACAAATTTTAAATAATAAATCATGTTTTTTTGATTTATGGAAATGTGTTCGGATACATAAAAGGAATCGGCAATCTTTCCCTTACGAAAAGAGTGTTCATACTTGGAATGGATTGATAATCCGAATGATCAGGAATACACCCAAGAGATGGAAACTCGTGAAGTGATGGATCAAGACAAGAAAGTTACATATTTTTTTACTTTGAGTAGAATTAACGCAGTTATTAAACGTCATCATAGTAAAAGTTCTAAGAGAGATGGCGTTTTAACGATTGTGGTGATGAAGAGATGGGGGCCTTTTGGAAACGCACTTTTACAAACCTTATTGCAGAAGATCTTTGATCTACAACAATTTCCTATCGATTTTAAAAGAACCGTGATTGTGCCTATTTTCAAACATGAATCCATATAAGACGTTGTTAACTATAGACCAATTTGTATTATTTCCTCTTTGGCTTCTTACTCAACTGTTATGGTTTGTTATCTATATCAACAGGCTGGTGGAAGGCCGCAGACGCCCATGTTATATACTGTGTTAAGTATTGTTGATGATGTTGTTAGAGCTATTGATCAGTGACAAATTTGCTATCTTATAAATAAAGATATTTCAAAAGCTTTTAAAACTGTCGATCGTAAGTTCTTCCTTCAACAACTGCTTGATCTTGGAGTGGATAAAGTTACAGTGAAACTTGTCCAAAACTATTTTGAACAGAGAGTTAATTATATTGAATATGACAATGAAGTTATTGAACATCCATCGTTTAGAGGTTTAGCGCAGGGATCTTCTACTGCTACGGTGTTTTATGCTGCAGCGATGGCCGAAATATATGTTACCACTAAATTGTGATATCAGTTCTTATGTGGACGATTATTTTTCTGTAAAAATCCTTTAGGATTGATGATCAGGACCTTGTTTATCAACAAATACAACAAGATTTAAATACACTGTGCAGTTGGTTCACTATGCATGGAATGAATTTTAATCATTCTAAAACGAAGATCATATTGATTAAAAGGAAGAAAAGCGATATTTATCAAACATGCAAACCATTAGGGATTATCTTGGATAATCAAATGACGTTTGAGAACCCATTGAATCTGTTATTGTAGAATTGAACCGCTTAAAATGTTTCTTCAAATCTCTTAGGAAAATTATGAACCGGAGGGAAATGATTAAAATTATAATGTCTCTACTTGTGCTCAAGGTCGAATATGGAATAGTAGTGTGGTCGTCTGTGTCCAAGCTTTTAATCACGAGAGTGAAAATTGCTTATAATAATGTGATCCACATGGCCTTTGCCCTTTCGAAATACACGTCCTTTACGGAATTGTGTATTACTTATGGCATTCCAACTTTGTCTGTGATTATTGAAAATGCTAGGTTAAAGGACTATATCGTGCTCTTATTAGTATTGAGCATTCGCTCCATTTTGTTAGATCTTGGCTTGTTCACTCTCCAAAGATTCGACAGACTAAGAGATATAAGTTGGTGCCCACTTTTATTGTGTCTAAATTTCTTGAACAATACTTTCCGTATAACATGATCTCTGCTTGGAATGCGCTAACACAAGATGTTAAAAATCAAATAATCAATTGTACTTTAAGGTCTTGTATCAATCAATCGTCCTGAAATGACCATGGCAGTTGAAAAGGACGTAAATACCAAACAAACCAAACCAATCTTATATCAATCATAAGAAACATGCATATAGGTTGATTTTAGAGAATATTAGCAAGAAATAATGGTTTTACGATTATTTTATATCCCACAGAGGGATGAAAAACTGTAAATAAATAAATAAATAAAATCTTGTATTTCACTTGCTGTAATTTGGCTACCTCACCCGACAATCAATGCTTGGCTTGTCCAGTTTTTCTCTGAGTTAGGTTCCTTTCTCACTTATCTTGTGCCCCGATGATGAAGTTATTTCGAAACGCGTAGGCTCCATCAAATATCTACCGTATTGCTATTCCTGGACCTTTTTGTATCTTGATTTACTCAGCAATCCTGACCATTATGCAACTCTTAGACAGAATCTCTTTATCTGCATTCGTGTGCGAATTTTGAGATTTAAATTTTTTTCTGACTTTTGGATCACCCTGTGAAGCAAGTTTAATTTTGTAATGCATTCATTTGGTGCAAATCATGCATTTTTGTGTAAAATAGATTACATACATATGAAATGTGTTAAGTAATTTAAAGAAGCCTGTGGCTGTGTTATTCTCCTGAATTTAGCTTTTCATTAGTGAAAGATCAACGAATTTCTATAAACAGTTAATTTCAATATCAGTGCAGAGAAGTTGGGACGGGGGAGATATAACTTTGCAGAAGGAGGGCACATTTACTTTAATTTCTATATCTTAGAGAAATGTAATGCGATAAAACAAACGTCAAAAATAACTTCTCTGTGCTAGGTTTATTCGACAGCAAAAGGGATAATAACACATTGTATGTTAGAGGTGATGTTAGGAGTGGTTCTGACATCTTTATAATAGACAGACAAGAAAAACGAAGGGAACGTGAAGTTGAGTTAAAGTCTTAACATCTCCTGTGGGTTTTTTTTTGGAGGAATTTCTTAAGAGTGCAAGAGAAGAAGTGTTCAATAAATTCTAAGGTCAATATTGCTGGTGTGGAAGCGGTAGTAACTTCTCTACTCTGCCATCATTGGCGTAAGTGATGCCTTTGTCGATTGAGCCAAATGTCATCGCTTGATGTCTGATATCGATCGAGAAGCTGCTGAGACTTCTGTGTTATTCAAGCTTTTCCTTCCTTGTAAGTTCGATGGAGAATTTTTTGGGGCTCAGCAGAAGTAGGGAAGGAAGTCTCATATTGATCAGAAAATTCCTGTCAAAATAGTTGGCTTCTAACTCCTCTTCTTTCGCCTTTTTGGGTGAAGCGGATTTGGAATTGAAAATTTAGAAAGAATGGAACATGGCATTAGGGTTAAAAGTGATCTTTCGAAAGGTCCACATATATCGAGGGTGAAATTTTCTTTGAACGCACTTTTTCAAATGACATGGTTAAATAAAGCAGTGGACTGGAAGACTCAACCCATTTTATTTCGGAAAAACATCTGCCATTCCAAATAATCAGAAAATTCAATAATCCCTCATTGGAAGAACCCATAATAAAATTATCATGATCCATTTTATAATTTTGTACTAAAATATTTTATACTTTGGCAATTTGAAACAAAAAAGTATTTTAGAAAATACCAAGAAAAGTCAGCGCATTGTAAGTTAATCTTTTCTTATCAAAACCTATTATTGAAATTATAAGTTTAGTTACTAATTCTCACAAAGTAGGAGGGTGCGTTAATAATTATCCGTACTTTGGCTGTAACGTCTGTTTAAATCAATTTTAAGACTACACAACTACATCATATTTCTCAATAATCCTCATGCTTTGCAACAAACTTGTTGTACCTGTCAACAAGCTTTCGCGTTCCCTCCGAAAAAATGTTTAAACTGAGTGGCGACCCGGTAGTGCACTACTGTCTTAACATCTTCGTCTTCGTAGAGCTTCGTTTAAGTGAAAGGTAGCTTCTTCATCCGATCCTCTAACTGAGCAAGATAGGAACTGTTTGTTAGAATCCGTTGTCATCAATATTGTCATCAAATCTCCTTCATTTTAGATGTGACATTTCCTTAAACTTTTTGATCCATTCATATACATTTAGCGGCAAAGCATTTTCTCCATACTTTAATTTTATCCGTAAAGTTTTCGGCTGGGTCATTGTGAACGACAGGCGTTACCGAATCGGACACCAACCTAATTCTCTTCGAAATAGGTTCCCTTAGAAACAATGAGCTCAAACCAAACCAGCGATGCCGACATTACTGGTAGAAATTTTAGAATGGAGTTCAGTGCACCTGTTGAGTCTTTTTGAATGCTGTCGATATCATCGAATCGGCGTCTTTTTAAGGTTTTCTTGAATCGTCCTTAGATACCAGGTCTGCTAAACATGACCCCGCTAGTGCCACCTTTCTCATTGGTCTTCAGTGAGCAATTTCGGCGTAAACTTCGCCGCTACTCACCTCATTCCTAGGTCTTCGGATAAAATTTCTTGGGGCGAAGTTTTCGAGATCGATAGCTCTTCAAATGTTTCACGAACAGTTAAACGTCTGTCTGAACGAAACAACTACAGCATCGAGCCACTTTATTATGACCGCTCCCTACGTTTGTCTTCGGGGTTGCCCAGCCGAGGAACTATGTCACGTTTTGGGAATTGGTTACGTGACTATATAAGGTAGGTTTTCACTATGTTAAAAACATATCACTCATTGCTGCAATAAGTAAGAAACGTGATTTTTCAGATCTGGAAAAAGGGATGATAACCGGCTTTCGGGCCAAGGGTGGCAGCGTTGCCAGCGGAAGTGTTGCCGGAAATAAATTTTTCCACCTAGATCTGTTTTTTTTTTCGTCACCTGCTATCGTCTGAATATTGCAGTAGAGGAAGGGGAGGGGGAGAACCTCAATCCGAAATAAAACAGTTTTAAAAAGGAATAAAGAAACTTGTTTCTTATACAAATATAATACAAATGTGAAAACTTAAAAGAGAATGACCTCAAGGTCAGCAGAGAACACAGCCAATTTTAAAAAGACAGTGTGGTTTTTACTTCATGTATAAAATTAATTTTTATATTATTCATTTTTTGTCGATGTATAACATTTTGTTAGGTGCTTCATTTATTTTCTGGTTTGATATATATTTTACTTTATTCGTTCAATAAATTTAATTATAATTATTTCATTTACTATAACCACGGTCTTTCAATCTAACCAACATTTAGATGTTTACATTTAACATATTTCTTTTCTTTTATTTTTTTACATTTAAATAGGGTATGTTTTTATACACATTTATTTTTTATATACATTTATATATACAAGTTTATTTTTACATTTATTTACATATGTTTACATAAAGTTACTTTCTGAACTTGGGTTTATTTCTGGATTTATTTTTTTCCATCTGAGTTTTTTCTGTTTTTTTTTCATCTAGGTTTTTTCTGGGTTTTTATTTTCTCACCAGATGTCGCTGGGATAGGAAAAAACCTAGATCTGGGTGGAAAAACGGTGGCAATTTTTCGGAAACTGCGCAGTTTGTGAACTGTTCTCCTGCTGCTGTGGATGAAGTGTACCATGACTGGGAAAATGGGACCGTTCAGAATAAACGGTATGGGAACTGTGGAGTACCAAATGCCATTGATGAGAAAGATGAACGTCGGCTGCGAAGGTGTATGAAGGCCAACCGAAGAGCTACATGGACCAACTTATCGCTCAAACCAACGAGTGTACAAATGCGTATCTTTAAAAATTCATGATCGGACAAAGTTATAGTAATGGTTTTCCTAGTTTGGAAACCAATAAAAATAATTTAATTTAATTTAATTTAATTTAATTTAATTTAATTTAATTTATTCAGATCAGAATGCATAAGCAAATACAAAACTGCCCCTACAGGTGATAAAAACCCAAGCGGGGGAAAAAATCAAAAGAGAAAGAGTACATTTCGGAACAAATAAATCAAAATCAGATATTTAAAATCTTAAAAATAGAACTGGTTGGCTCATTAAAAATGTCTACATCTTTATGGGAAAGGATTCTATTATACAAAGTAACAAGTTTATAAGAAGGAGTAATCTCTCCAACATTTGTTCTCGTACTAGGAGCTATTAAGGTAAGATGCTTATGACGATTTTTTCTAGGAACTGACAGCCCGATAGATGACAGAACCTCCAAACAGCTCCAGATACAATCCTTCTAAGGGCATTAAGAAAAATATTACCAATGACATTGGAAAGAGTAAACACGTTTATAAATTCCATATAAAGATCATACTTATTATATTTTTTTGAGAGAAAATTTAAAAATGAAAAAAATTTCTTTTGTAAGAGTAAAAATTTTTGAGTTAGATGAGTAAACCAAATTAACACTCCATATGTGACTTTAGGAACTACAATAAATAACTTTAAGATAGTTAATAGATTTTTGAAAAATGCGGTACGCCTTTTCAAGAGGCCCATTCTACGGAAAAATAATAAATAAATAAATAATAATAATAATAATAAATAAATAATAAAAAAATAATAGTAAATAAAAAATAAAAAATAATAATAATAATTATAATAATAATAATAAATAATTATGCTTATATTTCGTCAAATACTACTTTAAGATTATAAAAATAAATTTTAATTACTAAAACAGTAAGATAAATATAAATTAAAAAGTAAAGTTAACTGTATGCTAAGCTAGATGGCCACCAAGCTTATGACCGGAAAATATCTCGTAAACATCCGCTTCCAGTGTAGTGTATATTTGTTAATTTTGTATTTTAACTCGTACGCAAACACAATATTTAAATATTATTACAAATTAATTATTAAGAAGTAATTAATTATTTACGAACCTTTATTTACTAATTAAAGAATCCTACTAATATAAGTAGAAAGGGAAAACAAACAACTTCCACGAAAGGCAAACAAAATATTTCGTTTTGCGGGTGGCAAGTACCAAAGACATTAAATTCTAAGAAAAGCAAATGGAGATAAACTAAGAATCAAAATAATATAAGAAGATGAAAGAGAGCGGGATAACAAAATGAATGTAAAATGCGATAAGAAAACACGAGAAACGAGGCAAAAATTGATAAGAAAGTTGTGGATGAGGTTCATAAACAAATTTGCATGCCGATAAAGGGTATTATTTAAAAAAAAAAATTTACCTGTGGTAAATAATAGAAAAAATAAAAGAAACAAAATGCAGCAAATAAATATACAAAATGAAATGTACAAACAGAAATAATTTAATGGTCAAAATAAAATACATTACTCTGTGAAATGGTAAAGTAGGGAGCATAAAAATTGGCAAAACTGCGGTATTCACATAATGTTAAAGTGCATTTAAAATTATGACCTTACAATATGCAAAATCGGTGAATGGGTTCATTATAAACGTAGGTAGGGTAGGTATATAGCATTGAAGCCATATAAATAACGCTAGGTTGTTGCATAGTTAATTTACGGATGATATGAGCAATGGAGCAGCAGAATAGAAACACACTCCGAGTTTTGGGAAAGTGGCATCAGAAATAGACAGGAGGCCACTGAAAGATAAGGTATAGCTTTGAGAACATGTTAACGAATAATGAAGAAATTGGAATAAAGAGAAGACATCGAACGCAAGGCTGGATCAGGTAGACACAGGATACTAGAGGCCAATGATTGACGCCGTATTGCACAGTTGGCCGTTCAACATCCATAGATTTAGTAAATGTGCTATTGCCAAACATGGCCCAACAGATTTCAATGACTGGAAACATCTGGTAGAAGAAATGCGGGACAATATTTCGTTTGATCTGTTGGAGTCGTTTTTCGATGGCATGCCCGGCAGATTGCAGAAGTGCTTGCAAAAACAAGGAGGGAAGATCAAGAAATGATTTTATAGTACACATTATTGTCAGATGTTGCCGGTACAAAACGATACTTTACTTGTATGGATGTCGTGTTTCCATATAATAAAACGCTTGTTTTGGTTCTTGCCAATTTTTATGCTCCCTACTTTACAAAGCAAGCAATTCCTCCAAACACAGGGGCCCCTACAAGCTCGATTCACCACCCGCTTCATTCGCCTCGGTTTAAATATCTTGTAATTTATTGAACAAACAAGCTACACAACGCCACTTTATACAATTTAATTGTGTTCAAAACTTTGTACGTGCATGAATACTTTGAGAAAAAAAATAATTTGGCTGAGTGCACCTGCTTGGAACTAAAAGTCTTACCTCCCAACACCTCTTTGAATAGTTCAAGGACAAGATAATCATAGGGGACTAGGTTTAGAGAGTAGACCTGATTCAAAACGATGTAAATGTTCTTGACAGGTATGAACACGTCAATCTTTAATTCTGAGTGGCACCCATATTCCAAAAATTTGATGGAATAGCGAAACATTCACAGCTTAAGACGAATGCAGAACTCTGTTCCTCTTTGGTGCCTGTTGCAAATGGGGCAGCCAGCTTAGCTCTATTTTTTCACAATACTATTTTCTATGTCGTATCCATACCTTTCAGTCAATCTTCAAACAAGAAGTAAGAATATTGTTAACTTACAGGCCAATAAAGAGAAAGCTACCAAATTTTGTTGCACTTTTAAGATTTTCATTTGAGTAGCTCTTTATGCTTTCCTCTCTTAAATTAAAACCTATAATTCGGGATAGTTCGGATCCAACATTTTCCTTATGTTAAGATCGAGATTTTGCGAATTCTCGCTTCATGATCCGTCCACGAAAGACGGCTTCAACATAACAATAATTATTACTCTTCAGTTACTATATTTTAATGACGTTTTAATCTTTATTTAATAACGTTTTAATTGAATTTAATTCATTCGCATCGGAAAAATGTTTAACATTCTTCTAGAGATTACATTAAGACATTGATCGCGTTTCCTGAAGTCATGTTTTTGCAATATATAATATTGTACTGTATTGTAAGTCATTGTAAGATGGAGTTAATATTATTCTCCAAATGTCCATAAAGTTAATCGTTTCTGCTTGCCTGAGATTTGTTTTAAATTGAAGTGATTAAGGCAACTAACACAAGCTCATCATAAGTTTTCATACAAACCACTTTGGCAGCCAACTTCTATGAATTTCGAACTATTCTGTACAACTAATCTTGTGCAACATCCATATGTGATCGCTAAAATAAGAAAAATTTATTGAAAAAATAGCTCATGATATGAAGCCTTAATTAATATATAAAAAAGCTTATTTATACTATATTTATTATTTTAAATCTTGCAAGCAACAGGCTATGACAGCCCAATAACAACTTACAATAATAAAATTAATACTATAATACAGTATAAAAAAGAATAATTACAATATAAGACAATAATTACAATATACTAAATAAATATAGCATTATTAAATATAGACAAGGAAAATAATCATAACATAAACGTAATATTTCAAAGTAAACATTTCGGACGCATATTCTTCTCCATCCTGAGAATAATAATGAACGCAAGCGCTTTTTATGACAAGATGATTTAATAAAATTTACAAAGTTACAAGATGATAAGCCCGGCGTTGTTCGGGCTACTTGCTTGATGGAATTTTGCAATAATAGAATTTAAATATAAATATGAACACATGAAAAATCCTTAGAATTAAAACAGTAAATATTCACCTCGGAAAAACGAAAGAATTCTGCAAAATTCTCGTACAAGAAATTGTTTAAAAATTTTGTGTGCAGTTGGGTTTGGCAGGAAAATTCGACATTTGCATCCTTAACTTTTTAGAATAACAAAGAAAGGCTATGAGTAACGAATTATTTCTGTCTATATTAAAAGTTATTAATTAAAAAATAAAAAGCGAATAATTAATAATTAATAAAAACTAAAAAGTTTAAATTAATAAATAAAATCAAAATAA
>JAHWFO010087595.1:329357-377030 GCA_023313115.1 Rhysida immarginata | reverse complement strand
TTGGTAGTACATTAAGGGAAGACTAATAATAAAGCCAGTAGAAAAGTTTTATTTTATGTAGTATTTATTCTCTAATTATTAATATTTCCAAGGATAAACAACAAAAATATATTAGTCATATGTATATTTTTTGCAAATAATTAATTTTCTTTAATAAAAAACAGATGAACTAGGAGGCATTAGTAAATACAAGTAATCATGATGAAAGAGAGGAAATTAAAGATAAAACGAAACTCAGATGAGGTCACATGGAAAGGAAAGACGGAAAACCTCCCGCAGGAAAGGAAGCTTTATCGGAAAACGCAATTCGCAAGAAAAATAAGTTCAGAATGGACAATAGGTGCGGGAAGGTGGAAAAAGAAGCCGCAGGTGGAAGAAAGAGGTTGAAAGGCAAGTAAATATGTTCCTCAGAGAAACATCTAAGAAAACCAGAAAAAGAAGATACGTCGAGAGGTCCGCATAAAGAAAAATGTGAAGGCGTCGACCATTACTCTTAAAAAAACGACTCTATGTAACTGTGTCGACTTTTATAGGGTCGCATTTACAAGACTAATAGATATTTCGGAGATCTCTTCTAATACATGTTCCCGTAATTACTCCAATTACTGTCTCAGAATCGAATAAATTCTAAAGCTAATATGCTCTATTAGTAATCCCGAACAACTACTTTCCATTTGTTTAATAAGCCCGAAGAACTATTCGTCACTTTCCATTTGATTAACCAAAATCCACACACATAACATTTTTATCAACATTATTAAAACGAACAAATATAAATGTTCATTTAAACCCGCGACCTGGCCGCTTCAAGAACAGAAGATTTTAAACCCTGGCCCTCAAGAAAGTAATTTATTATTACCTAAGCAATTATTAGCCAAAACTTTTTTTTTACGCCACAGATCGTAGATTAATGACTTATTAATAGCTGCATCTGGAAGTATTTTGTTAAAGGATTGGGATAGAAACCCGTAGGTCTCTGGTTTGAGTGCAACCCGTTGAATTTTCTTTATTATTTTCTATATTTAAAAATTAGCTATGTACTTTTTAATTTACAAGGTACACCTTTTTTCCCTTGCCAAAGCTCTGAATTAGGATTCCTAGGCCTCAAATTTAGCGTTATATTTACGTTTACGTCTATAAAATAAAATCTTGTAAACATTCCAAGGAGGAGCTTTAGCAGTAAGTAGAAATACATTTATACATGTATTAAAAAAATTAATCCCCCTCCCCCCGAGTAAGGCAAGTAGCAGATCCTGAAGCCATCTATTTTTATTCCTTTATATACACTTTTTACCACTCCCCAAGTTTTTTAATCAAAAATTAATCTTTTCGTACGTAATATGTAGAAAATGTAAAAAAGCTCGTATTTCCTTTCTTTTCTCATCATTTCATCTTTTCCGAACGTATGATATATCACAAGCCATATGTTGGCATAGTACTAAAGACCACGTGACTACCACCCCCGCAAATCCGACCCCAATGGAGCACCTGCGCCTAAACTTCATAGTAATGTAGATCTTGCCTAGAGGAATCTGGATACTGAATTTCACGCTTTTACATACCTAAATAGCATAGATATGCTCTTATAGAAATGCTCTTTGAATTCCACCCCCGTAATTCCGACCCCAGTGTACCAATCAAAACCAAACTAAATAGTGCAGATGGACATGCCCATAGGAAGCTACATTCCAAATTTCAGCCTTCTACCTCAAAAAATGCAGAAATTATGAAGGGGTACACAGTTAAGACATTATAAAACCAATAAGTAGCTCCATTCTTTCGCTACTGAATACTATAGATTATGAGCACTTGAGCAGTCGTGCGTCGACAAAGCGATTTCACGTGCGCGCGCCGATGTCAGTAATGCTTAAAAGATGAATAGAAAGTAACGATGTATTCCTTCTTGATAAATCGATCGTTATATGACATGCCATTATCTTGATATTCTTTACACTCGCTGTTTTAACACGTAAATTCCACTTGAAGGGGTCCACGAAAAATTCTGAAAAGTTGATACGGCTGAGCTAAGACTTTGACGGTCATATTTCTGAAAACAGAATTTGAAAAAGTTAATCCGTTTTCAAGTTATCGTGCAAACGGCTGCCGGACAGCCGGACGGACGGCCGGATAAACGTACAGACTAAGGGCGCATTCTTATAAGTAGCTTTTAGGCTAAAGCTCCTAATAAAAGTTAAGATTGCTCATATAAAATACTCATTTCCAAAAAAGTTGGATAATATGAAAAATGTAGATAAAACGTGAGTTGCTAAATGTATATTAGCAAAATTAAAAATACTATCTTTTTTTTTTTTTTTTTTTTGCTCGTATATAATTTTTTAATAATATTTCCATTGGCAACATGCATCATAATAATTGGGACGGAAGGAAAAGACCGCACTGGAGTGACAAGAATATTTTCGAAACTTCTGGAGAACATAGTTTTCGTCATAGCTTTTCCCTCTTTAAATGCAAACCGCAATGTGCGGCCAGCCATTCATACGACAACATGGGCCGAGGCAAGGCAGTGGGTCAAGATATGCACAATAAAATAATCCAACAATTTAGAAGCAACGTATTTCAGCATGAAATAGCCAGATACAGGACAAGCGGAAATACCACCGTTCGTAAAGGGGCAAGGACAAGCGGAAATACCACCGTTCGTAAAGGGGCAAGGACGAAGATCAATACCACCGTTCTGACTGCTCGTGATTTTCGGGTTTTCGGACTTCACTGCATTAAAAATAGATATTCACCAGTAACTGAAATGGCCTCGAGGATTCTATCAAAAACCTTTATCGTTGAATGCCATTTGCCGCTATTTCACAAAATATAAGTTGAAGCTCTATTATGCAAAACGAAAGGTGTTCGTAAACACTGCAGAAGCGCAGGCGCCTAGGTTGGGCACGCACCCAGCTGAAGTGGACTGACGCCTAGTGGGTCCGATGAATCTACATTTAAGGATATTGTTGGCGAAAATCGTCAGCCTATATTTAGGACCAAAGAGGAAAAGGACAACCCTGCCTGCTATAGAAAACCCAGCTTCAATAATGGTCTGGGGCTGCATGAGTGTCAATGGATTCATTAATATGACCACCTCTCCTCGAACATGTTGGAACGTCTCAAGGTATGCAGATGAAAAATCATTGCATATCATTAAAAGCTGACAACAGCAGACGTATAGTAGCATCCGTTAACACAGCAATTGTCGCCGTCATGGGCAGAGCAAGTGACCTGTCGGACCTCCAAAAGGCGATGATCATTGGCTATCGGGCCAAGGGGAGCAGCATTTCAGAAACGGCCACCTTTTTGAACTGCTCTAGGGCTGCCGTTGTGAAGGTGTACCGCGACTGGACGAACCAGACAGTTTAGAGCAACCGAAGAGGTAACTGTGGGGCCCCACGAGCCATCGATCCTAGAGGCAAGCGTCGGTTACGACGCCTGGCCAAGACCAATCGGTGTGCCACTGTTGAGCAACTGACACAGCAAATGAACAGTGGGGCCACTAGGCGTGTCAGCACTAGACAGTCCCTCCTGAGGTTGGGGCTCCGGAGCAGGCATATAGTAACAGCACCCATGTTGACGCCTGTGCATCGCCGAAAACGCCTCCAATTCGGCCGAGTGGCAAAGGGCTGCTTTCTCTGACAAGTCGCGGTTTCTAATGAACAGACTGGACGGACGATGGAGAATTCGCCGGGAAGCATCTGAGAACAGGCATCCCGACACCATCGTTGGCAGACGACAGGCTGGTGGGGGAGGTGTGACTGTTTGGGGGATGCTTTCGTGGTATGGTCTGAGTCCACTGACACCGCTGGAGGGTACACTGAATGCTGTTCGTTACTTGACGATCGTCTCAGACCAAGTACACCCCTTCATGTCGACAGTGTTTCGTCAGGGTGATGGCACCTTTCAACAGGACAATGCTCCCTGCCATACTGCCAAAATTGTCCACGACTGGTTCGAAGAGCATGAGGATAAATTCAAGCTACTCCCATGGCCACCAAACACCCCGGACCTCAACCCCATTGAATATTTGTGGAACCATCTCGATCGCCATGTTCGCAAGCTGGACCCTCCACCACACACGGTGATGGAATTACGGGATGCACTGATCGCCGAATGGTTCCAGATCCCTGCAACCACCTTCCGAGGACTTATTGACTCTCTGCCACGTCGACTAGCTGCTGTGCTTGCCGCCAAAGGTGGATATTCCGAATACTAGAAGGTGGTCATGTTAATGTGTCTCGACCCTGTATATTGGAATTTTAGAAGAAGATATGTTGCCTTCTCGGCGACGTCTTTTTGGAACCCGCACTGGAAGACGTCTTATTTGTCCCTTTCTATTTCAGCTAATAATGCTAAACCCAACACCGCTCGCATTACAGGACAGTGGCTACACAATAGATGAATTCGAGTGTTAAATTGTCCTGACTGCAATCCTAATTTGTCTCAATAGAGAATATTTGGCGAATTATTAAGAGGAAGTTAGCTCAACGACGACCCTGAACAGTTCAACAGCTGAAAAATCGTACAGCGGGAATGGCACCAAATTACCAGTGCAACGGTACAGAAATTGGTATCATCTGTTCCTCGACGGCTAAAAAGCGTGATCAGAAGGAAGAGAGATCTCATCCAATGGTAATTCGCCCACTGTCCCAGTATTTTTGGAGAGTGTTGCAACCGCCAGTTAGCAAAAAAACTAGTATTCATTACTATCAGTTAAATTGTTGGTTGCGAAATGTTTAATATCTACCCAATAAACTATCTTCTTTTGAGATAAAATGAATACATCAGTGTATCAATATTTTGCTGTGTCGCATGTTCTCACCTGGTCCCAACTTTTATGGAAATGAAGTTTGTTGTAAGTGTCACGTGCTAAAATTTACAAAACACGAGTAGTGACGAATTCAAGCTTCCCTCGGGAACGTAAAAGAGTTGGCAATCCGAGTTGTCACGTGGATCGAGAGAGACAGGCAGGCAACGACGAAGCTCGGACGAACTCGAGGGGAGCTCTCCAACAAACCAGAAAATCTTCTTCCTTACTGGTGTTAGAGACATCACTCATATAAAGATATTTCGTTCTGTGTTAGCCACTCCGGAAGAGGAAATTTTGATGCAGAAGAGGAGAGGTTTGGAAGACAGTTGGCGAGAAGCGTCTTCCCCGCGCACAGCGCAGAGTCGCGGAAAAGACAGAAGGTACTCACCAAGTCTTCCAGGCGCCCGGCTGCGTTCTCCTTTATCAAAACCGCTGCTTTTCCAGAGAACGTAAGCGAATTATTGGTGATAGAAATTTTGTCTATAAAATGTCAACTGACGATCGTTTCTCCTGCAGCGCTCATCCTGACCCGTTGAATGTGTCGGGCCTGCCGGGCGAACCCACAAATGTTCAAAAAAGGAATGAGCCAGGCATCATGAAGGGCAGCCTATTATCTTAGAATTATATCGCCCGATAAGGAATAACGCAGCTTCAAATCTGACTTTGTTGGTGAGTTACTGCGCCGACAACTGGTACATAAACACACACTCACCAAAGGTCATGGCACACTGCCTAAAACGTGTTGGCTTCCCTCTAGCCCGGATAACTACAGCGACCCCATCGTGGAAGAGAGTCTAGCAGTCCCCGGAACACATCCACAGGCACTGTACGCCATGCCACCTCCACTGCACTCCATAACGATGCTGCATTTACCAGTTGTGTTGGTGACAACTTGACAGATCGTTCGATGATGTCCCACAAATGTTCAATGGGATTGCAATCTGGGGAACGTGGAGGCTAAATCATTGTCGTGAAGTCGATAGCATGTTCCTCCAGCCATTGCCGTGTCACAAGGCCGTGTGTTGAGGCGCATTATCTTGCTGGAAGATGCCGTCGCCCGCAGGGTAAAAACAGTTCATAAAGGGGTACAGGCGGTTCCCAAGCAGGCCGACGTAGAAATTAGCACGCAGATTGGATGTCATATGCACCAACAGACCCATTGCATGCCACGAAAAAACACCCCAGACCAGTATGGAGCCTCCATCTGCCTCAGTGGTCCCCACCTGACAAACGGGGTCCATGACTTCGTGTGGCCTGCGTCAGACACGGACACGACCATCGGCACAATACAGCCGAAACCGTGACTCGTCGGACCAGGCAAACCTTCACCAGTCCTCAGCAGTCCAATGTCGATGTTGGTTTGCCCAGGCTAAGCGTTGCCGACGATGCGCAATTGTCAAGAGTGGCACCCGTCGTGGCCTCCTGGTCCCAAAGCCTGCAACTGCCAAGGTTCGCCGAATTGTTGTCACGGACACAGTTGTGGGACGTCCCTGGTTTTACCGCATGGTGATCTGGCCCGCTGTCGCCCTTCGATCAACAGTTGCAGGCCTGGTGGCCCGGCGAACACCTCTGGTGGTCCGTCCGCTGTCCGACATAGGTTGTAACCCCTCGTTGGGTATACTCTCGATAGACCTTTGCAACGGTTGTGCAGGAAAATTGAAGGGTGTTGACTACATCTGATATAGAGCCACCCATCCGTCTGGCAGCAACAATCATCCCCCGTTCAAATGCGGATAGCTCTCGGTGTGCTGCCATTTCTGCAGCTAGTTTTGCATGCAATGATTGTGTGGTATCAAGGAGTCCTGTGCACTTGCATTCCGAGAATGGAAGCAGCGTTATCTGTCTCAATACGGACAGGGAACCTGATTGGAGGGGTGTGCCATGACGTTTGGTGAGTAAGTATTCAGTATGTTAGGCTCAAAGAACGAAACCGGCCACTAAGCGAAAAAATCGACTACAACGCATTGTGGCTTCTTCTGTTCACCCACTATGCCAAATTCGTGTCATGGTACTTGCAAAAACGAACACAATGCATTCTGGCAAACTCAAAAAGTCCACAAAGCGAAATTTGTGTTGTGGTTCTTTAAATATTTGTCCAGGATGCGTTGTGGTAATAAGGAAATGTCACAACGCGTTCTGGGCGATAGATGATGCAGCCATGATGAGATAGACATGTTAAAACTTAACAATGGCGAATTCATATTCATTCTTGTTTCTCACTTCTAAGAGTGTTAATGTTTGTGCGCTATCATGGCTACTAAATAGACGATATTTTCTGCCAAATTGAGTGAGTTGATGAAGACAAGCATCGATCGCAGTATTTTTATTAGCAACGAACTGTATGCAATGTTACTTTAAGAAGTAAAAGAAGCTCAGCTTCTTGGAAAAAATAACCAGTGGTTACTTTATCCTTTTTGTAATAAAACTGGACTTAATGTTTTACATTTGGAATTTTGTACATGTGTTTAACTTTGGGCAGAATATGGATAAACATACATAGACTAGTTGTTTTTTTTGTCAAAGCAGTATCGTCGTCTAAAGCGATACAATATCTTAAAAGTTGGTGATACTCGAAAGCTGATTGTAAGTGACTCTGATGGTAAGGACGATTTAGAAATCCGTTATTTTTGGAGACAGCGCATCGCTAAAGAACAAGGGATAAATATTTTGAGAAAAATTGTTTATTTAATGGAAGCTGATGTTTGTGAACACTTCGATTAATTTGGGATCAAAAATTATTTTTTGATGAATCTTTTTAATCGGTGAAAAAAAAGAAGCCCTCTTTGTTTTTGCGCCCATTCTACTGATTGATTTTTTAAGTGGCATTTATTTTTTCTGTTCTAGTTATGGAACCTGAATTGATAAAGGAAAAATGCAATGCTATTCGTCAAGTTATATAAAATTCTATCTAACTTTATGTGATCAGTGTAAATTGAAAAAAAAAAAGATATCAAAACGTGTTTTGTAGTAGACCTACTCCATCTGACTGCATGAACTGTATATGCAGTCTGAGCCAGGCAAAGAATTACACATTCATTGTGAATTATCAATATCATTTGGCAATATTCACAATTTTTCGCACGCTTAAGACGAAGACTGTAGAAAAGCAGCTTATCTACTTATGGACATATTCTGTTTATTCGGTATGCCCTATTTACAGGGTGGTCCATAAGTCTGTCCCCCCCTTTTATTTTTTGAACCGAAGCAGATATGTCAATTTTGATGAATCCAATGAATAGGAAGTTGTGGGTGGCCTATCCTATGGTGCACTTTTCATCATCCCAAATATGCAAATTAGGACACATTCAAAATTTATCTCTAAAACCGTAAGGGTTGGAGAAAAAAACCCAATTGCAAACTTGTTCAACATAAAAAAACAAACAAAAAAAAACCCATCCAAATCGGACCAACGGTTCCCAAAAAAAGTTAAAAAAAGTAAATAACCATCTCAAACTAAAAAAAGCCAACTGGGCCAAACCAAAGCGAATCATGTTGGTAACACTCTAAAGGGTATGTTCCACATGATGCCCTTCAGCACCAATGCACAACTGAGCACGTAGTTTCAAAGATGCCATCACTCTTATTACCATATCAGATGTAATGGATTGGCAGGCAGTCTGAATTCTCTGTTGCAAATCCAGCATAGAAGTTGGCTGAGTAACATAAACATTGTCCTTAAGGTAACCCCACAAAAAGAAGTCATTAGGGGAAAGATCTGGTTAGCGTGCAGGCCAATGAATTGGGCCACCCCGGCCGATCCACTAACCTGGAAACATTGCATCGAGATGATCACAAGTAGCTGCCGCTGAATGGGCTGGAGCCCCATCATGTTGATACCATACCCTTCGAAGTGATGCTAAAGGAAGCTCATCGGCAAATTCTGCCACTACAACATTTATTATCATGTCTCTGTATCGTGCAGCTGTCAACGTCCCTTCGTAGAACAATGGATCAACCAATCCACCATTGATGATTCCACACCAGACATTCGTTCTCCAATTCACCTGGTGCACAGCTTCTCGTAACCATCTAGGGTTTTCTGTTGCCCAATAATGGAGATTGTGTTTATTAACCAGACCATCTCGAGAGAAGCTGGCTTCGTCTGACCACAAGACCCAATTGAGAAAGCCCGGGTCATCGTCGATGCGATTTAGCAGCCAATTGCAGAACTCAAGACGAAAATCGTAGTCTGTTGGCTTCAATCCTTGGTGGCAGTGGACATGATAAGGGTGGAATCCATGCATATGAAATAATCTTAATACTGACTGATGACTGCAGCCAGCTTCTTCAGCAACTGATCGAATACTACAATGAAGATTAGCATAAACAGCAGCTAAAATGGCTGTGCTGGAGTCCTCTGATGTGACAGTTGTTGGTCTACCTTGCCGGGTCTGATGACTGACACTTCCTGTTTGCTTAAATCGTTGAACAACCTGGCGAATTGTCTTAGAAGTGGGAACTCTAGCATTCGGATATCTAAGTTGGTATTCCCTGGCTGCACCTTTGTAATTATGTGCAAATCCAAAACATAAAACCATACCAACCATTTCTTCTCTACTGTATTCTGCCATTTTTCAGACCTGATTGGCAGTTTCTTCCCCATTCATCAAAAAGCTTCAGCATTTAAAGGGCTAGTGGATAAAACCCAACAGGGGGGGACAGGAAGATGCAAATGCAATGTGAGTGCCAATTAGCATTTGCAATTAACTTTTTTTGGGAACCGTTGGTCCGATTTGGATGATTTTTTTTTGTTTTGTTTGTTTTTTTATGCTGAACAAGTTTGCAATTGGGTTTTTTTCTCTAACCCTTACGGTTTTTGAGATAAATTTTGAATGTGTCCTAATTTGCATATTTGAGATGATGAAAAGTGCACCATGGGATAGGCCACCCACAACTTCCTATTCATTGGATTCATCAAAATTGACATATCTGCTTCGGTTCAAAAAATAAAAGGGGGGGACAGACTTATGGACCACCCTGTATATTGTAGAGCGGAAATGATCGTGAATTTTCTAATACAGTAATTAAAAGTTTAGCCAACATGTGGCCTGGGATAAAGTTTGTTCATAGCAAATCACGACATTCACAAAGTTGAGGTTCGGCTGAAAACTTACAATAACTCAGATCGGATGTGACATCTTACGTTAATAGCATGGATGGCTGTACAATAAATGTCACACCTTTTTTATTAGCAGAGAGAGGGACGGGAGACGATAATTAAAACTAAACAGCTATAATGTTGTACAAATCTTCTTGGAATCTGATACAATGATTTATCAGCTATTATAATTTCAGTGGCTTCAAATTTCAAATTGTAAATTCAGTACTTTCATAATTAAACTTTAATATCAACTTTAAACAATTACTTGAATAAAGTGACTGTGTAATAGAAATCAATAAACTAAAGTTCGTTCATTTTACAATAATCTTCCTTCGATGCTTCGGACGTTGCTAACGGCTCTGTGAAGGTGAGTAAAGATGTCGGGTTCTTCAAGTAAGCATTGTGGGAACGCCGTTGAATTTCTTGTGTTGGATTCAGGTAAGAATACGTGGCAACCGTTACGCAGGAGAACCAATTGTTTGTTGTTCTGCAGGATTGCGCTGCAATTAATGGCAAAACAAATATTAGAGTCAGAGCAAATTGCATCAATCAAAAAGTTGTATTTAAAGAACGAGACACATAGTAGTAAAGAATATTGCTACCGTACAACGCCACGCTGCCTACCAAGCGCGGTAGGCCGAATGGGGCCCCATCGACGCTACCGGCGGAGTACGATGCGAAACAGGAATGCCGTCGGTCCAAGGGTGCGTCCGGGAACGTTGAATATGCAGATAGATGAGATATGGAACTCGTAGGCTCTGCGAGGCTCGGGTGAGTAAAGGTTTCGGATAAATCATTATTCACTAACGTATCGAGATCTCCGTCTTCTTCGCTACAACTGTCATTTAAGATGTCAGAAGAAAGTTTAACATTTTTAACATTTACACTTGGAATTTTAACGTCCATTAATAGTCCTTCAAAGATGTTAGCATTCTTTAAATTGGCATCATTATCTGAAAATGGTTTACTGGCCTGAATGTCGGGGATAGGGCTTCCACGACGAATTCCTCTCGTGCGTGTTCTACAATGACTCTCACGATATCGACAGCTTGCCTGGGCGGGCGACCTTCTCTTAGCATTCAATAGTTCGTGAGCTTTCCTATCTCGCGCTGGATTTGGTTTGGATTCGTCGATTCCTCTCTCCACTTGGTCCGAACTCCGAGTTATGGGTTGGATTCGTCGATTCCTCGTGCGGCTGCGTACGAATACGTAATCACAGTTATTAGTTTTAAAGCTTGAAATCGCCTTACCGCTCGCTGGAGAATTTTTTGAAGCATTCTTTCGAGGTAACGAGGACGGACATGAAGACCTTTCACGTGCGTGGGAATGGGCAACAGACGTCTCGAAAAATTTTCTTCTCCTCCTTTTATCTTTTTGCTTCTCTCCCCTGCCGTTCAACGATTCCCGCGGCCTTCTCGCCGTTTACTCTTCGGCCTCGCCGACATCTCTCGGCGGGGCCCGGATGATTGCATCGTTGCTTCTTTTTATTTACTTCTTTCGATGTTACCTTCGCTTTCTCGTCTGATCGCTTTAAGCGAGGTGACAATAACTCAGAAAAGTGGTCGGAAGACTACGATTTATTCAAAATTAAGGAATCGTGGCCTCCATTCGGTGATTAAGAGCAGTCTTATGAGGCTATGTCTGGATCTCCATAAAAAATCGAACTTGTAGATTCAACTCTTTCTAGTTACATGTACGCTTCTATAGAAGCTTAAGAAGAACTAGAACTACCGTACTTCTTTCTTCCGTAAAGAATAATGATCAAATAAAGAATGATAATAAAGAAGACAATAAATAATTCAATCAAGCTGAAAATAAACAAATGGTGTACAAAAATAAAACAGGACAAGAATCAGAAAAAAAAATTGAAAAAAATTGTGTGAATTGTGAAAATGAAACCTCGTGTGTTCACAAGTCCTCAGAATAACATGAATCTGCAGTTATGAAAACAATGAGTGCTTCGGTGCAAATGTTGCTTGCAAGTTCTATGAAGAATATTATCAATTCTAAGAGAGGATGTGCCAAGTCTGGCCAAGAAAAGAAAAAACAGGGAGAAAAAATGATTTCAAAATTTTCTGAAGTTGATATTGTTGCAGGTGAGGAGGTGTCTGATATTGATAGATTACGTGTAGCTCCCAGAAATTTTAGCTGTTATAGGAATAGATGCATCAATTAGGAACTAAAGATCTCATTGTCGTAATGAATTCATAATTGCAGAGAGCAACTTTTATTAAACTACTAGATGGATCCCGTCAAAATTTGACGGTAAACAACTCATTTTATTAATAATCTCCATCTCTTCGGGTAATATTTAAGTTCCAAGGGTAATTCTTTCGACCGTTTGTTGGAACTTTTACAATTATAAATTGCTTTAAGCGCATGCGTAGTGATGTGATAAAAACTGTCTTTATGTACATCCGCAAAAATTGGCTTCCGTGCAATGTTCTCTGCTTTTAAGCTGCTCTATTATTCTATTTGTTGCTCTGATGATTTTTTATGTATTTATTTTAAAATTAAAGAAATGGACATTAATAATAAGATGGCTTGTTTACCGTCAATTTTTATGGGATCCACCTAGTTATATCGTATATTCAAGTTACCGTCAATTATGTATACAGTGGAATCATGACGTAACGACTGCCTGTATTGTTGTTTATTGTTATCGTTGTTAATTGTTTATGTAATTGTTGTTACTTTGATCATCAATCCTAGCCACGCTGTTGATTGTGACGTCGTTGCGAAGAGGATTGTTTGATTTACCAGCGTAAGCAATTTTGAATTGTAAATTACTGCTAATTAATAGTAATTATGGACACAAAATCTACAGACTAAGATCTTTCTTTTAAGTCCAAAATGAAGTTTAGAGATGCAGTAAATTTCTCCAACGAACTGTCGAAAGAATCACCCTTGGAGCTTATAGATATAATTTTTTAAGAACAATCGCATTCATTTATCATTTGAATTCTCACTGCTAATTCTCACTGCTTTTTTCCTATTACATCACTAAATGGATGGTACTTTAAGTTCTAGAGATAACCCATCAGGAGAGCACGTACCATTTTTGCGTAAACACGAATTTCTTTCCTGGTTGATCCTAAGTAACACTCTTTATTGATTCGTTTTTTTCATTTCACCTTAAGAAGAGTTTAATTAATGACATTAACTTAATAAGAGTAATGACAATAATTTAATTTCACCTCCAATAATTGACTATAATGGGAACTATGCATTTAGCAATATCGTCATACAGTTCCTTGCTGTTTTCTGTTTACATTCAAGGAAAGCATTACTCAGAAATCGATAAACGCAACATTATGAAAAAGAAAATTTTCACTATTTCTTTTTAAAAACTGTTTATTAGAAATCACGTTCAGAAATGTCATGTCGAATTTTCCCCTATTAGCATGTGGTTTCTTCAACAATTCCGATTCAGAAGTTCGTGAGTTTCTGAGCAATTTAATTTTGTGGCCCCTACTTGCCGCAAATGCAAAATATAAAATTAAATTTTGTTTTGTGACATAAATGCTGTCTTTAGGTTTCATTATTATTCGCTGATTATTAGAATTATAAAAGAAAGTTGTGTAATTATTATTTTATTGATCCTTTCTTGCTTGTTTTTTCTCCTATTGATTTCAAAGCGTATTCAAAACCTAAAGTTTGTATGGCTTTTAAAACTTAAAATTTATTAAAGAAGAGTTGAGTAAATATTCATGAAATGTAACTATTAGAGCTCAGTATATTTATGAATCTACGTTGGCTATATATCTGGAATCCAATATACGAGCCCAAAACAAAAAAAAAGTGATTGTGTAGTCGAATTTTATAGAAAATCTTAAAAGCCCAACAAAAAACAGTTATTTGATTATTTTTTTTTTTTTTTTTTTTTTTTTTGCAATATCGATGAAATAAATTTTATTTAATGGCAGGATAAATTATTCCGAAAATGTGAAATACGTTCCCTTGTATTTGTAAACAAGTCTTCCATATTATACCTGTAGCCCAAACCTTTGAAATTTTGATGAACAAGGCAAAAGATTTTGTAATACTTACTTATCAAACCCGCTTATACGTTAGGGTCGCGGGGGCAGCAGCCCTATGGAGGATCTCCAGCGATCGATCTTCCGCCATCAGGCGCATGTCCTCCCTGGTAATATCCAAGCGACTCGAACCCAGATTCTCCATGTAGTCTAGCCACCTGGTTCTAGGCCGACTACTTGGTCTCTTACCCACCGGCTTGGAAAATAACAACTGCCTAGGAAGACTAGTTTGCTGCATCCATATCACGTGGCCATACCAGCGCAACTGAGATCTCTCAATGCGGAGAAGTAGCGGCTCAACACCTAACACCTCAACACCCTTATTGTGCTGCTGTGCACTCTATCTAGTAGGGTATCACCTGCCACACCTCTCAGAAATCTTATTTCGGCCGCTTGTACCCGCGATCGCACTCTTTCGGTCATAGGTGAGAATGGGGACAAAGATAGATTTGAAGACGGAGAGCTTGGCTTTGTTACCCAGCTCGCGTTTCGTTACCACGGATCGCCACAGTTCACGTCTGACACAGCTTGCTGCACCGATCCGAGCATCCAATTCTTTCTCCTGCCGTCCATCACTCGTGAATGCAATCCCGAGATACTTGAATTTCTCCACCTGTCTCAATGAGGCTCCCCTAACATGGAGAGCGCACTGAGCAGGCTGTCTTGAAAGGACCAGAACCTCGGTTTTAACCACACTGATCTTCATCCCAGCTTCTTCACATTTGGCTGCAAACCGGTCTAGTGCATGCTGAAGGTTCGTGCGAGAAAACATATATAAGAAAACTTTCACAATATTATTTAAAATGAAAGATGAAGTTTTTAATTATGACTTGAATAAAAATTTCCAAATCGAATTTTTAACATTGTAAAACGATAACAAACATCTCGCAAAACGGAAAGAGCTCCATAATTAAATGGGAATATGACATCATTTGTATTAAGAGATAAGAATGAGCTTCGGAATCAGGAATTGCAGTGCAGCATAAACAGCGATACCACGTGTTATTTACATTAATTTTCAGAAGTACGTATGTGTAAAGCAACCTTAACAGTAATGCAAGTGAGCCAAACTATCACGGAAAAAGTACGAGGAGCTGTCTTAAAATTCGCTGCAAAGTGGTAGCGTCAGTTCTTCTCCACAATTGCATTTCCCAGGGCCACACACTTTTCCCAACGATGGAAGACTTGCTGGATGCTACTTTTATAGAAGTCTTACTTTTGGCTGTCGAAGAACTGCTCCACCTCGAATATGACCTCATCGTCGTCTTGGAAATGCCTTCCACGAAGCGGGTTCTTCAGGAGAGGGAAGATGAAGAAGTGGCTTGGGGCCAGGTCGCGCGAATACGGCGAATGGGGCAGTAAGTCGAACTCTAGCTCCGCCGCAACGCGCATGGTCTCATTGCGGAATGTGATGGCGCGTTGACGTGTAGAAGTCTGGGTCTGGCATCTCTTCCACGGTGATACGGTGGTCTGAGAGGAATAACGTCTTCACTTGCTTCGCGATTTGTGCTCCGAGGTTCGTCTTCCATCCTTGTCTGACCGCACGGAAACGTCGACACCATATCGCGACTGTCTCATACACATAAATGGGCATTGTCACATAAATCGTCACTAACTCTTCATGAATTTGTTTGGCGTTGTTCCCCTCCAAATGCAGGAACCTTATCATGCCTCGCAACTCCAATTTTCCGACGGGCTGCGGCATGTTGCATTGCATTCGATGCTCTGGCGGCGTTTTGTGAAAACCTGCGGCCCTATGGAATGGTTTAGTACATCAAACTAGGGTCCCCAGTTCACCTTTCACTCTATTTTTAAATGAGAATGAGTTTTTCCTCGATCACAAGTCCGTCGGGTGTTTCTCCCGATCGTTTAACGTAAGGGAGGTAGGTAATGAAGGCATCAACTAGTTGTAAACAATAACAACTGATTTATTTACAAAGCTAACTCCAATTTTCTAATGATTTAAATCTAACGTCAATTTAATGGATCTGAGAGAAATGAGAGCGCGTGTGTGTTACTCAATACATTCGGTTTCAGATTCTTCAATAATGAAAAATAAAAGATCTGCTTCTATCTCCATTAAAGAGGGGTTTCTCCTCAGTAAACGAGAAATAAGTCAACTTTGAATATATACTAAGTACTTCTATCCGCCCTGACAGGTTACCACTGCAATAACTCAGTAACTACCTCAATATCTACATCTGTCTACTCCGACAGTTCTTCAACTTACTCACCGCTCAACAACAGTTCACCGACTGTCTCCACCAACTGCTCAACACCAACTCCGTCCTCACTCTACCTACTTACTAAAACTGAACATCTATGTGTAAAGGACACTCAATCAGGTGATTGGTGGAAAGAAAGGTCAACTCCTCCTTTCTAAATCATGCCACCATCATTAACATGAAAATCAGACAATGCGTCATATCTGACTCAAACACTGTCGCTAACATTACACTTGGTAAACCTAGAACAATATCCTGTGTAATCTAACTACTATCTCAAATCTAAACCTTTACCTCAATTGTTTTATAAAAGTTTAAAAAGACTGCTGAGAGTGATTATACACTTCAGGTGTAATCGAAGTTGAAGGCCTGGTGGCATTAAAAAAAATCGAGAGTAAAAACTCAACATGGTGTCAGAAGAAAAACACGCTTAAAGTGCTCTCGAAAGAAAATTTTATTAAAACCTCATCGGCATCGTAGAAATGGAGCCAATACGACCTCCGGATGCCCTCTCGTTCACCGGTAATGTGCGTGAAAACTGGATAAAATATCGTCAACGCTTTGAACTATACTTAGAAGCGATTTCGACGACGGAGAGGAATGATAAACAAAAACTCGCCTTGCTGCTAACCGTCGCAGGCCCCGCCGCTATAGAGGTGTATATAATACTTTCCTTTTACAAATGAAGCAGAACGTACTTACTCAGTAGTAATAGATAAATTTGATGCATATTGTAAGCCAACAGTTACTGAATCGTACGAACGATATCTATTTCGTACATGCGTTCAACCAGAAGCTGAACCATTTGAAAGACTCTCTTAAGTAAAAGTTAAATATTACTAGAGCTACTAGAGTGTAAAAATTAAACAATAACAAATACTATATGATTAATAACTATAAAAGAAATACAACAAACGTGCTTCGTAAGATCATCAGGGGTGGGCTAGAAGCCCTGTGCGTGAACCGTCGGAAGACATTGCCAGAATTTTTAAACGGTATAGGCCATGCAATCAGATTGAATTGAAAGTCCTACACCCTAATATTTATGTTATTGTTTAACTTTTACTTAATAAAAATTTAATTTCTTGTATGTGATCAGTTTATTGTATTTTACATAGTATTTATGTTATTATTTAATTTTTTACACACAAGTATTGTTATTTAACTTTCACTTAATAAAAATTTAATTTCCTGTATGTGATCAGTTTGTGTAATCTATCTATCTATATATATAAAGAAGGATGTTTGTGGGTCTGTCTGTGGGTCTGTTTTTTATACCAATCTACAGTTTTATTCCGATCTTGATGAAATTTCGCATACATGACCTTCAAAGCATGAGGAAGGTCACTGTCTACTTCAGATTTCGAAAAAATAATAATAATTGATAAAAAATCGATATTCATGGTTATAGCAGGGCATATTAATGAGAAATATCGCATGACCAACAATGCAAGACAAAGTTTTTGCAACAATGGTATCAACACGCAATTCACAAACACTCTGCACGGACCAACAATATATATCTCATGACCAACAATGCAAATAAAAGTTTGTGCAACAATAGGTATCAACAATGGTTTCAACACGCAATTCACCAATAACAATGAGCTCAAAATGATGATGCAATAATAAAGCAGTCCTTTCCAAGAATTATAACAATGCAATATGGATAAGTTTCAATTTGTAACAATGCATAGAATTCCTGTTATTCAGGCTTTTCTTAGAAAAGAGAGTTCTTAGTACTTAACAATTTCTTGAAAATCTTTAAAAATGATCAGTAAATGGAGATAATGGAGAGTTAGCAGACTATTGAGAAAGAGTGGAAAGACGACAGAGGAAGCACTCCTTTAGCTCCGTGATGTATTGAGCAAATGGGAAGCAAGTAAATAGAAGAATCCGCGACCGCTAGACTGCACAAAGTGATGAATGGCCAAATTTTGCTTCAACACATCGAGAGAAGAGTGGAAATTGCAACAACACTAAGTATACATCTGAGGTAAGATTACGTGAGTAAGAAATTATTTAAAATAGCAGTGGCATCCTTGGAGGTCCAGCCATTGTGAGCCTTTAAAAAGTTTTTTTTAGAATTTTCATTAAGAATTTTTACTGTATTAATTCTAAGCATTTTCATGTGTTTATTTTTAAGATATTGCAAAATTTAATTTAATTTTTTGAGATTGTTCTGTTTACATCCAAGTAATTATCCCGGGCAACGCCGGGTACCTTTGCTAGGATGTTTGTGATCAGTTTGTGTAATCTATCTATCTATATATATAAAGAAGGATGTTTGTGGGTCTGTGCGTCTGTGGGTCTGTGTGTATGTTTTTTATACAAATCTACAGTTTTATTCCGATCTTGATAAAATTTCGCATACATGACCTTCAAAGCATGAGGAAGGTTACTGTCTACCTCAGATTTCGGAAAAATAATAAATATCGATAAAATATCGATATTCATGGTTATGGCAAGGCATATTAATGAGAAATATCTCATGACCAACAATGCAAGGCAAAGTTTGTACAACAATAGGTATCAACAATGGTATCAACACGCAATTCACAAACGCTCTGCATGAACCAACAATCAATATCTCAAGACTAACAATGAAAGGAAAAGTTTGTGCAAGTGTAATTATCCCGGGCAACGCCGGGTACCTCTTCTAGTACTTTTATAATTATTAAGTATATTCTGAACATGAAGACTACTGAAGCAGTATAAGCAGTTAGGGGCTTTTATCCTACCCTCGACAACCTCTTAGTTTGAACCCCCCCCCCCCCCGCGGCCTGTCGTATTATTTCTTTTATTATCAGATTATCGTTTGTTGATTATTACACGCAAAAGCTGTATTTAAATACACATTTTAACAGTAACGCCATTTGTTGATTTTCGTTAATAAATGGTTTTTTCGACCATTTATTTATTATGTTATGAATATGTGCATATGCTAGTCTGCGAACAGGTGACGTGAAATTTTGTGTTAAACTGAGGAAATCGACCACAGGATATTAAATGTTTCGGCAAGTTTATTATTTATGTTATTATTTAATTTTTACTTAATAAAAAGATAATTTCCTGTATGTGCTCAATTTGTCCGATAATTAATTTTATACAGTTATTAATTACATTCTGAAAATGAAAGATACTGAAGCGGTATAAATAGTTTGGGGGGCATATGTCGTCAACAAGATTAGATGTATTGTGGCTACTATATCACATTGCTTACAAAAGCTGTATATAGATACGGAGTTTTAACAGTAACGGTATTTATTGTTTACCTTTCAAGTAAATAAATTAGTAACAAAAAATTTTTTCGTTAATGAATTTTATGAAAGTTTTTTCGACCATTTATTTATTATCTCGACCAACTGAAACACCCGACGAATTGACATTCGACTAATTGACCTCCGACAAATTGACCGCCCGACCAACTGACACTCTCAACGAAATGACGCTCGACGAATTGACCTCCGACGAACTAACCGCGCGACCAACTGACTCTCTCAACGAAATGACGCTCGACGAATTGACGCCGACGAACTGACGCTCGACGAATTGACCTGATACCGTCGTAATGTATTGGCCAGGAATGAATAAAGACATAGAACAAATTGTCACAACTTGTACAACATGTGCTGCACACAGAAATCAACAACAAGCCGAACCTTTAAAAGCACATGAATTCCCGCAAATACCTTGGGCTAAGGTCGCTACGAATCTGTTCCAGTGGAAAGGGGAAGTATACCTACTAATCATTGACTATTTCTCAAACTACATTGAAGTAGAACACAGCAGCAGTAATAACAGCTCTCAAAAGAGTTTTCTGCAGACATGGAATTCCAACCACAGTGATGTCGGACAATGGACCCCAATATGCGAGTTATGTGTTCCGATGCTTTGCTAAACAGTATGACTTTAACCACATCACAAGCAGTCCGTATTATCCTCAATCTAATGGATTAGCAGAGAAAGAAGTACAAATAGTAAAAAACCTGTGGAAACGAGCAAATGAGGACGGAAGTGATCCATATTTCGCACTATTAAATTACCGTACAACACCTTTAGACGATGGAAGATCACCAGCCGAACTACTTATGGGCCGTCCCTTACGTACTAGACTCACATTGTTGCCTGCAACGCCAAACTCAGAGAGAATAAAGAGAGTGAATCCGAGTAAAGGCAGGTTACTCCCAGAACTTCGAGTGGGTGACACAGTGCGAATCAGACATCCCAAGGGAGGATGGAGAACATTGGCAAAAAGTTATTCAAAAGTTACCACATAGCTCGTATGAACTACTAACAAAGGACAATGTAGTTCTCCGTCGCAACAGAAGACATCTACTGCTAGTGCACGAGCCAGTGATTCCCTCTACCTACATCGAGGATGAACTGCCGATTCCAATCACACAAGAACAAAACCCAGTGAGGAGTGCACCGGCAGGACCACCTCCGAGAAGATCCACCAGACAGAGGCGTCCAGTGGACTATTATGGAACAATCCCATACACATAAACGACTTTAGAATCCGAACATATCCTTTTTTAAAAACTATATTCATTTTTAGTGTATTCAGTGTTTTAAAAATCTATTCAATTCCTAATTGAAAACTAATTCACAGTTTAATCTAAGTGAACATTAAAATTATTAATAATAGACTTTCAACGTATTAATTATATTCAGTATTGTATGTTGTCATATATATAGAAAGTATGTATTCTTCAAATATATATTATTTATATTTAAATGTTATAGTTATTTTAAAACTAAAAAGGGAAGATGCTGAGAGTGATTATACACTTCACGTGTAATCGAGGTTGAAGGCCTGTGGCATTAAATAAAATCGAGAGTAAAAACTCAACAAGGACCAAGATAAAATAACTATAAAACATTTAAATAACAACTGAATTATAATTAAGTATACAAGATAAGAGTTTAAATAAACTAAGCATGGCTAGTCTATCTTCTCCACCATTAAATCTCACCATTTAAGCATTATGGAAATAATAACTAATTGCTAACTAATTTAAATGACTGACTAGGATTAGAAGTTAATTAAAATATAATAATAATAATCTAGAAAACTGTCTTTATCTTATCAAAAATCTCTCCTCTATTACACTAACAACTATCACTGAAATAGCTGAAAAATCTTATTTTTAATTATTAAATCTCAACTCGCGTTTTACTAAAATAAGGGTGGGGGTTTCAGAATCCCAGGACCTCACAGTTTATCGGTACTGTACCAAACGCCGCTTTGTATCTTTCAGCACTCGAGGGATGTCGCTTTTTCAAAAGGAAAAAAAAAGCCAAACACAAAAGTAAACGTTCTTGGATTCTCCTATCAAAGATTTTTTCTGATATTGGATGCAAACTTCTGTTATTCATATGGTCCATGGTTTCATAATCTAAGTATGTTTTCAAATTCCGTATTTTTCACTGATGTCGTTTACTTCAGAGTGGGACGCCAAAACATTTACAAATTTTTAACCCGCAGAGAAAAAATTATGGCCAGCAAATCTAAAATATATTATTATTAGAATTGTTCATTATCAAGTTCTGGAAATTTAAAAAAAAAGCCACGATGCATTGTCACGATGTTTATTGTTAATTAAAATTCCATTCTAGCTATTTCATGGATAACAGAGATCAAAGCTAATGAACACTTTCAGATATAAAATTTCAGTTATAAACTTCAGTAGTCGTCCCATTCAATATCCGCGAATCATCTGCAAGTGAATCCTTCCAATAATCGGAAGAACACGCGTACAGCAAAGCTTAAATGCATACTCATATAAATGCGTTCACTCGTTGTGTTCGTGTTTTCTCATTTTTGGAATTGCGATTACAGCTGGAGAGAACGATCGCAAAAGCACGATATTATGAAAACATTTTAAAGTTTGAACCTCTTAGGATAAATTGCTTATCCTAATTGCACACTACGTAAATGCTTTTGCGCCAGTTATGTTTTTCATAGAGAGATTTATTGGTAATCGAAATTCTATTTCCTTATTGATAATATTCATGAATCCAAAAACTCACTTTTTTGACATCAGTTCCCTTCTCATCAATGTGTTTTCTTTTATTAGATAAAGTATCAACGTTGTAATTAAAAACAAAAAATTCAGAAATGTAGATAAATATAATTTAAACACAAAACCATTAAAAAACGAGAAAACATTATTGGGATTTAATAATTAATGTGCTTAGACAAAATTTATTTGTTTATTCGCATAGATAATCGAAGTTTCATCTTTAAGCTGGTGTAACGATGTAGTCTACGGTTGGTAAATTCAAAGATAACCCTGAGCAAAACTGAAATGATCACAAGGAAGAAGAGTTCATGGATCCGAGAGAGCCAAAAATGAACAACATGATTCTTTTTAGCTTTTGAGACTTCTCTTTCGAGCGAGTTGTGAGGCCCCGGGGCGTAGTGCTTGCCCTCTTCGATGTACAATATTTGGCCATTTTCACGTGAACAAAAAAACATGTCAATAGGAATTACTATGAAAACTTGCCTTCAGCTACCATCTCGCTTAATTCAAAACGAACAACGTTATGTTCTATAAGATGAAAAGAGTTCTTTTCCTCCAGAGGAAAGTTTTCCTTTTCCACCAAAGAAGGTTTTCTTGGATCGGTTTATTTTCTCTTAAGCTATTGATTACTTTTTGAGTATTTTTATTTAGGATTTGAAATTAAGTCTAAAACTTCTAAAGACACAATAAGCTATAAAATGAGAACATGTAAGCTATATTAGTTAATAAAATGAAATCGTTTGAAATTATAAAAAAACGTTTTTATTTAAGACTTCATACTAAATTTCCTTTGTTCCACTTTTTTGTGTTATTTTAAATTATTCCTTAAAATAATTATTTCAATTTATTTTCAACAATTCATTAATATAAATGTAAAACTACTTTGATGTAAATGAATTTAAACTCTTCATTTATTATCGTTGTTTTTAACTGCTGACATATTAATATCTAGGAAATAACATACATTGTCCTTTCGAAGTTCAGTTTAAGGCGAAAGATCATTAAAATTCTTTGGTTATTACAAACGGGTGTCATTCATTATGAGAAATATTTTCCAGAGTATGGAAATGGACAAAAAGATGCCAGTGATGAGAAAAAAGTTACACATATTGGTATTTTATCTTTAAAAATATGTACTTTTAAAAAGTAAGTGCCAAAGATATGTCATTCTTCACTTAATACAATAATACAAAGAAAAACCCTCTAACCACAATAATACAGTGTTACAAAATAATACAATATTACAAAAAATTAAATACCTGAATACGTATTTCGGTAGCAAAAGCTACCATCATTCAGCAGTTGGATGAGTGAGGTAAATCGACAATCGAACAGTGCAGGGAAAAACGAAACGAGCGGTTCGGAAGCAATGCTTTCACTGACTTACTCGTTCAGGAAGTAACCAGGGGGACAGGGGAAATACACAGACTGAATGCGGTACGATAATCAACAGTCGAACAGTGAAGTGTACATTTGTTCACATAGGACGGATGCAGTGCTTTCCAAAAGAAATACACTGAAGTAGCCAAGAAGCCTAACTATCCTAAGAAGCCTTCCACATCATCATAAAAAGTCAGTGTTAATCGCATTTATACAATCCCACCTAAAAACAAACCTTGCTGTCTGAAACGTCATTTATTGTTACATCAGTCAGCAGGCTTTGTTTTTTAGGTGGGGTTGTTTTACGGACGTTAAGTCAAAAGTAGTGGCCGATCACCGCGCAAACTTTTAAATGGGCACCAGACAGGAGCCACTCATTGCTAATCTTCGAAGTAGATTCCATCATGCTCGATGGTCTTCATCCAACGATCAGCCAGTTGGTGGATGCCCTCGCGAAACCACTCCTCCGGTTTCTGGGCGAAAAAGCCACGCACGGCGTCTTCAACCTCACTGACATTGCCGAAGCGTCGTCCACGCAGGAAGTACGCCATGGACCGGAAGAGATGGTAGTCGGAAGGTGCCAGGTCGGGGTTGTATGCTGGATGTGGTCGAACCTCGATTTTTTCCAGCAGTGGACGACACACCTTCACCTGTTGTTGTGCTTGCGCGGGCATTAGCTCGTGCGGCACAACTCGGCAGCTCCTGTTGACCTTTCCCATGGTGTGCAGATGTTGAACCACACTCGATTATGATGTCCCGATGTCCGCCGCTAATCCACGGGCGGTGCTGCCTGGGTTGGCTTCCACTTGTTGCCGTAGGGCTGCGTCATCCACTTCTTTGAGTCTTCCGCTCCTTGGCGCATCTTCCAGGCCCATGTCTCCAGACGAAAAGCGGGAGAACCCCCGTCGTGCTGCCCGTTCATTGATGACACCCTGATCTTCCACCGTGCAAATTTCGGGCGGCTGCTGCTCACGCACTGGTCCCCTTTTTCCAATAGTGACGAAGGAGACCGCGTATCACCAATTTTTCTGCCATATTTTTACACTGGCTGACGCAGGTGGCGCAATGTCTATGGCATTCAAATTCGTACTGACGTTTCTTCCCACTCTTTTCTCTCAATAAACTGCGATATACCCTTGTGGTAAATCGTCTTCGCCCAGATTTCGTCAAACTCTAACCCCCCTCCCGAGTCTGCCACTACTTTTGACTCAACCTCTGTATACCAATATTAAGCCCGAAATTTTGACTTTTTTATGATGATGTAACAATGTATGCTGATTCCGTGCAGAGACTTTCTTTCTAGGAGGTGTTGGTTTAACCAAGGCCTTCTAAAAACTACCAGGCCTGAACATGACGTCAATAATGTATTGTTGGAGGTGCACTAAGATTGTGACGTTGAACTTACTTCTGTAATAGCACAGTGGCGGCTAGGAGCTGATAAGATCCATGACATCACCCATGGGAGCGTACTATTGGTTTTGCGTTGTTCCCTAACTTTTTCCCTAACTCTTACTACTCTCAGCACATCGCGCCTCACATAACTCTCAGCCCTGCGGGCCTCATTGGTCACTGTTTTTTATTAGTCTACAACATCCCCCTCCGGGGGCAACATAATGATACATACCCCAGCCTATATGGTTACAGGGAGCAGTTCGTTTTTCCTTGGCCGGTTATAGGAAATTAATGGCCAGTATTATTTTATTGGTCTGAAATCGCGGTGCAGCGTGGTTTATCAGTTTGGATCTTCTCAACCCCTAGCCGTTTCTGATAGCACCACCCAAGGCCAGCCCCTGACGTGTGCTATCAGGCCCTCACGCGAAAATTCACCTGACCATGTTATTCCAAACAACAATAAAACCTTTATTGTTTTCAACAAACGAAAAAACACTAATTGTTAAGATCAAAGATGGAAACAATGAAGGTTACTTTGTTATTCGGACTGGTCAGGTGACTTTTCCGCCATCGATTATTTGTAGAAATTACGATCTATAGATGTAAATGGTTCTGACATTTTCCATTGTTTCGAGAAGCTAAGGAAAACAGATCGCGCCAGGTGCCACTTAGATCACACTAGGACCGACCGTGACCTACCATAGAAGTATTTCATTGAAACTGAAAATGAAACTAAACTATCTATCTCCCGATAAGGCGGCACTGCAGGTGCAGTTGAGCCAATTGAGAGTCCCTAACCTACTGGGAGCTAGCAACTTTAGCTTCATTTCTCAGTGGAGCAAGACGACTATTTATATCTTTGATTTTACTTCGTAAACATTTACCCAGGAAGAGTTTTCACATTAATTCCTGAATTCTTAAAAGCTAAAGCTGGTCCGTCCAATGTGACCTTTAAACTCATCTTAGATTATACAACTGACTTAAGACGATCTAATTGTTTGGATCGGAATTATTTTGTTTCTTATTCTAAGAGGGACTCATGACCTTGATTTAATTTAATGATGAACTTTTGAGAAGTTTCCATTATTAGAAAAATCTTGTTACTTTACTGAACCTTATGGATTGAGAATTTTGCAAGATTTTGGGAACGTTTAATATCCAGATTTAGAATTTTATATTACAATTAATTATTTAAATTAATCACTTGTTATTCGCATTAGTATTTGTTTATTGGAATTTGAAATTTAAGATTTTATAGATTTTAGAAAGAATTTAACTTAGATTGGAATTAAATAAAGTTTATTATTTAAATACATGTAATTTCTTTTTTGCGCGAGTTAAGAATCGCTTATTCAGTGCCACTTTAGCATTTGTCAGCAAAGGGAGAAAGTGAAATTCGTTTTACATCTCAATGATTTAGTCGTTGGTCTTGTGTTCAAGGACCCAGGGGTATTGGCAGAGTTAGAGAGATTGATGAGATCGAATTCGGGACAGGATGTAGGCGGGAGAGGAACAATGGAGACACAATTAAGAAGGTGAACTTTGGAATATGAAGTTAGCAAAAAGTCGACTGATTACCACGTGAGTGTTGAGAATTCGTTGGTATAGAAACAATTAGAGTGGGTGTCTCCAAACCCTTGATTGACAAGGGATGTTTAAAACTTAAAACTTGAATAATCCTACTTTCCGGATGTTTAAACGGTTGCCCCAGACTGTTTTAGTTAGGAATTCTAAGTAAAGGACAATTCAGTAGTGGTTTGACTTTCGTAGTAGCCGGGTGTGCGGCTCCTTACTCATTTATTTTTAGTTTCAATTCGGCCTTCAACTGGTGTATCGCAAGATCTCCAGTTGAGAAATTCCAAAAAGTAGGATTATTCAAGTTTTAAGTTTTAGGAGTTTTATTTTATACAGACCTCGATTAGAGGATTTGTAACGGAGTTACCATAGCAGAGCACCTGCTTTATCAATTGAATATCCCGTAAATTGCCAGTTTTGTCCCCTGAACACGCAACCAGCCCCAAGAAGGTACACGGTCCCATCGCTGGAGAAGGAGCCCATCATCGAGTCTTCATTGCTGGACGAAAACCACCACGGACGTCCTGAGTGAAACCTGAGCAGAGCCAAGTAGTAGTGGGTAGAGTCAAGAAGAAACAGTACAGATAAAATCTTATTCCAGTCTCAGTGTCCATTCTTTTCTTATACACTCTTATCTATTATTCTTATTGGTAACGGAACATTTAAGTAATATTTACATTAGTTGGAAAGAGAGATAACATAGTCAATCTTGGGCAGTGAATAATTAATTTGCAACAACAAGAATTAATTGTGAAAGGTGTTGTTTAATACTCTGTCCATTATAAACACTTTTACGTTCTGTATAAACAAAATAAAACACTGTTCACTGCAAACAAAGTTATATTTATTCTTTTATAAAGCAAAATAAGTTAAATCCGGTGTTCCGTGCAAAACAAGTTAGATCATGAATAATACAGCACTGTATCTATCCTTCCTCCACAGCATGAAGTTTAATAAATGCACTAATACCTACGTAAACTAAACCTATCCTACTGGGATAGGTGTTGTTATTGGTGGCCGATTCGTTGTCGGTAGAAACGTTTTTCATTTTTTGCACAGAAAGACAAAAAATGGATTTAACTTGTTTTGTAGAGTCACTCTTCAATTTTTCTTACAAGAGAGCTTATTTCTCTTACTCGCCCTGGAACTGTAATACTCATATTACAGGTTACTTAATGTTAATAGATAAATTTCATAAATTTCTTACTCTCTGTGAACGTTACAAGTTATATTCGTTCTAGTTAATCATTATCTTAAATTTCCATTAGCGCAACATACTCTACCCAAATACAATATTCTTACAAGTCAATTTATATTGAACCCACCCTAATTAATGATCACCATGATTCTAAATTTTACTGATCATTATCTTGTTAAATTTATCTGTCTAGACCTAGAAATTGATTTGTTGATTGTTTTACATAATTTAAATTGATTACCAAATTTTCCCATTGAAATTGTAATTAGTTAACTTTGATTTATATTTTTATAAATTGATACACTTTCGTAAAATATATTCCATTAATTATTCTGAGAAGTATTCTTACCATATATTGTTATCGAACTATTTTTTAATCTTTCCCATTCATTACAAAAATCTATACAAAATTGATTGACCAAAAGCTATTATTTATTTTATAGAATGTTCCAATAAATTTTATTTTTAATTCTTACAATTTGCGTGATTGCCTTGATTATTCTCCCCTCCTGTAGCTGAACCTATGCGAGAGGATTTTTAGTATGTATGTGGAATAAACAAATTATCACAAACTGGCTAATTTCATAATCAGAAAGGCCATTACAATATTAATTTAGATTAAGCTATAATGCTGATAACTGAAATATCTAATTGCTTTAGCGGATTTCATTAGTTATTCCGTTAATTTTTAAAAAAAAAGTAGATTAAGCTAAATGACAATCTAAGAACTCTTTTTGCTGTTATGTTTTCCGTCAACAATCCTGGCCTTAGAAAAAAATATCTTAGCGGAACGTGAAGCTACAAAAGCAGCCACAACTAACCTAGTGGTAAGAGCGATTCCATCGTAAAATCGCAACCTAGCCATTATATTATTCATATTTAATAATCTTTATAAAGTTTATGCGTATTTAATAATCTTTATAAAGATTACATGACTTTTGGTTTACTTTGATAATTGGGCTGTATACCTGTTTACTTATTTAATTTTTGTGCATTTAATAAATGACATTTCATCTAAATATTCTGCCTCTGAACCTCTTCTATGTCTGTTCTGGGGGAAGTGTTATTCCTGACAGAGGAGTGACGGCTTGGTTTCAGAGCGTGCACAGACAAATCGACAATTTTTTTCATAACAGTTTTCTTTCACTGCTAATGATAAAGTCTTATTTGTGTAGATTTTGATAGTCAGGTACTTGAAAACCATTTCAAGTCTTCCTAATAGAAGTTAGGCAGTTTTAAATAAGGACGGTTCATCTTTTTTACCAAGAAAGAACAGCAGTTTTACAGGAAATCTAGAACCACGAGTATTGGAGTCATTTGTGAGGAATGCTGGCTTCAGAGTGATAAGTATAGACTGTTTATTTACTTTATTTTATTAAGAGTAAAGCAGCAGGCCATTGAGAGCATAACATTTCCGGTATTTTATGGTAAACCGGATGAAGATCCCAATTTATATAAAAAGCAATTTGAAGTGTTTGCTAATTGCAAGAGTATACCACTAAATGAGTGTCTAAAAATTGTACTGGGATCATTGAAAGATGGAGCGTTTATGTGGTTCACAGATTTTGTAACCAGTCACTCACAGTTCACGTGGATGGAGTTCATCACAGCATTTACTAAGGCGTTTTCAAAAGGACAAACGCAGTCGACACTCTGACAGGATATATTCAAATTAAAATTAAATAATGATGTACAAGAACATTTGACTCGCTTTAGAAGAATCATGGCTGGTATACAGAATGGGTCGGAGTGCGACAAGATTCTATGGTTAATCAAAGGTTTGCTGCAAAGTTTTAAAAAAGCCATGCGCAATGAAGCGCATTTTAAGTCTTTGGAAGAGGCTATAGATTATTTGGATACTTGGAAGCAAGCCCCAGTTTGGGAAGCAGGTCCATCACGTTTTGCTGAAGAACTAAGAATAGACATAATGGAAGTGAAGTATAAAATAAAAAAAGAAAAGAAAAAGAAAAACATTAAATGTTATCGCTGCAGAAGAGAGAAACACATAAGGAGAAATTGCTTCATAAAAGATACAGCAATAAATTTTGACGAAAAAAACAATAAAACTAGCATATGCATAGTGCAAGGATGTATAAAAATAGAAAAGTTAAAATCTTACTTGACACAAGCGCTAAGGATAGCTCTTTAGATGCAGCCTTGGCAAAAGAAATAAAAATAGCGATAAATTTCCATAAACAGGGAAAACGGGTGACGTTCATTGATGGAAAATCGTCAACTGTCCAGTCGGAGGCTAAAAAGTTACGTTATATAATGGAGCTCAAAACATATAGGAAATTTTAATATATTGCTTATCGCAAATTATCAACACTCTACCTATTGATCACCTTTGTCACGATGACACACATTATGTGCCTTTGTAACTTTCCCACAACTGATCAGGTCCACAGCTAGTTCAGCTCCAATAACCCCTATTTAATTCACTCCCTCGGTGACCAACAGCAGAATGTTGGGTTCTTTTATGAAAGTTAGGAGGCACAGATGAATTATTTCTAAAGAAATAAGCAAGCAAGGTGATAGGATTAAATGAAAAGAATATTTATTTCAAGATAAATGGAAATGTTAAAAGGAAAAACTTCTTAAGTCTATAAACAAAAAGTTTATAATGATGAACTAAATATTATATTTCTTATTTATTGTGGATCTCAACAAACAATCTTTTATGAAAATATTTAAGTTATTTGCATCGTAATAAATTCCCAGATAAATAATATTCAAATCTCAAATATAGATTATAGTAACTCAATATTCACATGAGTTACACAAGCTCTTAAGATTACTGAAACCGTACCATTTTCTCACCCAAACCTTAACACCACTAATTTTCTAACTTATTCTCTAATTTCAGTCTATGGTCTCTATAGTTCAAAGCTTAAATTTCTACTTACATATTTTGCACTAATTTTATTTCTTTATCATACAAATTTCAATGAACACACACAAACTTGACTTCCCTCAATGACTTGTATATCCAATTTAGGAGGATTTGGATCAATCACCCTGTGAGTCTCTGGAGGTCTCAAAATGTTCAAGGTGAGATCAGAAATTCACACCCTCACTGCAGATTGTTATGCGATTGTTATGCGAAGTTTCCTGTGTGGATTTCTGTATACTGATGTACGTAGTTTCAATGCAGACGTGAAATGCAGACGTAGTTCCAATGTTTGATCACTCGCTGAACAACCTTCCTATGTGCAGAGGAGCATCATCCTGCAAAAATACTGTTGTTGCTAGGCAAATTCGATGATGAAGAACTGGGATAACACAATTAGTCAATAATGACGAATACCGTGTTGTGGGAAAAAACGGTCCAAGAATGAGCGATATGCTGAAATCGCATCAAACTATTACTTTTGGGGAATGTAAGGGGATTTGTACAGATGAGCGGGGGTTTTCTCTATCCCAAGTATGGCTATGTGTGTTCTCGAGTTCAACTTTCGGATGGAAATGAGTCTCGTCGGTCCACAAAATATTCCACGGGCAATCATTATCTAAGAATTGCAAAGCGAACGTCTCTTGTGTCAGTAAGGCGTGGATTCCACATGCGTAAAAACGATGGCAGAAATCACAAGGCAGAAAATGTTCTGACGTCAGTTCCTGCTTTCAGCTTGCTGCCCGACAGAAAACTCCTGTTTATTTCGAGTTGGATTGAGTCATAGCCTACTAAAGCATGGTTCCCACATGCGTAAAAACAACGGCAGAAACCACAAAGCAGAAAAATTTTATGATGTCACTTCCCGTTTTCGTCTCTTCTGCTCGACTGAAAATTTCTGCTTTTTAGAGTTTGGTTGAGTTCAACTTTTGTGGCACAAGCAGGGCAGAAACGATTGCTCAGCCAATAGAAAACGATCTCTGCAGTGACGTCCTCTCTCTCTCTCTCTCTCTCTCTCTCTCTCACACACACAAAATAAAAATGTCGGACACTCAGCTCACAAAGGTGAAGAGGCCGAGAAAGAAAATTGATGTAAAAGCGCTAATAGAAGAGGTGCGAAATATATATTTATTAATTAATTAATCAAATTAAATTGAATAAACAACAATTGAATGCAAAAATTCGATGTGATGATTAATGAGGATTGAACGAACTGTGTACGTACTGTGTGCAGTCGAAGCCGACTGTTTAGATCGATCGACGGCTTCGGTGCTATGTTGGGCAAAACTTCTGCTATCTTATCCTTTTGAGTTTCTGCCATGTGGGACACCTGCAGGAGCAGAAAGTAAAAAGGCAGAAAAAAATACGCCCTGGTTTCTGCTCCACTGTTTTCTGCCAGTGGGAACCACGCTTTAGAGATGAGAATTTTCTGTCGGGCAGAAGAAGAGACCAGGAAGTGATGTCAGAACATTTTCTGCTTTGTGTTTTCTGCCGTTGTTTTTACGCATGTAAAATCCACCATAAATCATTAGCAGCAACCGCTGAACGTTGGAAAACTTGTATGGATAAAAGCGTAGAATTTTCCGAATAATTTTATACGCAGTTGTCAAAGGCTGATCCATTTTTTTGCGACGCGCCGAACGCTACTGCTGTTTGAAATGTTCGCCATTGCGTCTTCCTCCATTTGCGTTGATACGTCTTCAACTAAGCGATCGGAGAGAGCTTTTTGCCCTCTGCCAAGTTTCACACCACCGATCCAGTTTCTTCGAACTTTTCTATCATTTTCCGTAATGATTTTGCAACAACTGGGACTTTCCGGATATTTTTCAACGTTCGAAATTTCTGCATAGCTTCTAGAGCCGAATCCTCGTTATTGTAGAATAATTTAAGCAGCAACGCGCGATCTTTTAAATTTAATGGCATTTCGAGGTGCAACGTGCGATTAAGTTTCAAAGTTCGAACAATGCAGCCGGTATAGAGTGAAAAATTTTTATTGCTTAAATTGGATCCATAAATCATTTATTAATATAACATTTATACGAGGCCTGTCTGGAAAGTATCCGGATTGAGGCTACAAAAAATACGGTTCGAACTCACATAAATGTTTAGTCATCTTCAAAATATTGACCGTCTGCAGCAACGCATTTAGCCGAGCTTTGCTGCCATTGGTCGAAACAAGTACGGAATGCCTACTTTGGGATGGCCAAAAGCTCCGCCGTCGGATTTTGTGTTGTCACGTCCATCCTCAAATCTGTGTGCGGCTCATAACATCATTGCCGAATGCTTGTTTTAGCAATTCATTACACTCCGTTGCGGTTTTACCAATTTTAAAACAAAATTTGATACAATGTCGTTGCTCAATGCTTTCTGTCATTTTCGCCACGCGACGAGAAAAGAAAAACGTTCTACTTTAGCGTTACAACAATTGCAAATTTCATTACGTCATCAGCAGAAATGTCTTCACACGATCCGGATAGGAAAAAGGTGCAGCGAGTTCTACTTTTTTGTATTCTCAATCCGGATACTTTTCGGACAGGCCTCGTATATAGATATATTATGTTTTAAAATACAGTCATAATTTATTAGGTGTTCGATCTATTACATCTGCAGATGACTGGAAGTTAAACAAAAAAAAAAAGAAAAACAAAAGAAAACGGCGGATGCAATAAATTTTGACATGTATATTGATCCGATTTAATTATTAAACAATTTCCACTCTGTACGAACTTTAATGTTTGAGACGTTAATATTCATTACGTTTGTCGATAGAAAGTCAACAAGTTTCTGTCGCTCAGTTGACCGTCGCCCAGTTAGCCTGTGCCAGTTGTTCACCGTCCACATGTCCATAGCCCAGTCGCACATCCCCCAGTCGCCCATCGCCCAGTTGTCCGTCGCCCAGTAGTCCTGTTCCGTAAACATAATGCATACCCGACCAATTCTTCATTACTGAACCGATGCATCCTGCTCCTACAAAGTCCTCGCCTGAAATGATCCCGCTTTCTTCTCTCTAATACGCTTGCAAACATCGCCTTCTAGCGGTGGCTGGTCACGTTTTCGGACACAATTTCCTATGTAAAACCTGTTCGTCTTGGTATGACAGACCAGCGCGTAAATTTTGTAAACGACCTTTTGGAACACCCTGTATAGTAAAGAGTTTGGAAAGAGTTGTTATACTATCCCGGCTTCTGCGTTCTGTTTCAAACACAACGGATTGGGTGGGTATTCTAATCTATCTATATAAAAAAGAAGAATGTTTGTTTGAGGGTTTCTTTGTTTGTTTGTTTCTTATATAAATCTACAGTTTTATTCTGATCTTGATCTTCAGGTCACACTCGATCTTCAAAGCAAGAGGAACGTCACTGTCTACCTCAGATTTCGAAACTAGCTCCAACTTTTAAAATTATGCTCAAAGACACTATTTTTTATTTGTTGATCACAAATAAAATGTAAACCAGTAAATGCTACTCAGTTTAATATATTTTTATTGTTTTTCTATTTTTATTACACTTTATATACAGGGTGTCCAAAAAGTCTGGTAACATGGCAGATGTCTCAAACCTGCCAGGTGGTTTATAGGTAACAGGGGGGGGGGATTCATTGCCGCACTCAAATTTGACCTTGACCCCCAAATTTAAGGTCATCCATTTGCTAACTAAAAAACTATTAAAGGATAGTGAAAAATTTCCAATTGCTACCTTGTAGAGCAACACCACATTAGACTAAAAACAATTTTTCATCACACCCTTCCCCTTGAAAGATTTTGAGAAAATGGGCCAGAAAGATTCACTCAAGTGTATGCTTCCCCTTTCCCTTCCCAACGGTGTGCACCGTAATTCAAATGTGTTAGAACCTCAGCTAACCTGGCAGGTCAAATTGATCCGAGCTTAAGGTCATGGTGGAGATATAACGATTTTTTTGCCCCCCCCCCCTCCGAGATTCTCTCTCTTTTTTAGGGGGATGCTAATTTCTCTGACCATGTAAAGGGGTACTAGAAAAAGAAAATAGTCAGAAGATAGACACTCGTAGACAGATGAACTGGAGGCTTTCATTGCTGAAAATAGCCAAGGCTACTCGATGAGCAGAGAGCTGCTTACAACAGGATAATTGATGCTGTCAGAATACAGACTGGAAAATTTTTCTTTCCTGATGCGCCGCCTAAAGGCACATAAAAAATCCTTCCTGATCAACCTTCTTCTTGCAAAGACCAGGCAGCAATGCATAGCTCTTGCTGTGGCAGCTTCTGGCATTCCAGTAACATTTCTTACCGGACGCAGGACTGCACTTTCAGCTTTTAAGATTCCTTTGAACTTGGCCAAATAATTCTCCAATATGCAACATTTCAAAGAATTTAGCCATGTCCAAGGTTTTGCAACAAACAGGGCTCACTCTCTTGGATGAGTGCACCATGTCTCATCGCAAGGCGCTGGAAGATCTTTACAAAACTTTGAAAGACATCGGAGGCAGTGATGCGATACTGGCAGGAGACTTTCGACAGACCCTTCTCGTCATCCCAAAAGGCACAAAGGCTGATGAGCTGAATGCTTCTTTGAAGATCTCCATTATATGGCAACATGTTCAGATACTGGAACTGAAGACCAACATGAGAGCCCGGCTGTTTGGAGAGTTAACAGCTGAGCACTTTGTACCAAAAGTTGTACATGCATCAACTGCCATGTGGAAAGATGATTGGCATAATAAATGAGCTCAAGGCAAAAGTCTATTCTAACATGAAGAACAACTACAAAGACTTCATCTGATTGTGTGAACGTGCGATTTTGGCTCCACAAAAAGATGAAGTTGAAAAAAAAATGTTGCCTGAAACTAAGTTCTTTCCGGTCTATTGACACTGTTGTCAATTAGGATGAATCTGTAGAGTTCCCAATAGAGTTTCTAAACTTTGTCCAGCCACCTGTAATGCCACCGCACAACCTTATGCTCAAAGAAGGAGCTCCAGTCATGCTTTTGAGACACTTGTACCCTCCATGATTGTGCAATGAAACAAGGTTAGTCATCAAAATACAAACATGATATTTTGTTCATTCCAAGAATCCCATGGACTCCATCAGACACACATTTTCCAATTCAGTTCAAGAGACTGCAATGTCCATTTAAGCTCTGTTTCCCTATCTCAATTAAAATTCTGAGGGACAATCTCTTAAGGTTGGGCTTGATCTAAAGTCTCCTTGCTTTTTTCATGGTCAGCTGTGCGGTGGTTGCTCACGTGTTGACAGTCCACCTAATCTTTATATCTACTCTACCCAGAAAGGCTTCACTTAGAACATTGTTTAATTGTAAGCTCTGCATTGACTAATTCCATATTTTGTATGTGTTTGTGTTTAACTTATGTTTTTTGCTTTGTTCAGCAGAGTAAACTCTTTCAATTAAAAACTATACTTGGCAAGTTTTTCCAGTTATATTAGCTTTCACTGTTTAGTGTATAATTTTTATTTATTGTAATTTGGCTAAATAATTATTAACAATTCTCTCCTGCGTTCATATGGTCAGAATATGGTCATTGTAGTAGGCCAGAAAAAAGATATGACTGGCCAGAAAAAAGGCAGTGATGGCTATTAATAGGACTAATAACATTGTTCCGAAAAATCAATCCTACCAATCATATAATACATCCCATGGCTCTCCTTTTGACATTTTCTTGAAATGAATATAGTTTTATTATTTTTGGTTGTTTTCTTCTCTCTCAAAGAACTGTTTTCTTCATCCATTGGTTTGATTAAAAAGCCGATACGAATCCGCTGTAAAGCTATAAACGTAGTAATGCATTGGCGGCAATGCAACTTTTTCAGAGTGCCAAGAAAGCAGGAAAGAAACTTTTGTTTCGCACTTTTTGGCTAATAAAGACAGTAACTACACATATAGGATGAAATTTTGGTTCAGATAAACTCCAGACTGGAGCAGTACAAAAACAAGATATTAAGTACTTTTAACATCTTTAAAAGTGGCTAGTATTTGGTCAGTGGCCATGGTTTGGTCACTTTACCCTAATTATTGATAATAATCGATATTCATGGTGATGGCAGGGCATACTAATAAGAAGTATTGCATAATCAACAATTTGAAGGTAAAGTTTGTGCAACAATAGGTATCAACAATGGTCTCAACACGCAATTCACCAACAATATGCACGGACCAACAAAATACAGGATGAACATAGGGTCACAAATGTTTCCTTCTGGAGATACAACCGTGCGACATTGTCTTACAATAACTGGCACAATTGTCACATCAAATCCGTTCAAACTAGGTTTATTTCCGGCTTGTACAGTAACAGAATAGTCCAAACGTGCTAAAGTACATGCTCGAAATGGCCTCCGTTAGGTTCCATGCAGGCCTGCACACGTCGTTGCATTGATTGGCGAACCCGTTGGAAAATACCGGGTGTGTTACGGATAACATCTCAATTGTCCACGATCCGCTGGCGAAGAGTATCAACGTCTGGTACGGAATATGTCACGCACGCCTCGATTATCGGCATATAACATAACTGTGTTCAGTTGACGTGTAGGACAACGTCGCACGGTTGTATCTCCAGAAGGAAGCGTTTGTGACCCTATGTTCATGGGACATATATAGTTTCTCTGGCTACAAGGAACTCATACTGTACACACTGTTCAGATATACCCTGTATATCTCATGACCAACCACGCAAGGCAAAGTGTACAATATAAGTTGGTTCATTAAGAATGAAGGTTCCATCTCACCTCTGATTATTGTAAAACAAAAATAAATTTGTAACAATGCATGGAACTCCTGTTGTTCGGGTTTTTCTTAGAACTGATAATTATTAGAACTTAACCATTTTTTGAAAATCTTCAAAAGTGAGCAGTAACTGGAAATAATGGAGAGTTAGCAGACTATTGAGAAAGAGTGGTAAGGTGACAGAGTAAGCAGTCCCTTTGCTCGGGCGACAATTGACGACTGTAGCGTGTCTATTTTTTGGCAAGAATTTTTTCCTCCTTAATTTCTAGTTTTAGGAATGTTGGCCTAGTTTTACGCCTATTTTTGTCTTGTTCTTTTTGTGTAAATAATCTTGCCTTTTTCGCCGTTTCTTACTATCTTTCAACAATAGTTTTCATTTGTTATGGTTGCCAGCGTGCTCTCGCTTTGTGCGCCTTCGTGCCTTCGTGTTTGCGCTGTTTCTTAGGCAAATTTTGGCTGCTTTGTTAATCATATTTACTGGCAGTTGAGGTCGATGTCTGGACTTGGGAACTTATACCTTCTCTGCTCCCTGATGGATTTCCGCCGGTTAATTTTCTGTTTGGTGTGGTTGTGACTAATGCAGCTGTTTGTGATAAACTTTCATCGGAGTTTTCGTTTCTCCGTTTTCGTCTGGCCTGAGTCTCTGAGATGCCTCTTCCAGCTTCATCTCGTCAGTCAGTCCCGCGGCTCGGGAACTTCCGTAGAAAACTATACCTCTTCCGTCAAAGCCATGGGTGCTTTAGCCGTCGAAGACGCAAGAATCCGTCGGAGTTTCATCGTAGGTATCGCCGTGAGTCAATGGACTGTTTGTGGGGTCCCAACTTTCCGATTCGTTTTCTCCCGACGTAGTTCCCTCGTCCGTAAGGCCTTGGGTTAGGCCTTGTCAGTTTAACTTATTTCTGTTGGACGCCTTCTTCTTTTCCGAGCTGAGGTTGCCAGAGTTAGCACTGGTGGTAGCCAGGCGTTTTCCTTCTATTTCTTACTAACACCTTAATTATATTTTTTATTTTTTTCTGTTTTGCCCTTGTATTATTAGTATTAGTTTCTATTTATTGCTGCCCTTCCTTGGGATTTTGCCTGTCTACCATTCTACTGTATTTGCTTGTATTTTCTTTTCCTCAGGCGCTTCTGTTTTGTCATCGGTTTTCTACCAGCTAGGCCTGCTCGTCTTAGATTATTTTACTTCAGTCATTTCTTTCTCTACATTGAATTCCACCCATATCTGTGTCATTTGTGATTTTTTTGGTACTTTTTTTCTTTCCTTCAAGCCTTCTCCGTAGCTGCGTCATCTTTTACTTTCTTATACATTGTATTGTAATCACGAAAAATTTCGACCTCCAGATTATAACTGATCTTCACGTTTTAGGGCCCTAGATTACGAAAAAGTGATTTCTGGAAAATGTCTGTGAGTGTCGACGATAGCGTCCAAACGGCTAAAACTATCGAGGCCAAACTTTAAACTTAAGATTATAATCTTCCTCGGGAGGTCTGATTAGTTTTCCAGTAGAATCGGTGAACCGGAAGTATCAGTTTACTCTAGCGCCAAAATATAAATTTTGAAATATCTCGTTAAACATTGCGTTTATGAAAATTTTGAAGGGACTTTAAAAGTGTTCAAATTTCAATTTTAAACAACTTTTGATAAGAATATTCTTCAAAATTCCAACTGGAAGTACCAGTTTTACTCTTGTCAAAATCCAGTTTTTGGCTAATTCAGATGAAATAAGATGGTAGAGGAAAATTTGTGAAGTATACAAAATTATTTAGAAGTTAATTTTAACAACTTTTGTTTACGAAATTTTTCAAAATCCCAACAGGAAGTACCAGTTTTACTCTAATCAAAATTCAGTGTTTTGGTAAAATAGGCAAAAGAAAATGATATAGGAAAATTTGGAATCTATACCAAGGTGTTTGGAAGCTAATTTGAAGTAACTTTTATTCACAAAATTTCTATCGGAAGTAGCCCTTTTAGACAGTTGTTAAATTTTTTTCTGTATTTGGACCAGAACATTTACGTATAAGAAAGTCGGGTGGTGTCCACACCTCTCATTTTTTTAAGAAGAGTTCTTCGCTTTTGTTTATTATTTTATTTCCAATTTAATCTTGTAAGACTACCTCATTTATTGTTTTGCAATAAAGGAAAATATTTAATTGGAACCTCGCCTTTATTATTTTCAGGGGGGTTCGACCTGTTGCTTGTGGGTAATTTTAGGCACTAGTCATATTTTGGAGAAAGTTTTAATGAGATTTTTGATCGTTATTTACTGTACGTGAAAGGGTTTAATTTAGCACGTTACACGACATAACCGATAACAAAGTATAAATCAACTGGACTCTACAAATGCAGAAGCATACTGTATTATGCTCTATAATAATCGTTCGAAGGATACATGTTAATTCATATCTATCGACATGACGCCGAAGAAATGAATGAGTATTGGTTAGAGAAAACACAAAGTTATCCGGGCGTGGGAAGCATCTGAACAACGGGAGCTTCGTCTACAGCAAGGAAATTGTTGAATTACTGAAAACCAATTTGAGTAATTATTTAAGTTTTTGATGTTGTTCTGTTTACCTAAAACTGATTATCCCGGGCAACGTTGGGTCCCTCTGCTGAAGGAGGAATGTCACTGCAAGTCAAAATTTGTGCAATGTATATAAGGTTCATTAAGTCATATAATGAAGATTCATTCCACTTCTGCGAATCCTAAAACAAAATTGATTTGCAATAGTGATAGAATTCCTGTTGTTTGGGCTTTTCATAGAATTGATGCTTCTTAGAACTTTAACATTTTTTTGAAAATCTTTACAAATGATCAGTAACTGGAGATAATGGAGAGTTAGCAGACTATTGAGAAAGAATGGAAAGGCGACTGAGGAAGCAAGTCCTTGGCTCCGTGCTGTACTGGTTTCACCAGCACATTACGTGCAACTGAGCAAATGGTGAGCGTGTCAACAAAAAAAACGGCGGCTGTCAGATCACACAATGTGATGAATGGCCAAGTTTGGCTTCAAGACATCGAGAGGAGAGTAGCAATTGCATCAACAGATTACCAAGTAATGAATAACCCCATACAGCTTGTTGGGATTGGAGAGCCCACAGACTCAAACGATCATGTACAACTACTCCCACCCAAGAAGAGAGCTGGTTCATCGAAGTTACTGTTGCCATATATTTCCACATCAGTGCCGGGGAAATATTGTTGCCATGAAAACCGTTATGGTGATAATGCAGGATGCAATGATAGAATGTTCTGTTGCCTTGGAAAGAGAACATTCGTTTTCAAGAATTATTAATAATGAGCAGAAATGAGCATAATATCGCGATATAGATAGGGCAGTCTCTCTCGAGGAGGCAATGAGATACACATGTCTTTTTGAGCTTCCTAACAAATGTTCAGACGATTTGCATGCTTGGTGCCTTTGAACAGTGTAGAACCTCCCAGACGTGACAGCAGCTTCCCCTTTTCTTCCAGTGGGTTGGATATATAAGCACGCTGCCGGTCTCGCGCGACATCTAAACAACGGGAAAGTCTACTGCAGGAAATTGTAGAATTACTGAAAACCAATTTTGAGTTAGTTATTCTTGAGATTGTTCTGTTTACCTACAACTGTAATTATCCCGGGCAACGTCGGGTGCCTCTGCTAGTAATAAATAAAATTGAACATTATACCCAAAGTGAAAAATTATGAAAATTAAAATATAACCTATATAAAGAACTCCACTATATATAAAAAAAATTAGGTGTGGTCACCACCCGACTTTCTTATACGTAAATGTCCTGGTCCAAATACAGAAAAAAATCAAACAACTGTCTAAAATGGCTACTTCCGATAGAAATTTTGTAAATAAAAGTTACTTCAAATTAGCTTCCAAACACTTTGGTATAGATTCCAAATTTACCTATACCATTTTCTTTCGCCTATTTTAGCAAAACACTGGATTTTGATAAGAGTAAAACTGGTACTTCCAGTTGGAATTTTTAAAAATTTCGTAAACAAAGGTTGTTAAAATTAATTTCTAAATACTTTTGTATACTTCACAAATTTTCATATACTATCTTATTTCGCCTGAATTAGCCAAAAACTGGATTTTGACATGAATAAAACTGGTACTGCCGGTTGGAATTTTGAAAAATTTTCTGAACAAAAGTTGTTTAAAACTGAAATTGGAACACTTTTTAGTCCCTTCAAAATTTTCATTAACGCAATGTTTAACGAGACATTTCAAAATTTATATTTTGGCGCTGGAGTAAATTAATACTTCCAGTTCACCGATTCCACAGGAAAACTAATCAGACCTCCCGAGGAAGATTATAATCTTAAGCTTAAAGTTTGGTCTTGATAGCTTTAGCCGTTTGGACGCTATCGTGGACACACCCACACAGACACACAGACACAGACATTTACCAGAAATCACTTTTTCGTAATCTAGGGACCCTAAAACGTGAAGATCAGTGAAAATCTGGAGGTCGAAATTTTTCGTGATTACAATACTTCCTTAACTATGTATAAGAAAGTAAAAAAAATTAGGAGTACTAATAATGCAATATATGGATTTTTCTGCCAAATTTATAAATTGAAATTGTATTGTGTATGCTGGCAACACCTCCTAGAAAGAAAGCCAAACAACTGAAATATCATATATTGTTACGCAAAGCCAACTAGAAAGACAGACCGGGACACTTAAAAGTCACATGACTAAAGTAGATCAAGCAACAATCCAACCTTCATTGTTTCCAATACACGAAAAAAACACGGATTTTTGAAATGCAAGATGGAAGCAATGAAGCTGGAATGTCGCTCGATCTACTTTGGTCATGCGACGTTTTAGTGCCCCGGCCTGTCTTTTTCGTACGCTACATTTTTACATCATCATAAGTCGACCAAATTTAGGGCTTATTATTGGTAGAAATACGATTAACAATGGTTGAAATATGACGACTTAACAATGCACGAAGTTTCAGTTGTTTGGCTTTCTTTCTATCATCTATCCAACGAAAACTGGAGCGGGCGTGTCCAGTTAATCTTCCTATTTCAATTGTTAAACACTTTTGCCAAAGTAGAATCAACACTGTTTAACAATTGAAATAGGAAGTTTAACTGGACACGCCCACTCCAACTTTCTTTGGACAGAGTATAGGAGGTGTTTATACTAGGCAATTAGTCACAAGAATCAGCGACCATGTAAGAGGAATTAGCAGTATATTGTAAAAAAATAAACATGAGCCAAATTGAAAAAAATATTAAAATTTTAGCAAAAGAAAAAAAATTAAACAAAATATTAATAAAAGAAATCAGTTTTTATAAAATCAAAGAAAGAAAATTTAGCAAAAACTATCATTTTTGAACAATAATTTCAACAAAATCAACTCAATAATATATAATTTATTAGTAAAATTAAACAATGATAATAATGAACATAAAACCAACTATACAATAGATATATAAAAAATTCATGTTGGTTTCTGCATAATCATAGAAAGGGAAGTAGGGAAACTTGCTTATATATTAGCATAGAATAAAATAAATTTTTATTACTGAAGATTTAATGCTTATCTGAAACCTATTGTAGTATGCGTTTCTTTATTAGAGTTAAAAGTAGACTAATAAATTTAGTTTACAATTTTTGATGAAATATTTGTAGAAAAGCTTTTAACCGAACATGAATGTGTGCAGCCATTCCATATAGTCACCGTGGCAGTTTTCTGAACTCTGGCGCTGCTGCAGGTTTGCTCTAATCACAGGAATTGTTTTGCAGTTGGGTTGCTTATTTAATTTGATTTAAAAGATATTGTAGAACTAATATTATTTATTTTTTCTCTGTTATGTAGTTAAATAAATTGTTATTGAATTTAAGTATATTTAACAAATAAATTGAATAAAGAAAATCAAATAGATGCATAATCATAGTACTGTCATAATCATGATTATGGTACACATATTGTTTCTTTATTATTAATTTATTAAAAAGAAATGAACACAGCTTGGTAAGACTCTGAAAAAAACTGGCTTTTTGGATAGAGTGAAAGTGATAATAATAAAAGTGGCTTAGAAGATGTCTTATATACAGAAAATATAGAAGGGGGAGGAAAGAAAAATGTAGGGAGAGAAAAGCCAAAGGCACTGAAAGAAAGTGTATAAAGGCCCGTGATAAGTTAGGGAATAGTTGGAGGGAGAGGGAGTGGGGAAAAGGTAATGAAAAAATGTTGCCTATGCGAAGATTAATGCCATTATAGGAAATTGAATTTTCAAATGAGAAAAGGACTCGAATTGCTTTCTTTATTTTTTTTTGTTATGGAAAATGTTATGATGAATATAAAGGTTAACGTCCTGTAAGGAGTGACCACCGGAAGTTAAGTGTTTAACGACTGTATTTTGCTCACCTTGTATTTTGTATTATATCCAGACTCGTTTTTATTTTCTAGCTAGAGAAATGAGGAGAGATGTTTGCAATGCATTGAAAAGTAAAACAAATAAAAAATTTGCAAAATTGCTCTCTTAATGTTTGAACTCTTTCTCTGATTATGCTTGAAGAGTTATTTATTTTTTAAGAGTATAATTCTGTTTTAAATTTATTATTAATTGCAGGCAATAAAGTTTAATAAATACACAATTGAAATTTTAATTTTGATGTGATGTCATTCATTTTAGATTTTATCACTTTATAAATAAGAGTTAACAGGAAAATACGCTTAGAGCCAAAGCAGCAGTGGCGCCATCATGGTGGAACACAGAACTACAGAGTTTCTCTACTTCCCTTTCTATGATTCTGGTTTCAGAAAGTGTCATTTAGAAAATTTTATTACAGTTCATTTAGATTGGTTTAGATTATTCACTTAATAAAAAAATGTAGTAGCTATTTACAGTAAATTTCATGTATCCTACATTACGATAATAATACATATAATCATAGCACCAGCCTCTTGAAATGAAACAATTAAATCTGTTGCCATATTTATCATAGAATCTATTGCTTATGTATATGGCTATCTCGCGATCATTTGAATGTATTTCTTGGCCTAAAACGGCACTTTCTAAAGCATAATCTTGCATTTCTGAATTAAAAGTAGTTTCAACGACCGTGGATGAGTAAGGTTTTCCTTTACTGAAAAAAAAAATGTCAATTAATGCATTTAACAATTCCCTTTGACTGCATTTTTAAATTTCAATTCAAACTTAATAAGTAATTTGTTCACTAAAACGCCAAAAGTCATGATCAGGTGTTGCTTCCATCGCTTAAAAGTTGTATAAATAGGTAGTGCGTTATCATTACTGTGAATTCGGCTGTTAGCAGTCGTCAGAAACGTCTTGTAACGTGATTATGGCTACACGACGAGAGATATCAGAGTTTGAACGCGGAAGGATAGTTGAGCTAGGCGTATGAAACATTCCATTTCTGAAGTGGTAAGTTATTCAACGTTTCTCGATCTACAGTATCAAGAGTGTACAGAGAGTACCTCATTTCAGGCAAAACCTCCCACCATGGACAGCGCAATGGGAGTACATCATTTCAGGTAAAACCTCCCACCATGGACAGCGCAGTGGCCGATTTTGCGTGCTAATTGCTCGTGACCATCGACATCTGAATAGAATGGTCCTTCATAACAGACACACGAAACATGTCTATGAGGTCAGCGCAGCGAAATTTGGCACTGACGTGGCGCAAAAGACCGATAAGAGTGCGTTTTACTCACAGTACCCCAGCGGAGGCCGCGCCTTGCCTGGGCTCGGAAGCATATTCAATGGACCTTAGATGACTGAAAACACATAGCTTGGTCCGATGAGTCACGATTGAAGATGACGGTAGGTTTCGAGTGAGCGAAGACCCCATGAGGCAATGGACCCAAGTTGTCAAGAAGGCACTGTGCAAGCTAGTGCTGGCTCCATCATGGTGTGGGGCTTGTTTTCAAATTGTACCAACTATTGACTGGGAAGCATTATACCCAGATGCTTGATGACCACTTGTGAGCTTTCATGGCTTTCATGTGTACCCTAATAAGAATGGGGTGCTCCAGGAACCCCATCGATTATATTTTGGAACTTTATCGAACGATCCATTCGTCCACAAGAGCCTGCAACACTCACGCAATTCTGGGTGGCTATCGAGACTGCATGGCTGAACATCTCTTCAGAGGACTTCCGCCGCTTGGAAAAGATCATGCCATATCGAGTTGCTGCACTTTGCCAGGCAAACGGAGGTCCTACACGATATTGAATACGTATCCCATGACTTTTGGTACTTCAGTGTAATTGGGTGTATCCAGTTAAAATTCCGATTTCAATTGTTAAACATATTGCAAAGTAAAAGCATAGTCCTTTTATCTCATGATCGGTGCATGGCCATTGTTTCAATCAGAACGGTTGACAATTTCGGCAAGGTTACATTGTACAGGCAACACCACATAAAAGAGAGCCTGCGCACGGAAACGTCATACATTGTTACATCATTATATTTAGTCATAATTTAGGGCTTATTATGGGTATAAATAAGATTAAAGATGGCTCTTTATGAGGATAACAATGTATATGTTTCCATATGCAGGCTTTCTCTTTAGGCAACACCATCTAATTATAAGGCCTTAGCAGTGCGTCATCAGACAAACGAAAAACCGTTCCGTGTATTTCATTTGTTGCAAACAATGAAAGTTGCGTTGTCTATGTAAGTTTGATGACACAGTGTGCTAAGGCCTTATCTTTAGATGGTGTTGCTTTAGGTGGTTGATACAGGCAACACCTCCTAGAAAAAAGCCTGCGCACTGAAACGGCATACAAAATTACATCATCATAAGAAGTTATTGTCAATCGTATTTCTAACGGGCTTCTAAAAACTACCCAGGCTTAAACATGGAAAAGATAAAACATTGTTACGTCGTTCTGGTGGTGCCGAGCCAACGAAAGCAGGCCAGGGCACTCAAAAGTCACGTGATCATCGGGGTCCGGGCAACAATCTATCCTTTATTGTTTCCAACAAACGAAAAAATACTGATTATTAAAATTTAAGATGGAGACAATGAAAGATGAATTGTTGGCCGGACCCCGATGATCATGTGACTTGAGTGCCCTGGCCTGTCTCTCTTTGGCCTCGGGTGGTGCCACGGCCTTCAGGCCTGAACATGACGTCAATAATGTATTGTTGAAACACTAAGATTGTGACGTTGAACTACTTCTATAGTAGCAGTGTTTTATCGAACTAACTTCTATAGTTCGACGTAACAATGTTTTATCTTTTCCATGTTCAGGTCCATAGTTTCTAAAGTCTGTCTCGCTATATGAAAAAAGCTGCAAGGCAGTATGGGACAACCGCATTACCAATTGAAGATCTTGGGGCAACAACGATACAAGCCACAAAACAATAATTTTGAAAAAATCGCATTTGAGAAAATAGAATCCTAAGCAATAAGCCCAAATCGGTCAAGACTGTTTTTATTAAAATTGTGGCTTGTATCGTTGTTGCCCCAAGGTCTTCAAATGTCATCTCATTCAGATCAAGGCGCAGCCAATAAAATAGAAACTGAAACCATAGAGGCTAAATTGAAACTGGAACACTGCTTCATGTTTTTGAGCATTACGCGTGCGTAGTCGGAGACTACTTTACGGCGGAGGTGATAAAGTAGCGACGTGCTTTCCCACACTGCCTTGCAGCTTTTTTCATATAGTGAGACAGAGTATAGGAGGCCGTGGTGGTGCTCGTAGCCGACGATAAAGACAGGCTCGGACACTCAAAAGTCACCTGATCATAATAGTCTGAGCAACATTCCAATCTTCATTATTTCCATCTTGGATTTTATCAATCAGTATTTTTTCGTTTGTTGGAAACAATGAAGATTGAATTGTTGTTCAGACTACTATGGTCAGGTAACTATTGAGTGCCCAGGCCTGTCTTTCTCGTTGGCTGTGGGTGGTGCTCAAAGCCAGCTAGATAAACTGATCCTGACCAACACCACCTAAAGAAAATGCCTGAGCATGAAACCACCATACATTGTTAAAATGTCATAATTAGTCATCTTTAATTAGCCCTAAATTATGACAGGTAGTCGAGGCTAACGAGAGACAGACCAGGGCACTCAAGTCACCTAACCATCGGGGTCCAGGCAACAATTCTTCTATCATTGTCTCTATCTTGGATTTAACAATCAGTATTTTTTTATTTGTTGAAACAATGAAGGATGCATTGTTGCCCAGACCCCGATGGTCAGGTGACTTTTGAGTGCCCTGGCCTGTCTATCGTTGGCCCAACGCATCTTAAAGATAAGGACTGAGCCAACACCTCCTAGAAAGAAAGCCAAACAACTGAAACGTCATACATTGTAACA
>JAHWFO010087595.1:311913-329347 GCA_023313115.1 Rhysida immarginata | reverse complement strand
TACATTGTTGTTTGGACTAACATGGTCAGGTGACCTTTTTTGCTTCTGGGACTGTTTATCTAACTGGCCTTGAATGGTGCTATTACAGAAGTAAGTTAAAAGTCACAATCTTAGGCCCGCCGCAAATTGAGAAAGTCGCGTCGACTTGTGCCCTAGCGACTTCGTTTGACACCCATTGCTCATGCGCACGATGCGCTCGCATGACGTCAGATCCTGCCTTCCCCTCGACTTCGACCTGGTCGAGAGCAGTAGAAAAATTTCTACTTTGTTCGACTCGGCGGCTCGATCTCGTGGCATTTTCAACATGATAACATGATTTATACATAGATAATGAACACACACGCTATAACACATAATTAAATGCACCGTAAATTAGATTTAAATACACATTTATATAATACAGATATCATATAAATGTAATAGATGTAATAAATACACATTTAAGCAAATATTCATTTAATAAATAAAATAAATGAATGATCTTAATTAATGATATCGAAACTCGCGTTTCAGCAGCTGTATCTCACGCTTGCGCAATACGTACGAACGAGCCGACTCGGTCGACTCGACCTATGTTGTATTTGCGTCGGTGCGAGCTCATGCACGATCAACATGTAACTGTGCGGGGTTGCCCTGACGTCATGCGCTAGCACACAAGTCGACACGACTTTCTCAATTTGCGGCGGGCCATAGTGCTTCAACAATACGTTATTGGCGTCATATTCAGGCCTGGTAGTTTCTAGAAGGCCGTGATTTCTACCAATAATAAGCCCTAAATTATGACTTCTTATGATCATGTAACAATGTATTAGGTTTCATTCCGTAGGCGTTCTTTCTAGGAGGTGTTGGTACAGGCCGCAAATGCAGATTCAGTAAATCCACGATGGTCTAAGGTTACATTGATGTTTGGACTAAGGTACACATTTTTCGCTTCAGGGCCTGTTTATCTAGCTGGCCATGAGCACCACCAGAATACGTAACAATGTTTTATCTTTTCCATGTTCAGGCCTGGCAGTTTCTAGAAGGGTGTGGTAAAACACTGGATAATACAAGTAGCGCAAACTGCATTGAAGCGCCATTTTGAGCCTATCACAAAGGTAGGCTATCACAGCTGTATGTCAGACTCAAGAAAACCGGCTATTTTTAAATTAAATTTTAATTAACCATTAAGACAAGTTCATTTTAAACAGGAATGATTGCGACTGAAGAGCACATCTGGTTTTGTAAAGCATTCGAGCCCTGCTGGCTTCAGGTCCAAAATTTCGATTTCCGGGCAGCTTGCGCAACTTATATTATTCAGTGCTTTAGCAGATGCCGACCACTACAAAGCATGGAAGTAGCAACGAGAGTATACTTTAATGGATCAAAATGCCATCTGTTTTATCCCTGGCTGCCGAAGTGGGTATTTTTATCAAAAAGACGACACGGAAAATTAAAAAAAATATTGCTGTCAGGTGAAAGTAGAGCTGAAAAATTAAAAAAGATGACAAATCACTCAAAACCAAATGCCGTCTTCGGCTTGCTCGGAAAATAGTGCCAATAACGAACACGCCTATATACAGGGTGTACCTAAAGCCCTGTTACAAACTTTTGGTGGTGATTCCCACAGCGAGATGAAAACAAAAATTCATATAAACATGGTACGGATAACGAACCTTTTATGAGATTTCCGCAGTTAAAGTGAAATTTCAGCAGCTGGTTTTCTTACTCTGTGGATGGCAGGTGACATGCAGAGAAGCTACAACAAATGTCAAAGTTTCAGCAGCGAGATGGTGATTCCCCCTGAATGGTTAGGTATACCTGAAGATATTAGCAGGCGCACCTGTTAATGACCAATAAATGGGACGTTATTTCAAGAATTTATTGTAGCTTCTCTGCATGTCACCTGCCATCCACAGAGTAGCAAAACCAACTGTTGAAATTTCACTTTTAACTGTGGAAATCTCATAAACGGTTCGTTATCCGAACCATGTTTATATGAACTTTTGTTTTTATCTCGCTGTGTGGAATCACCACCAGAAGTTTGTGACAAAAATTTAGATACACCCTGTGTAGTTGATGCCCTATGTTAGGAGTGATTATGTAATGTATTCAAGTTGGCTTATAAGTTATTTATTTAAAAAGTTTGCAGAATCACTAAATCGGCAGTATTATATCATCAAATCCTGGCCCAATTCAATGCCGACTCCATTGAAACTGAAAAATGAAACTGAAGTTTCTAGCTGCCGATAGGGCGGCGCAGCATGCGCAGTTGGACTAAAGCCATTTTTCAATGGAAATTCCCGCCCTATCAGGAGCTACGAGGGCCGTTCAAATTTACAAAACGTTCGGTTTTTTGTAAATTTCATTCTTGTAAAAATCTAAACTTTCATTGTTGGGATGGCAACTACCGCTTCTCATGCAAATGCACCACCAGTCATTCGGTTGCCATGACAACCGATTGTTTAAACAAAATGGTGGACAGTGATGTGTCGACCAAAGTGGAACAACGAATAATCATCATGTTTCTCCACAACGAAGGTATGAAAGCATTTGAAAATCATCAGAGACTTCAAAGAAAGTTCACCGAGTCATGTTTGTCTCGATCAACCGTCTTTGCTTGGTGCCAAAAATTTGAAGGAGGACGAGAATCCACCGGCAATGAACCTCATAAGGCAAGGCCAGCAATTGCCGTCAATGATGGCTTTATCGCACGATCAATTGAGCTGATAAGGGACAACAGGCAGATTCATGTCCAAGACGTGGCTTCAATACCAAACACCAGCGCTGGCAGTGTGGAGACCATCATCCACAATAAGCTTAAATTCAACAAGATCTGTGTCAGGTGGATCCCTAAGCAACTCTCCGAGGATCACAAAACCACTCGGGTGGAAGTCTGTTCCATACTGCTGCATCGATATTACAGGGAAGATGACAGCTATCTAAGGCATGTTGTGACTACCGACGAGACATGGATTTATCATCATGCTCCTGAAAGCAAGCGTGCGAGCATGGAGTGGCGACTTACTGATTTACCACGACCCATGAAATTCAAGATGACGCCGTTGGCAACGAAAGTGATGGCGACTGTATTCTGGGACATTAAGGATATCATTCATGTCGATTTTCTGGAAGAACGTCGAACCATAAATGAACCTATTAAATTTTGAGGACGTCCCTGTAGTAGGGTGCACTAAGGAAAAAGCGACGATGGCTTTTTACCAGTGGTGTTTATTTCCTGCAAGACCATGCTAGACCACACACAGCCTAACTGACTAAGGACACACTGACGGAACTCAAATGGGATTCTAACTACATCCTTCAAACAGCCAGAATCTCTCCCCTTCCGACTATCACCTTTCTGGGCCATTGAAGGAGTTCTTGAGAGGGCAGAGGAAAAATGTAGAAACAAGGAGAGTTCTTTGAGAAATAACGTGTATGTGTATGCGTGTGTGTGTGTGTGTGTGTGTTTGTAGTTTCTCGATTTTCTAAAAAATAAAGTTCAGGTCAAATTTGAATGCTCCTGGTAGAAACTTCATTTTTCAGTGGAACTCGATGACCATTTATATCTATACGCCATGATGGAAAGCGAAGTTTTGTTCAACTAATTCACATGATTGCTGATGTTACCGGTTTCCCACTTTCTTGCCATATGCTTTGGTATTTCTTAATCTATGGCTTCAATGTGAATTTGGCAATAATGGATGCGTTCGGAGAACAGCCACTCGTGAATTTCTCTGTGATACACGTGAGAATTCGAGAATTCACGTACGTTTCGAACGCCTCAGTGAAGTCTCGGTGATTCGACCACTAATCCAATATGGAGAATATCTTCTCGCTTCTTTTTAAATATTATTTTCTCAAAATCATATGAATTGTCAGTTAATTGACCAAATGTGGGTCACCCACTGTGAGGAAGAGGAAGAAGAAAATACTCCGCTGTGTTTTGGAGTGCCAGAGAAAAGAAAGGAAGAAGAAAATTCGAATGATAATGAGAATTAAAAAAAATGAAATAAAAAGGGTGGAATAACGAAACACTGATCGTGCGAAACTAAAATGAAAAAAATTAATTTAGCAAAATCAATTATGAACGTATATTAATCATAAAAAGCCTATATTAATTTTTTTGCAATAACTTGATGTCATTTGCAAATTTCATTATCAGTCGATATTTATTTATTTATTTGTTTATTTATTTTGGTTAAAAACTCTTCCAATAAAGTCACAATCGTCCGTCCAGGGCCACTATGGCTGTAGGCCGACGGGGTAGGTCCGTGGATGGAAAACAAGAGACAGTGTCAAACAGTTTTGTAATATAAATTATGTTGAGGGGGTGAGGTGGAAAGGGGAAGGGGATAGTTAGATAGGTGGGAGTGTTAAGAAATAATTCTTTATACGGGTTTTAAACGTTGCGATATTCGGGGACATTCGGAGATCTGGTGGTATAGAAGACCACAGTCTATTGCCTGAGATAGAGATGCTTTTGAGTTCATAATTATGCTTTATGCGTGTTATTTGCTAGTAGGCTGGATGTCGAATGTTGTAAGGAGGTGAGTTATTAATTGTAAATGAAGGTTAAGGGAGGGAGATTAAAATGTGATTGTTGAGTATCTTGTACGAGGCAGAGTCAAACGGAAACCGGAAAACCGCTGTTGAAAATCGAAAACCGCTCACATTACGATCAGACCCTGTATGCATGCGTGTGGTCTCTCCCGCCATCAATTGGCGTTGGTCCCGCGACCCCACGTGACCCAGCGGCACCATACGGACGTTTCCAATATGGCGGCTCCTCTGTTGGAATGCACCAAAGAAGAGCAGTGTGGAGTGATCCGTTTAGAAACCAATAGAAATCCATCGACGCATGTTGGTACTGTATGGTGCTGCATGTGTATCACAGACTCAGGTGTACGAATGGTGTAAGAAATTCAGCAGTGGCACAACAAATTTGGCGGACGCGCCGAGGCCAGGCCAGGCACATCGTCTTGTGACAGCTGAGGCGATTGCAGCGGCGGAGAAGATTCTGCAGGATAGAAGGGTCACCATCGATGACATTGCAAAGGCATTATAGGTCAGTCATGGCTCTGCTCAGCATATTGTCCATGACGAGCTGAAATACCGGAAAGTGGCCGCAAGATGGGTCCCTCGTCGATTGACGCCCGAAATGAAGGAGAGGCGAGTCGATACCTGCCCGGAGCTGCTGCGCCGCTACGAACTTGAAGATAACACCTTTTTAGAGGGGATTGTGCCTGGAGACGAGTCCTGGGTCCATCACTACCAACCACAGACCAAGCGCTCCAGTAAGGTTTGGCGGCACTCGACATCACCAAAGCCGAAAAAGTTCCGCAGCCAGCCATTCGCAGGAAAGGTGATGCTGACCTTGTTCTGGGACCACAAGGGTCCCATAGTGTAACATTACATGGAAGGGCAAAACAGTGACCAGTGACACTGATAGAGAATTGGTGCGTGACATTCTGAAACCTGCTTTATGCACCAAGCGCCGCGGACTCCTCTCAACAGGCGTTCTCATCCAGCTTGACAACGCGCGACCTCATACGGCTCGTGCGACCGTGGCAACTATCCAGGATTTGGTCTGGAGTGCCTCCCCATCCTCCTTATTCTCCCGACCTCGCGCCCTCCGACTTCCACATCTGTTGGCTCACTAAAGGACTCCTTAGGTGGCCACAAGTTCGCGACCGACACGGAGGTGAAAGAGGCGGTGCATGAGTGGCTGCACGCGCAGCCAAAAGATTTATTCCAGAGATATCCATGCCGTCCCGACTCGGTGACGTAAATACATCGAAAAGCAGGGGGATTATATTGAAAAATAATGTACTTGTTCCAACTCTGTCTGTAATAAAGGAGCTGTAAAAAATATTTCCGGTTTTCATTTGACTGACCCTCGTATATAAAGATTGCTAGGTTTATAAAGTAGAGTTTTGAATGGGTGTGATACCCACTCTGGTAAAAAGATGAGAGACAGGGGCTGGTTTGCGTAGTTTTAAGAAAATATGAACGAACCATTTTTGAAGTCTGAATAAGCCTAAGGGATTATGATTAAAGGGATTATGAAGTGGTTGAACCCCAGAATTGAAGACCATAAATAAGTGAGCAGTGGATTAGAGTATTATATAATACTAGCAGAGGCACCCGGAGTTGCCCGAGATAATTACAGTTATAGTATAAACACAACAACCTCATGAAGTTAAATAATAAATTTGTTTTCAGTAATTCTACAATTTCCGTCTATAGACGAAGCAGTTGTTCAGATGTTTCCGATGCCCGGATAACTTTTTGTCATCTCTGCCCAATACTCATTCATTTCTTCGCTGGCATTTCGATAGATATGAATTATTGTTATAATCCTTCGAAAGATTTTTATAGGACATTACACCATATGGTTGTTGGTTTGAAGAGTTGAGTTCATGTATGCTTTGTTATCGGTTATGTCGTCATCTGTAGCTCGAACGAAGGGACTGCGTCCTCTGTCATCTTTCACTCTTTCTGCTAACTCTCCATTATCTCCAGTTACTGATCATTATTAAAGATTTCAAAGAAAATGTTAACTTCTAAAAAAAGCCCGAACAACAGGAATTCTACATATTGTTACGAATTCAATTTTGTATAATTCTCAGAGGTGGGATGGAACCATCATTCTTAATGAACCTGCTTATATTGCACACTTTGCCCGGGACTTTACTTACCCTCTTGTTGTACTGTCTCAGATTAAAATATTATCCATCTTCCCCCCGGGGAGCATCACAGGATACTTTAGACCTATCTTTTAAAATTTCCCTTGCCTTTGACGTAGAAGCTCTTATACCCTCCTGCTTTAGCGGAGCTTCCGTTGTTCAGATGTTTCCAATGCCCGGATAGCTTTTTATCTTTCTGTTGCAAATTTCACTGAACAATACTCGTTCTTTCTCTTTTTTTGCCAAACACACAAATTTTCGCCAGTCTTCTGGACGTTTTTAGGGAGATCAAGTGAGACCCGTGTGATTTCTTAGCCTCCTCGATAAACACTGCCTCATCTATGTCCTGTCATTGCATAATCATATTTATGCTCGTTGTTAATAATTCGTTACCCCCTCCCTAAAAGAGGTTAATATGGATAATTATGTAATGCGACACCAATAAATGTGTTACGTTTGTAGTACCACACCAGTTAATATGTTAAGTATATAGTGCAAAACTAGTTAATGTGTTAACAAACTTTCAACCCCCTTCCCCCCCCGCCCCTTAGAGGTTGAATTTCTAAAAGCCACTTTTTAGTGCTCACTTACATTTTGCAAAGAATCTCTGTACAAAAATTTCAAGTTTCTAGGCCTTATGGTTTGGGCTGTGCGTTGGTTACTCACTCACTCAGTCAGTTTCTTCTTTTACGAGGGCGATTCAATAAGTAAGTTACGAATCGTGATTGAAAAGAAATGAATGGAGATAATGACATACAAACAACATTTATTTTTCAACATAATCTCCATGCAAATTTAAGCACTTTTGTCCCATCGTTTCACAAGTCCCTGGAAATCTGTGGCGTAAAATTCTTTTGGTTGCTGTTGGAACCATGCGCGCACTGCTCTTTCAAGCGCTTCATCGTCAGGAAAGCTTTCTCCCGAAAGATGATGTTTCAAAGGGCCAAGTGGAAATCGCTCGGAGCGAGGTCCGAGTTGTAAGGTGGATGTTGGAGGACCTCCCACTTGAATGACCTCAGCGTCGCTGTGTTCTGATTGGCACTATGAGGACGGGCATTGTCATGCAGCAGCAACACACCTTTATTGAGGAGGCCTGGTTGCTTCCGGCGAATGGCGGCACGAAGTTTCGTTAGAATCGTGCAGTACGAGGCAGAAGTAACTGTGTGGCCACGTTGCAGGAATTCGGTGAGAAGTACGCCTGAAGTTGGCAATCCCAGAACACCGTCAACATGACTTTCCCGGCATATGGTGTCACCTTAAACTTCTTGTGCGCTGGGGACGAGGGATGTTTCCACTGCATGGAGGCACGCTTCGTCTCAGCCCATAATGGTGCACCCAAGACTCATCACCATGACAATCCGAGAAAGCATGTCGTCCCCTTCAACCTGGTAGCGCTGGAGAAGCTGTAATGACAAGCCCATTCTCTGGCTTTTGTATTGTGGTGTAAGCCGGCGTGGCACCCAGCGGGAGCACACTTTATTGAAGCCTAGCTGCTCATGCATCATGTTGTAAGCCTGGCCACGAGAACAATCAATAGCGGTTGCTACAGCGTCGACGGTTACCCTCCTCTCTGCTCGGATGATGTCTTCGACGCGCTGCAACGTTTCTGGCGTGGCGATCTCCATCGGCCGACCGGCTCGATACTTGTCCGCCCTTCCGAGAACTACTGCACCCAATTATGGATTGCCTGATGTGACAGGCAATGTTCACCATACACGGGCAGCATTTCCTTGTGGATATCCTTTGCTTCCATATGTTTTGCCCACAAAAACGCACAACGGCACGCTGTTCTATCGTGATACATGTACTCATGGGCGCTGGCATCTTGTACAGTCATGCGCAGAACGATCGTTGTGCGTCGCAATAAAACTAGATAGCGGTGACAGTTTCCCGCACTTAATTAAAAAATGAAGGTCGCATCTTCGATTTGTAACTTACTTATTGAATTACCCTCGTATATAGATTAAAGGGATTTTTGAGGGAAAGAACGGAGATGGGAGAAAAGCCCTAAACGCTGATTCAGAGTTGCAGGTAAAGAATTGAAGCGGGTATCCCAGGAGAGGTTATGAGTTAAGTGAATGCGTAAGTATTTAAAGGATTTGGATGGGGTAATCTGTTGTGTGTTATAATATAGAGAAAATTCGTTCGCGTCAAATTTTTTATTACTAAGATGATTGAAGATGAAGTAAGCGGTTTTGCTAATGTTGAGGGACTGATGATTGATAGTGTTCCAGAATAATAGTTTGATCCGGTTTTAGTTTTACTTTAAATTTGATTGGTCGTCGCCATCCTACGTCATTTTCATTTTTCCCACTAGCTTTTGTCAAGAGAGAAAAGTGGAAAGAAATTGAGGAAAAAGCGAGTGCCGTGAATTCACTCGTAAGGGGCTGTTCTCCGAATGGGGAAATAGCGGAAAAAGTGGCTGTTCCCCGAAAGCACCCAAGGCAGTGCACAGACAATGCAGATAAAAGGACCTTGGTAAAATTAAAATAAATATATCAGTTGAAACAGTAAATTTAATTGGATACGCCTAGCTAAACTTTTATTGGACGGGCTATATGTTCCATATGGTATTAATGGATAAGACGAAAGAAAATTACTGTTACCATAATGTTATAATTTACAAAATAAGAGTGCGAACATATTTCATAATTTTAAAAAGTAAAAAAATAAATACAAAAAAACGATTCTATTATTAAAACATTTTCAAAGTTTATAAATTGACAATCTTACTGTCTCCTTTCTCGCTTCCCTGTTTTTTAAAAGTAGTTTCCCTCCCATATATATTTTTAAAATTCTCTAATGTTAATGTATTAATTTTTCTTTTGTCTTTTCATATATTTTTAATTATCTTCTTTAATTGTTTTAAAACATTAAAAAATGACGTTTTAATGCATTATTCTTACAATTACAGGGTTATTCATTATTCCTTCCGGAGTTTTATCAATGGATTGTGCAAAAACTATGACAGACTCACCAAAAACACTCATATCAACTAATACGCAATCTCTTCAAATTTATGATGGACGCTACAGATGCTCGATTTGTGCACCCCTGCTGACACGGCAGTTGTCAGTCCTGTAATGCATTCCTACCTCAGACTTCCCAACATCATGCTGCCGATACATAACGTGGCATCGGTGGCACGTACAATATATTATATAACCCCATACGATAAAAATCGCAAGGGATTAAGTCTGGTAAACGTGGGGGGCCTTTGAAGAAGAAAAAGGGAGCACACCCAATCCAACGACCTGCGAGTTCGGCATGGAGATGGCCCCAGACGGAGCAATGAAAATTTGGCGGCACCTCATCCAGCTGCAGAATGAAGTCGTCGCTGTCGTCTTGTGGCAGTAACCACTGAGTTAACATGTCTACCGATAACAGTATCTTCCGCATAGAGACATTGCAGATACAAACTTTGAGAGATTGTGTACATTGATACAAGTGTTTTCCTGTATCTGTCATAGTTTTTGCACAATCCATTGATAAAATCCCGGAGGTAATTATGAATCACCTTATATATTGCTTCTCCACTCAGGTCTTTCGTAAACTTCCGTATAGTTCGGTCTTTTTTGAATACATCTTAAAAGCCAGTCTTTTCCATATAATAACAATAAACGTCGCACTCTTACTTTCAAACCTAAGATTAAGACTATTCTAAGTCTAAAATACAGAGGTTGAGTCAAAAGTAGTGGCCGACTCGGGAGGGTGGGGGTTAGAATTTGACGTTTCTGGGCGAAGATCATTTACCACAAGGGTATATCGCAGTTTATTAAGAGAAAAGAGTGGGAAGAAACGTCATTACGAATTTAAATGCCATAAACATTTTGCCATCTGGGTCAGCCAGTGTAAAATTATGGCAGAAAAATTGGTGATACGCGGGCTCCTTCGTCACTATTGGAAAAAGGGGACCAGTGTGCGAACAGCAGCCGCCAAAATTTGCAGGGTGAAAGGACAGGGTGTGACCAATGAACGGACAGCAGAGTATGTGCCAAGGAGTGGAAGACTCAAAGAAGTGGATGACGCAGCCTACGGCAACAAGTGGAAGCCAACCCAGGCAGCACTACCGGTGGACTAGCGGCGGACATCGGGATATCACAATCGAGTGTGGTTCGACATCTGCATGCAATGGGAAAGGTCAACTGGAGCTGCGAGTTGTGCCCCACGAGCTAACGCCCGCGCAAGCACAACAACGGGTGAAGGTGTGTCGTCAACTGCTGCAGGAGTTGGAGGGCATCGACGTTCTGCCACATCCAGCATACACCCCCGACCTGGCAACTTCCGACTACTATCTCTTCCGGTCCATGGCGCACTTCCTTCGTGAACAGCGCTTCGCCAATGTCAGTGATGTTGAAGACGCCGTGCGTAACTTTTTCGCCCAGAAACCGGAGAAGTGGTTTCGCGAGGGCATCCGCCAACTGGCTGATCGTTAAATGAAGACCATCGAGCATGATGGACTCTAATTTGATGATTTGCAAAGAGTGGTTCCTGTCTGGTGCCATTTAAAAGTTTGTGCGCTGATTGGCCACTACTTTTGACTCAATCTTTATATAAACAATATATCGTAAAATACTACGGCGATAGATCATTCATGTTAATAAATAAAGAAATCTAAATTTTATTAATTATGTTTACTTACATATAAATGGTTCTTTGGAAGCCTTTCTTCTCTTCAAGATTATTAAAATCAATTTCTTTCTCTGAATATGGTTTATCATTTTTCTGAATACTATAGATGAATATTTGAAATTAAATTAAATACTCTTACAAAACAACAAACAAAAATGGACAAATTTTAAGTAAGGTAATTGGCAAGCGTTTATGTTAAAACTTACCCTGACTGATGTATATCAGGGTTCTCCTCGCCTATGAAATAAAAACGCTAATTTTATTTGTGCATATTCAAGTAATCATGAAATGCGTAACAAATTATTTATCTATAAATTTTACACCGCTTCAGAGAATTGGATTGCAAGGACTCACAAGTGAGTAAAAGAATCTTTGAAATCACGAGAATATTTGTATTTTTCATAAGATATTATGAAATTGGTTACTAAATTTAGGAGATCTGTGCATACACTTTAGATAATTATGTTTAACATTGTGTATGTCAAGGTGGAACCTTCCATACTTTCTAACGACTTATTTTGTCATTTCAATAGCTAAAATTCCCCACGTGTATATAGTATGATGGCATTTTGAAATATCTGAATGTAAAATAACTTTCAGTGCTTAGAAAACGCATAGAACTAATAGATTAAATGTTCGCATTGGAAAACCAAAATTGACTTCTTTAAAAATGGTTTAAGAAACATTTCAAAGCAATTTTTCGCCTGCGTTGGAGTTTTTTCTGGAAAATTCGACAATGCATCTTTAATATACAGGGTGTACACAAAGAAATATCGCAATTTGTACAATTTTTTTTTATTTCTCAGGGTCTGAGGACAAATATTACATTGTCGAGTGAAAGTTAGAATGTCTTCTATGACTGAATGGCTGCAACCAATCGATATCGCAGATCGGTGGCACGTAAATATGAACTTTAAGAAATTCTCAAACGAAGAAATCACATGGGGTGAAGTCTAGAGAATGTGGGAACCATGGTATAAGTTGGTCGCGAACCTAGTCTCTGCCACCATGGGAACGCGCGTTTAGTATTTGTTTGAATCCTCTGGTCTGTCCAGTGATTGGGTCAGCTGGTACTTTTTCGTCATCAGAGCTAAAGTTGTTGGGTAAAATGAACAGTGGGCATATCATCTAGAATTAAATGATCATCCTTGTTGTTTTTAGGTTTCTAGTTGCATACATGTGTCTGAAGATTTCAAGCAAACTTTAAATTCAAGAGTCATTGTTCTGTTTGGAATAACAGGCAACGTTTGATAGGTAGTGTTTAACTACCACATGATTATACAACAATTCACCATGGTTGATTATTTCATAAATTTTGAAGAGCTCGGTTGAGAGCCTTTCAATGCATATTTGTGAACCTTTGTGCATTCATCCCATATAAGTAAGGGAACACTCTGCAGAACGATCAGTTGCCTTGTCAGTTTGTTAATATTGCAAAGAGGCATTCATAATGCAAATATTGTACCTTGATGGAATATAGATTCATATCTAAATGTCTTTCAGGCGCTGTGCGTTTATTTGCAATATCCCCACGTACAACAATGCGTTCGCCAATACGACAGAGAAAACAATGAAAACAGCCCGAATGACCATCAGCCAAAAAATCAAAGTCATTCCGCAGTAGTGGACGCAAATTTCATACGGACGAGAAGTGCAAGAGGCGGTTCGGAACTGGTTCAAACAACAACCCAAGACCTTCTATGAGAAGGGTATTGCGCGCCTGGTAAGACAGTGGTATAATTGCTTAAACAACGACTGTCAATATTTTTGAATTAAATCCACTTGTTTAGTCCCCGCATTTGACCAGTTACTTATTGAATAGAACTCATACATTTTTACTGAGAAAAATTGTCTTATTCTTGGAACAAAAATGGAATTACTATTACTTCATGAAATTACTTCATATTACTCTATGGACTTTGTGATGTAAAATAATCGGCGGCATCTCTTCAAATTTCCATCAGTATCTCCTATCAGTGCTTACCATTATCAGTCAATCTATCAAAGAATATATCACAATTCTTCAAGATGATATTTGGCTCCAATTAAAATTATACAGAGATAAAGAATCATAATCTTCCATTCATGAATTTCGTTAGTGTTCCATCAATGGATAAAGATCACCCACAGTATATTCAATCCAAGCGTTCCATAAAGCGGCTTTATTGTTTACACTAAATACATTAATTATTAATTTCATTATTTTTATAATTAAATAGAAATATACAAATTTATAAATTTATCAGAATACCTTAGCGAAATTTTGAGAAAATACAGCGTAATTATAATTAAATACGTGTTTAGAGCTTTGTGTCCAAAAACCTATTGATCACAATGCAACCAAGGACATTGTATTTCTTAAATAAAAAAATTAGTTCAAAATTTCTCGCTAAGAAGACATTTATTCGCTTTAATTTCCATATTGGATAGCTTCATAATTTCAAAATGTAGTATTTATGAAGGTTCACACATTTTGTTTCATCACTTTGGATTAGCGATAAGTCATAACGCATTTCTGTGAGCATAGCCACCACGACCATTAGACTTAAAGGGAGTACTTGTGCCTATGGGGATCTTGTGATTTCTGGTTATGGGACGTCCTTCACACAAGAAATGGGCACTTTGAAATTTATTAAGGCATGCTAAGAAACTTTTTGAGTTTTTCATTGCGAATAAAAAAAATCACGTTAAAATACAGGGTGTTTCAAAAAAATGTACTAACATTTTGTTTTTGCATGTGTAACTAATGTAACAGAATGGCAAGAGATCAACTTAGCTTTGAAGAGAAAAAGTTTGTCCTTAAATGTTATTGGAACACCGAAAACGCCACGGAAGTGCAAGGACGGTTTAGAAGGGAGTTCGATAAACCGCCACCAACCAAGGCCTCCTGGATAACAAGGCCCGGACAGGTCGAACATAGTGGCAATGGTCATGTGATCAAAAGAGGGACGGTTGAAGCAGGCGATGCAGGCACTACTCGATCATTATGCTGAGCTTACGTGCGGATGCAGACCATTTTATCTTTCAGCATGAACCATTTAAGAAATAAAATATAATTCTTTCACAACATATTGTAGAGGAAGCATGGAATGCTAACATATTCTTCAAGTAGGCATACAAATTTATTTCTAAATCACTGACGAAGTTCCTTCATGTTTATATCATGTTCAAGCGACAGCGAAACTCAAATTTGACGAAAGTCATTTGTATTAATTAAATTTTTCATTCTAAAAGTTCGAATAACATTTTAGAAGATACAGAATAAAAGAATTTAGATCGCATTCACTTAAAACAAATTGTAGTTAAATTAAAACTGAATAAACATCGAAGCATTAGGTCCAGTGAAGTAGGCCTAACAATAAGTATATTGAGTGATTTATTTGCTATTTGCATACTACTAACATTTACAAATAAAAAAAATGTTCACACATAAACAGTAATAAGCCTAATTTTGAGTTAGCCTATATTCTTTGTAATTTCTCAAGTATTTCAAGCATTAAGCTCCAGATCAGGATGCTCTCGCAGGCGAAACATATCTACTACATTTATATTGCTGAATAGACTACAAATAAAAAAATTATTTATTATTTGTAATAATTTAAATATTATTAAAAACTTACAAATTTTTAAAAACAGTTGAAAATACCTACAATATTTTTAAAGCAATAGAAAAACTCAAAAATGTCTATCGATGTTTTCCTTTAATTTGCTAATGAGCTCTTTTTCCTCCTTGTATTGTTTTCTCGCTTCCCCTCCTTCCCTCCTTTGTGACGTCATCAGCTCATATTGTCCGGGCCTTGTTATCTAAGAGGCCTTGCACCAACGCACCAGACCATTGCTCGCATCAGAGATAAATTTGAAGCAGATGGAACCGTTCACAACGTCAGCAAAAAAACATTCTGGACGACCACGGACATCCACCAGCCCTGGAAAAGAAGAGCAGGTGCAGGTGCAGGTGCACGTTTTCAGCTTTGTGTGGACAATGACGTTCATAAATTTGAACATTTGCGAACCTGATTCTTTAATTACATTTGTCTTCTGTAATTCAATATTTTAAACTTGTCTCTATGTTCATAAATAAGGTTTTTATAGTCATTCAAAGTGTTAGTACATTTTTGAGACGCCCTGTATGTAATAGTTTTTGAGTAATAAACTCGTATAATACGGGAGATAATTTAGAAACACCCTGTACTTCTTACATCACAAGCGGAACACTGTAGCCTAGGGACGGCTAAACCTATGACATTGTTTTTAATCCACATAATTAAATAATAAATCTTTACAATTTGTATCTTATCCTCTGTTTAATATGCGCTTTCATTTGAAGGCCTATCCAATATGCATATCACAATGACATTAGGGCTTAATGTCACCCTAGCATATGCATATTACAATTTTTGAACTACATTTTTTTATTTAAGAAGTCGAAACGTCAATGGTCAAGAACGAATACGCATCAAGTTGGTTATTGCTCTAAACACCTCCTGTGTAATTATAACACATTGTATAATTTTCACCCCTTTTACCTTTTACAGCAAACGTCACAACGAGCACAAGGAAACCAACCAGTTTCATCATTTGTAACGGGAGTTTTCTTAAAAAGTAAATATTAAAAAATCAGTTTTCAATACTGTATAGGCTTAGATCAATTATATTCAAGCTATGACAAAGATATTACATTTTAAAGAAAAACATTTTTAACAAAAATGACCCGACTTCATGGGTCAGAAAGCTTCCCAGAAAAATATTCAGTCGAATAGCGAAAACCCCATCCAAATCGGATCAGTAGTTTATGAGAAAATCGCGAACATACGGGTCAAACAGAGAACCTCCTTTTTTGAAGTCGGTAAAAAATTAGTGGCACTGATGAAAATAATTTGTCAAATTTCAATCACTAAACAACATTACGGAGCATTATTCTTGTATATAGCCGTTATCAAGAGTGAGAACGCTCTATGGACAGCTCTTTCACTCGTCGTGCCCACGCTTTATTGAAATTCGTAATTCTTCTAGGTAGATAGCATCTAAATTTGAATTCGTGCATAATCACTAATATCACATTGCGATGCTCCAGAAGTTTGAACTGATCTTAAGAAACTGCTGTAATCTGACTGAATTAATAACTGATTCAGCACTTGGACAGAATGATTCGCTTTGCGAGGACATTTGGTACCCCTTGGAAGAATTAGCCAATAATTATGAACCAACTTAATAAAGAGTGTGGAATTTTTTTGTAGAGCTTCTACGATGGGATATCAGAAAGAAACGCCATTTATATTTTTACTTACTTACTTACTTACTTTTCAAACCCGCTTATCCATTTATTTTTTAACGTAGGAACTATAGTCGCTGTGAAAAATTTAACATAGCCAAAAAGAAGACTGAATATATGCACACATATAGCATAATAAAAATTGTATCTGCGCACGTGCTGAGTGCTACCAGTCGTTTTACAAATATCTACAGTGGAAGAACAGCGAGCTGTTATAAGGTTTCTTTTCGCAAAAGGCAAGAAACCCGCTGAAATTCATGGTTGGTTGGTTTGTTGGTTTATTAGAATTTTTGGCGTCGACTACTAAGATCATTTTGCGCCTTTTACACAAGTTTTATTTGTACTCAGCCCGGGAAAAACACATACAGCCATGCCTGCGGTGGGATACGAACCCACGACCAGATGGACTCGAGAACTAGAAAGCCACGCCTACCCCTCTCGGCCACCTGGCCGGCTGAAATTCAAGGGGGAATGGTAGAAGCTTACGGTGCGACTGTCTGGACTATTTCAATTGCAAAAGGTGTAAAATGCTTCGAGAAGGAAGAGTTAGCCTTGCCGGTAAACAGCGTTCTCGGCAGCCTGCGTTAGCGACAACACCAGACATTATCGATGACATTAACAACACAATGAGAAAAAAATCTTCACATTTCCTTGAAAAAAGTGGTTTTATGGATCTGCTACGATATGGTGCATAAGAAGCTTGAATACCGCGAAGTTCGTTGGGGTTGAATTTTCAAAAAGTCTGACACAAGGCAGACCGGGAACAGAAAGGCGTGTAATCTGCAACATCTGCAACGGTACAACTAGCAGATGTATGAATTGCAATGTCGCAGGAGATGAGTCTGAATTGCAATGTCGCAGG
>JAHWFO010087595.1:300192-311903 GCA_023313115.1 Rhysida immarginata | reverse complement strand
TGAATTGCAATGTCGCAGGAGATGAGTCTGAATTGCAATGTCGCAGGAGATGAGTCCTGGATCTTGCACTTTAAACTTTAGCCTAAAACTTCAAGCATGGTGTGGAAACACCCACGTCCTCCGGTTCGCAAATAATTCAAAGTTTCCCCTTCAGCTCGGAAGATTATGCTTATAATGTTTTGGGTTATACGTGGCATCCTACTCATAGAGCTCTTACCTCGTGAGTTAGCCGTCAACGCCGCTATCTATTGTGAAACGTTGATTAAACTGCGGCGTGTTATTCGGGATAAACGACCAGAAAGAGGAAACGATGTTCAACTTCTTCATGACAATGCACGTCTGCATATGGCTAGCATCGTCAAAGCAAAACTGGTCCGTTTTGGTTGGGAGGTTTTGGACCACCCAGCCTACAATCAGGAGTTAGTGCTCTCGGACTACCCCCTCTTTGGCCCCATGAATAGATTTCTGGGTGGTCAGAGGTTTGAGACTAAAGAGGAACTCAAATCTACCGTGCGCTATTCGCTGTATTCACAACCGACGGAGTTCTATGAGGGGGGCATTCTGAAACTGGTGCACCATTGGGATAAATGTCTAAATTATCAAAGAGCCTATGTGGAAAACTAGGTAAAGACGTGTAGTTTCAGCTGCACTTAGTTGTTTACTTGGCGTTACTTTCTCATATCTCATTGTACTATATTTTCATAATGATTAAAATGCAATGAGACATTAAGTAAATGAATTAATTTTCGAGATCAAAATTTCTATAAAAACAAGGATAAGTGAAATATAAATTGCATAAAACCAAATTCGAATAATTAAAACAAAATTAGGATTTTTCAATATAAGATTATATTCTTTTCACTAAATATTACAGACTACTATTTAAATTTCTTATACGAATCTCCAGATTTTAGAAAGCAACTTATAATTTGGAATCTAACTTTTCAAACATACCTTTAGTTAAAGCCTATTTTGTAGAACTATAGGGTGTTCTTGATAAAACCTTTGGTGCCGATTTCTTTTATATCATGCAAGAGACATTTTACGCATTTTATTGAAGAAAGTAGTTCCTTTTAATTGGCCCGACATATTGTAACACTTTCAACTCAAATGAAATATAAGAATTGTTATTGAATCAATTACTTACCTTTAATTTCTAGTAGAGAAAAAAAAACAAAGTTTAGCAGCTTACAACTAAAACTTAATTTAGCGTACGGATGTTTCAGCAAAAAGTCTCGGAGTTAAATTTGAATTCATGTATATTCATCAACGCTCAAGGCTATATTATCAGGATATGGAAACTGCGGCATTTTTTAGCTAGTTATATGCAGATATCATGACGTTAAATTCGTCATTGTAAAAAATCACATGAATTCACATGAATCATTTCCAAGAATAATAAATGGTTGCTTATCAAGAACAAATAACAACTGAATAATAAACCCTTTCCATCAATCATCGTGGATTTGTATTAATAAACTTTAAAACCTTATGTATGTGTAAATGATTTTGTTAGGGGACATTGTCGATTATTATGCAGAATAAAAAAAATTAAGTCATCATGTGATTCTTCATTTAAGACTAATCTAAAATTGCCAGATAAAACGTTATTGGCCTTAAAAAAAAGTTTTATCATATACGCAGTTCATTTGAATAAATAACTGAACCTTTGTGAACACTAAATTGTATTTTCTATTCTGAATTCACGAGAACTGGCATATGCTTCTTTTTTATAATTTTAAAACTAAACTTCGGTGGAAATCACTGGACTGTGCAAGCATGTTTCTTCAAAAGTTGCATGTCTGGTGAATTTTCTGTAATGAAAGTATAAATAAAACGTTCTCGGACTAGCAAAATGGGTAGCGTTATGTTTACGTAATATAACCTACGCGTTTCGAATACACTTCTTCATCGGAGTTTAGGAACGACTACAATCAAATCAGCCTTCAAATATATGGTGAATATCACCAATCAGACAAATAAGCTTCCAGAGGCTACAGCAAATGTGACAAACGGTATAGAAAAAGTAATAAGACATAAAAATATGAAAAAACTCAATAGGTTAATTACTCTTATAAGCGGAGAATAGAGCTCTCTTAAAAGCGAAGTTACGTATTGTCATGGTTTGTGCGTCTTTGCAATGGTCTTCGAGTATTTTGTCGTCTCCTCGGTAGCTCATTAAGTCATTTACGGTGTCCAAGATCGGGTCTTTTTCAAAATTGATTTGATTGTCTAGGATCTTCTCCGGTCGGTTTTTATGTTCTTCCTTATCTCCAGGGCTAAAAAATCAAAATTTTTGGTGGTCTCTTTCAAATTTCAATATTCTTATGACGTCCTTTAAGGTGCCCAAATGGTGTTTTTTCTTGATTAGGTGGTCGCCGAAGACAGATCTTCTGTCCCCGTTGATCCATGATCTTCTGTGCTCAGCAAATCGCTCCTGAAAAGACCTCTTCGTCGATTTAATATAAAAACATCTACATGTGGGGCAAGTAAGTTTGTAAACCCCCTCTTGGAGTGAAAATATTGTCCTGGCTATCCCGTCTCCCTGCCGGGTTTAATGCATGTCTGCACTTGTTACTGGTCCTAAAGGCCACCCTGATGTCTCTATTTCTAAAAATATTGGAGATCCTAGTTACCTCGGGTCCGGTATACGTGAAGGTGGCGTATCTCTGGTTCGGGTCTTGTTGAGATGTCAGGCTTCGCCTTGTTGAGATGTGTATGCTGTGGGTCACTTCCTCTGGAAAGAACTTCCTTCTAGCGACCTCATATGTAAGGCGGATTTCCTTCTTATTTTCCTTTTTCGTTAAAAGAGCACGGTGGAAAAAGTATCTAAGTGCCGCTGACGTATGTTGTAGTGGGTAGTTTGAATCAAAGCCAATGATATTATCCATGATGGTTGGTTTCCTGTAGATGTTGAACACCAGTTTCTTATTCTTCAATTTTCTGTCGATAGACAAGTCCAAGAAGTTAATGGTTCCGTGATCCTCCTCTTCCATCATGTGCGAAATTTTTTGGTGGAAAGTATTGAACATATCCAGAATGTGGCTAGCTTCCGTATTTTTGCTGTCGAATATTATTATTGTGTCATCTATGCAACGTCTGTAGAAGATTATTTGTTTCGACACTAGCATGGAAGTGACATGTTTTCCTCTGTTTCCTGCATGAAGGCTTCTGATATGGTGATACTGATCGGGGATCCCATTAGTACCCCATTTGGCATGGAATAGAAACTATTGCTGAATACTAAGTAGTTCTGGCTCTGTAGCGTTTTTTGTGAGTTGTTGACATCGGTACATACGTCTCTATCTGTTACTACGCATGAGGCGCTCTTCGATGATATTAATTGTTTCCCGGAAAGGAATGTTCGTGCATAAATTTACCATATCCAACGAGATGAGTTTGTAGCTATCCTCAATTTCTAGCTCACTTAGGTTGTTCATGAGTTGCGTGCCGTTCGTTAACACAAATTGATTATTCTTAGGGCATACGTCTTTTATCGTGTTGGCGATTTTCTTGCCAGGAGGTAAAATGTGGATCCTGTGCAATATATCACAGATCGTATAAGGCAGTTCGGTTTGTGCACTTTGATGAGCGCTGCTATCCGGGGGGCATATTACCTACCTTTACATTGCTAGAGTTCATAAAAATGAAATTTTGGTTACGTTTTTCGATTAAAAAAAGATTTCTTAAAAGCCTATTCACATGCATAGAACGAATAATAAACATAACACGAAATTCATCACTGCCTTTGAAGTAAAATTATGTTCGATAATTTTATTTTACAATAAAAAAATTTGAAGCAAATTTATTTTCCGATAAAAAGCAGACACCTGTTTCAATAAACGATTAAATTAAAGGTAAAAATATATTAAGCATAGGTCATATTGCGGATGACGTTTTCAACGCTAGTTATCCACAACACACCGCTTCTGTCATCATAGGAGAGCGCATAAGAGTCGCAATGAACTCTAGCAATGTAAAGTTAGGTAATATGCATCCGGGGGGAGGGTGGGGGGTTAAATCTATTGATGGTTTTCCGGTTATTCCACATAAGGTGGAACAGACAATCTTAGCGACTAACTTATCTCCTTCTGGAAACCTTGGCTGGGGTCCTTTTTCAGGAGGATGATACCATTATTGTCGATGAAATCCTGTCTTTTGTTTGTAATCGATATTGTATATTACCACTGTCGCGTTATGTACCGATGTCATCAATTCACTAAAAACGCTACACAGCCAGAACTGCTTCGCATTCCTTTCTGACAATTATCTGGATATGCTGGAAAATATTTTCTTCTGCCACAATTAAAACAACTCGTCATGAATTTCTCAAAAAGGGCCAGCTCTCTGCTAGGTAACAATGGATCACAATTTGCCGGACCGTACATTTCTAGAAAAACTGGTGAAGTAGAGACAATGTATAAAATCAACGATTAAAAGCCTCGAGAAGCCTAGATAGAACAAGTTCTGGCAACAGTTCACGCTGGAGATATACAAAATAGCGGCGTTTGATAGCACATCTTTTAGAGTTTTATGCTTTTGTTTTCTTATTCAAAGATATTTGCTTTGGATTTTATCTGATTCGGTGGCGGTCTACAACTTTGTAATTTTAATATTTTCTCTACCATGATTCAAAAGTTAGTTTTCTTAACTCTTCAATGCTTATACTAGTGAATTTGCGAATACTTTTATTCAATCGAGCACAGACACTTTTCTATCGATAGACCTAATTTTTATGAATATGGCCTCTTGTGTTCTAAAGTTTTTCGACTGCTTTTGGAATTTCCTCTACATCATGAATAAGAAAATTCATATACAACAAACGACAATCAATATACTTGTACAGAAATAAGTATAAGCAATGTAAAAGGAAAATGCTAACTAATTTTTATACCATAAAATTAATGAAAACAATATTTTATCTCTATATGAGCTTATTTTTTGGCCCAATGCGAGTAATTACATGCCAATAAAATTGACTACAGTTACGGATTAAGTAAAATTGTGTTTATAGTAGGGGTACACATTAATGCAGTAAATGTTTTCTTCACATCTTAAGAAGATGTTTTTTCAGTTGTTTAACATTGGTTTAGCATCGCAGTTTATTTACTCGCTTAATGTTTGCAGTAAATACTTTTCTTTTAGAAGTTTCTAGAAGTGAAAACGTTCTTAAGATTTGAACTAAATAAAGAATCGCATGAGGATTTTGTTTCATTATTCCATATTACTCTCAAACAATCAATTTCATCATGATCAGGGGGAAGCAGTATTTTATCATTTATTCATAGAGATCCTCTGATGATTAACAGAAATTCGTACACTATTCAGCTATTTGTCCTTGATAAGCTATCAGTTTGATATTCCAACAAATGTGTTTTTGTGATAAATCTATCTTAACGATATCTATTAATAATCGCGAAGAAGAAATACCGCGGTTTCTATCCTGTAAAAAAATCTTAAATAATTGAGATCCAAGGAACGATACGGATACTATTCTTTATTGCCGACGCGTTTCAGTTTAAACCATTTTAAAAAAAAATCTTGTAAACATTCAATGAAGAAATGTTTTATTATCATCACTTCACCTCAGTTATTGTGAGAAAATAAATTTTAAATTAATTATTTTCTACCCGTTTGTCCTCATTCTTCGTTTAGATGACACTTTGCTTAATATACAGGGTGGCACCAAAAATAAAATTAAAAAAAAAAAACTCAGGGTGGCACAAAAAGAACTTTTGAAATGCCTAGTAACAACCATGTACAGATGACTGCACTGCGGACAGACAACCTCGCCATTTAATAATCATGGATTAATAGCATACTCTAGCATAACAAAGTTTTCAAAAGTAATGATAGTTTGAAAGGTGCGCAGAGGAAGTTCCGAAGTTTTATCAATTTAGGGCGCAATGGTCGAGTATTTGCGATTACTGTCCTTTAAAAGGCAAACTGCAATGGTTCACTTTCTGTCAATAAAAGTTTTCTTTTGTTGCAATTCTTATATTTTGGATTTTTCAAAAGTTTCCTGTATTTTATTTTGTGTTACTCTTTACATGTCTAATAACGTATTCAAATTAGTAAACAATAAGTCGATCCAGTTGTTTACAAAATTTTACTTTCACTTCATTTTCCTGGTAGTTTTTATCACGAAACCTGAATGAATTTAAGTTTTTATTGATTGAGCGAGTGCCAATCAGACATCAAGAATGCTTAAACGATAAGAAAAAAGTAACATTTTATTTATTCATGACTCTATTCATGACATACACAATCTAGCCAAAAGTAATCGGACACTTCGGATTTTAGACGTTTTGTCGAATATCTAGAAAAATACTTTACGAATTGTCCTAGAAAGTTCAGGGATGTAAAGAGGATGTTACACCTCATATACTTCAGCGAAAGTTTTCTCCCGAAGGCAAATATGGGACCAGCAACGAAGTGAACCAAAGAAATAATGTTTGGGATCACCCTGTAAAGAATAATGACTGAAATACGTTGTAGCTGTAGCATATGATTATGAGGCTTGTTTTACTTATCTGTGTTCATTTGTATGGGAATAGCATGTATATTCATGGGGACATAAATGTTTCTTTAAAAAAATCGAAATGTTTTCGTAAGTTTTTTGTTTATAACATGCAGGATTTTCAATCCAATGCAATGCTATTTTCAGGAAACCTGACAAATTACAGTAGAGACAAAACCCTGCAATCAGAATATAAAAATACTTAATATTTGATAAAATATGAGCATTTGTACTAAATAATGGTTGATTGAGCATGTGCAAGCGTTACCAAAATGTGTTTTGTATAATTTATTAGCCAAATATATAGAGCTACTCATATATAAACCTCAAGCAAATATCGTGAAAATTCAGAACGATATCGCCGATAGAATTTCAATTGAATTTCATTTTCTTTCAAAAATAAACAAAACAATAAGGGGTTCTCTCCAAATTTTTATTTTTAGACCGGACTCCAGTATCAACTTTTTCTCCTTACGCTGATATGAAGGCTACGCAGTTAACCTTCTTCTCTATGGGTGAGAAATTTAAAGTAAATCAATGACGAGGTACCCGGGTACCCAAGTCCTTCATCACTGATTTACATGGGAATTATGAACATACATTATTTTTTATAACTTACCTTCATGTGTTGTTATTGATATCAATATGAAATCAATAGCAAAAATCATAATTTTTTTATTTTAGTAAAAACTTTCAGTTTTATTTTTTCTGAAAACTTTCAGTTTTGTTTTTCTGAAAACTTTCAGTTTTAAATTTTGTGTTAGTTTTATTTTCTGGTATTCACTGGACGCTTTCTATACTTGAACTTGCTAGTTTAATACTCGCACAAGACCAACATAAAAATGGCAAAACGCGATCAAGTATTCTCATTGGAAGAATTCAGTCGGTAAGATGATGCACTTACTAATATGCCTACACTTTTGAATTCAATGAGTTTTGAGTAATATGCAGTTACTATAATGCCTAATTCATCTTGTTATAGAATGAGTTTTGAGCAACAACAATCTATCTGGATAATTCCATTGATGATTCAGAAAGTGATAATGAGTTGTATTGCTCCAACATTCCTGATGATCTCAGCGTTCCACCAAAAAACAATCAAGCTCTTCAAGATGAAGAATCTGATATAGAAGACGTCAATGCTGATCATAATGCCCAAATAGAAGTAGATGACTGTTCTGAAAGTTCCAGTAAAGTCGAGAATGAAGAAAGTGTTCCCGAACAGCAGATGCTGTATGGCAAAGATGGAACTGCATGGAATCTGACAAGTCCTGACAGTACTCAAACACCACAGCAAAACATTTTACGCCAAAAATCAGGACCTGTAAAAAAAACTGAATCCCTTTCAGTTCTTGAAACCTTCAAGTGCATTTTTGATAACATTATGTGCAATATCATAATCAGCGAAACAAACAGGAAAGTCAAATCTGTATATTCTCAGTGGAATGCAGAAAATCCAAACAGCCCTCCCAAAGTTTGGAAGGAGTTGAAAGACGAAGAATTCGATAGTTATCTTGGGATTCTCATTACAGCAGGGGTTCACCATTCTTGCTCAGAAGACATCAGAGAACTGTGGAAGAGTGATGCTAATCCGTTATATCGTGCATCTATGTCAGTGAATAGATTTTGGGAAATAACTAGGTTTCTTCGTTTTGATAATGTTACAAGAAGGCAAGATAGGTTGAAAAATGACAAAGCAGCAGCAATTTCAGAGATATGGCTCTTGATGAATATGAATCTCAGAGCTCATTATGTGCCTTCCGAATGCCTTACTGTCGATGAACAGCTATTTCCATTTAGGGGTAGAACAAGATTTACCCAGTACATGCAGTCAAAACCGGCAAAATACGGTATCAAAATATGGTGGGTGTGTGATGCTGCAAATTCTTATCCACTCATTGGGCAAATATACACCGGGAAATCAGCTGAAGGTCGTGAAAAAAATCAGGGCGAAAGGGTAGTAAAAGTGCTGCCAATTCAAGAAAAGTGGTCGGAATGTTGTGATGGATAACTTTTTTACAACGCTTCCTCTGGCACGATTCCTACTTTCATGGGGTTTGTCAATGGTTGGGACATTGAAAAAAAACAAGCCTTACATACCACCACAAATGCTCGCCAACAAATCGAGAGAACCACTGTCTTCTCTTTTTGGATTTAGCAATGACAAAGTTACAATGGTGTCGTATGTGCCAAAAGCTAACAAGTCAGTCATATTATTGTCAACCATGCATTACACAAAAGATGTAAGTGGACCAAACAAAAGCCCGAAATCATTCTGTATTACAACCGAGGTAAAGGTGGTGTTGACAATATGGATAAAATGGTATCGCACTACACTTCCAAGAGGAAGAATAGAAGGTGGCCTGTTGCAATGTTTTACAATATGATTGATTTTGCTTGCCTAGCGGCTTATATTATTTACATGGAAAACAATCCGTTAGAATCCAAGAAAAATAACAGCCGGCGTGCGTTTTTGAAACATTTAGGTAAACAACTGGCAATGCCAGCGATTGGAACTCGGTCCAGAAACCCACGAGCTTGTCAGCACTTCAACACGAAATCAGGAATAGAATGCATGCTGGGAGGGCCTATTGCAAGTTGTATTTCTGCAGGTGATGAAGAACAACGCAGAGATTCCTCAGGTCGCCTTATAGTAACTGGAAGTTGTTATGTTTGCAAATCCACCAAAAAACGTAGAAAAACAAGAAAATCTTGTTCCAATTGTCATCGCCCAGTTTGTGATGAGCATACCAAAACAATCACAAAATGTTATGCTTGTTCTGCAAATGTGTAAGCTTTTGAACTGATGTTTTTACTGATTGATATTGTAATTATCTTAGAATCGCTTTTTGTAATTAAAATTCGTTTAAAGTGTGATTTATCATTTTTATATCGTTTTCTTGAGTAACAGTTGTAGGGGTACCCGGGTTCCCTTATCATGGATGTAAAGTGTAAAAGACTTTCAAAATTTTTTTTGAAATTACACAAACTTTTTTTAAAATTATTTTTTCATACAACTGCATAGGATTACCAACTTAGAGATGTCAAAAAATACCACGGGAAAAATACGAATGTATGATAGAGAATTTTTATGTTAAAAACGAAAATGGCACCCGGGTACCCCATCATGGAGAAGAAGGTTAACCATTATTTAGTAAAAATGCTCATATTTCATCAAACATTAAGTATTTTTATATTCTGATTGCAGAATATTGTCTCTACTGTTGCTCATATTTCATCAAACATTAAGTATTTTTATATTCTGATTGCAGAATGTTGTCTCTACTGTAATTTGTCAGGTTTCCTGAAAATGGCATTGCATTGGGTTGAACACCTTGCACATTATATAAAAAAATCTTAAGAAAATATTTCGATTTTTTAAAGAAGCAGTTATGTCTCCGTGAATATACATGCTATTCTCATACAAATGAACAAAGGTAAGTAAAAGAAGCCTCATAAGCATATGCTACAGTTACAACGTATTTCAAGCATTATTTATTAAAGGGTGACGCCAAACATTATTTTTTTGGTTCACTTCGTTGCTGATCCCTTATTTGCCTTCGGGAGAAAGCCTTTGCTGATTTATATGAGGTGTAGCATCCTCTTTACACCTCTGAAGTTTCAGAACAATTCGTCAAGTATTTTTCTAGATATTCGACAAAACGTCTAACATCGAAAGTGTCCGATTACTTTTGATTAGATAGTTAATCTTGGGATTTTTAACGCTTTTTGATAGAGCATGTGGAATTGACTGGAAGGAGTTCATGAAAATGGCTGAAATGTTGATACAACCGAGCTAAAACCTTGATGATAATATTGTTGATAAAAGTTAATCCGTTTGTGTAAACGTAAAAAATTGTAAACAGATGGCTGAAGGGAAAACGTAAAAGAACAAGGGTGCATTCTTTGAAATAGGTTTTGGCTAAGGCTGTGGCTAGGCAAAAGAAGTGACGCAACTAATTTTTATCAGTGATCACTAGCAACTCCAAATACTTGCAGAGTCGGAATAAGCAACATGACGGATTCGCATACATAGTGGAGTAATGCATATTTATCTTAGCTTCAAGCAGTTAATATGAGATAGGATTAATACGTGTATTATGAATGGTGCCGACGAACTACAATTCAAGAAACGCTATGTTTCCTTCAAATATACTACACGGAGTCGCCAAAAAATTAGAGGCACCCCTTATTTGAAAATAAACCAGTCCGAAAGTAACAGAGTGACGTACCATCGCAGAGCTGCTTATTTAGGAAGTGCTCAGCTTCGGACGATGTGCTTAACAAATGCGCAAAGAGACACCAGTCAAGAGATTGCTCCAAGATTAAAGGACCAGACCCCACAAAGTGCGTCAGATGCGGTAGACAGAACACTTAAAGCTACACGAAATGTCCAAAATACCTCCAGGTTAAAAGGATGCTTAGTTCCAAAGTGGTAGCAGAAAATCCTTTGCAGCGGCAGTGTCTAAGCCGGAGGAAAAAGGCCTCAACATTAAGGATCTACCAGGTATGTACTGTATAAACAAATAGGACGCATCTTTCACCTGTTTTCCAATCTAGGCAAAAATAACCCACAGATGAGTGGGCTCCTTAAGACCAACTAATTTATTCTAGTTCTGGACGAAGTTATACTGTAATCAACAAAGGTGAACTTCGGTGCGTAATACGGAACGCTAGGGGATTCTCCGAAAGCGTATCGAGTTTCACAATTATCTGATAAAGCAGGAAATCTACGATGCTTTTCTCTGTGAAACGCACCTTAAACCAAGCCAAGACTTTGAGCTACCTGATTATTGTGTGTACCGTAACGATCGTATGGCTTCAAGATGTGCTTCTGGGGGCGATGCAATCAACATTAAGAAGGGAATTCAACACCAAAAATTAGTCCCAAGTCTTATGCAGGTATGAAATTGGCCTCCATCATTATCAATGACGTCTCCCTTGGTGAAGTGAAGTTCGTGGCGCTCTACAATTCGCCTAAACATTATCTCGACGTTAGCGAGCTCCATGAACTCTTCAGTGGTGAAATTCTAGTGGTAACACTATTTGTTCAGTGACTAGTGACCTAAATGCCAAAAACTCAAGCTGGAACTCCAGAACGCAGAACTATAACGGCATGATTCTCTACAGGTATAAAAAATTTAAAGATGACATCATCGCTGCTGGACCTGTGGAGGATACCTACTACTGA
>JAHWFO010087595.1:237828-249253 GCA_023313115.1 Rhysida immarginata | reverse complement strand
ACGAAAATGAAAATTTTTTAAATGTCGTATTAATTTTTCGTTTTCGTATCTTTTTGATTTTCGTACGAAAAATCGCAAACTGTCTAATAATAGACAGTATTTTCATTTATTTATTTGGATTATAGCGAGTTTTGAAATAGATAATATATATATATTTTTTTTTGCTTGGACGATTACACATATCTTATAAAAGTGGTGGTTTTGAACAGTTTCTTCTCCTATTTTTTCTTTGATAAGCAATTGGATCGACCTTATATTCACTACTTTCTAAATGAACAAGACCCTGTTGCTTTTGCCGGGATTTCATTTATCTGTCCGACAAAAATCTATCCATTGCTTTTTTCTTACTTCTTGAGCAGAAAAGGGTGAAGCATAATTCTAGCACACAAATACCAAACGAAGTTTATAAGGCATGGTCAAAATCGAAGTCATATATACGTGAGCAAAACTGTACTAAGAAGAGTTTCCAAATTCATTCAATGTCATTCATATAACGTCTCCTTTTTTAAAATCATTCAGTCGTGACTTCACTAACCTAAGCTACACATATTTCAATAAACATTCCTTTACACAGAGGTCATTAAATGAATTAAAATGGCCAAAGTAATATTTAGAAACTCTTTCTTGTAAGTTTACTTAAAAAAATCACGCTGTCGAAGATTACAAGCAATTAGATTAGCTCTCTTACGTCTCCCTTACTGAATTCTGCAGCAGGCTGATGACGTCACAGCACCAGCTGCTAGACATAATCATGGCGGACGCCGTTTTTCGATCACTGTTGTATTTTCCTATTTTCATCGCAGGTTTTTAAGGAATATGATGATTTTTATAGAAAATTATTAATGAAAGTGTACTATAAACGTCATGTACTAACAAAATTTAAATAAAAAAGAGTATGTGATTTTTAGTGGTACTTGTCCTTTAAGTGCTTATCAATCTTTCTCATTTAGAGAACTGTAAGTACTGTTAAGTACCCTCGTATTTATTTTGGACGTGGAATACCCAGACTAGAGTCACCCATTTATTGCTATTATTTTTGATTGAGAACCTAATTAAGACTTTATTTGGTGTATATCATTTTTTGATATGTCTGAACATTTCGTCAAGTGTATTTAATTATTTATCGAATATTGACTCTAAGTTTTACTCAGTATTTAATAGTAGCACTTTACTCCTCAGTAATTGAGGAGTATTATCTGTTTTTTGTAACAGGATATCAAGTATTTATTTACATTTATTAATCATCATCATCATCATCACAGTCAACCATTTGCAATCCACTGCTGGATGAAGGTCTTCTCTAAACGCCTCCATTCTTCTCTGTTCGAAGCTTTGGATTTCCAGTTGACGCCAGCCACCTTCCTTATTTCATCGAGCCACCTTGCATGGGGTCGTCCTCTTGGGCGTTTAAAGTCTCGAGGGTACCAATTGAGAATGGCTGTAGTCCATCTCATGTCTTGTCTTCTAGCGATGTGACCAGCCCATTGCCATTTAGAATGTTTGATCCGTTCGATGACGTCAATCACCTTCGTTTGGCTTCTTATCCAGCTGTTGCATTCTCGATCTCTTCTTGTAATTCCCAGCATACATCTTTCCATGCTTCTCTGTGTTGTCTGTAGTCTTTTTGTTGTCCTCCTTGATAAAGTCCATAGTGAGTGCTGGTAAAACAAACTGGTTGAAAACTTTTCGTTTCAAGCTAAGTGGCATGTTGCTCTTCAAGATAGTATTATTTTTGCCAAAAGCAATCCATGCTGTTCTAATTCGTCTGTTAACTTCATTCAGAATGTTGCCATCCATGGTGATTTCCTGTCCCAGGTAAATGTAGCTCTGTACTTCTTCAATTACAATGCTGCCTGCCATGACTTTCTGTTTTGGAGCAAATGCATTGAACATAACGTTTGTCTTCTGTGTGTTCAGTTTCAGTCCTACACGCAGGCTAGCCTCTGCTAGTTCTTGTAACATTTCCTCCAATTCAAAAGGACTACTACTGGTGAGAACGATGTCATCGGAAAAACGAAGGTGGTTAAGGAATTCGCCGTTTATTTTAAGTCCTTTTTTTGACCAGTTCAGTTCCTTGAAGACTTCCTCTAAAACTGCTGTGAAGAGTTTTGGTGAAATGGTGTCTCCTTTTCTTACTCCTTTTCCAAGGTTGATCCTTGCTTTTCCTTTGTCCAAACGAATGGTAGCAGTCGCTTTACTAAATATCTTCTGGAGAATACTAATATAACTTCCGGCTATTCCCATTCTTTCCAGAGCTTTCACTACAGCATGTGTGAACACCGAGTCGAAAGCTTTCTCAAAGTCGATGAAGGCAAAGCAAAGTGGCACTTCATATTCGTTATGGCGTTCGATAAGTTCTCTTATAAGGTTCTTCTCACATTTATTAATACAATCTTCGAAATCAAAAGCTAGAGGTAAAGTTAAGTAACCAGCGTTCTTGTTTCATTGTAATTAAAGATAACAGGAAACCAATGATCCACATAAAACTTTTAATCGGACGTATGTGCATTTCGGCAGCCACGCTGCCTTCTTCAGCGTACGCAAATTGCCTTCTTCAGCGTGGCTGCCGAAATGCGCATACGTCCGATTAAAAGTTTTATGTGAATCAGTGGTTTCCTGTTATCTTTATTGAAGTTCGTCCACAGTGTCCGGCTTCAGTCTTCTCTTTCATTTTAGTTGTTTATTGTTAAACATTTAGCACCTTCTTATTCTAGCAGTTTATTACCTTTTAGAGTAAAGGAGGAAATGTAACTTAAGGTTAAGCTTTTGCTTTTAGCATATCAATTTCATTTACTTTATTATTTCAGTTAACCTTAAGTTTGACTGATAATTTATAATTGTGCTGATTAAATTTTATTTCTTCTCGTACGCAACCCTACAATAAGTACCTATTTCTTATTTATTTCCACTGCGCAATATTTTGCACGTGACATTCTGGGAGAATGAAATTTTGAATTTGAATACCCCTTCAATATTCATATAAAAATTGAATAAAATTATTTCTAAAAGTTTTGTTCCAATTTTTCCTGAAAGTACAAACTTTTTTATACTCATTTCAATAATTTTGAGTGAACATAACCACTTGAAGTTTTATAATGTCAGTTCGTCCCTTCATAATTTCTACATTTTTTGAGATAGAAGGTTGAAATTCGGAATGTAGGATACTATGGGCATGTCCACTTTTACTATTTAGTTTGGTTTTGATTGTTGCACTGGGGTCGGAATTACGGGGGTGGTATTCAGAGAGGACAAAATATCTATGTGCTATTTAGGTACGGAAAGGAGTTAAATTCAGTATCCAGATTCCTCTAGGCAAGATCTACAGGGTGCATTATGAAAGTAATGCGCATTTTCTGGGAAAAATAGGTTTATTGATCCGCTTGGTACAAATGGTTAAAATTCTTCAAAATAGTCTCCTCCTGCATCAATACACTTGCGGAGACGATTCTGCCACGCCTGGAAGGCACCCTGGAATTCCTCGACTGGAATGTTTTTCAGGAACCTAGTAACATGAGCTTGGATGTTCTCCACCGACTCCCAGTGCTTTCCCTTCAGCTATTTCTTCAGTCGAGGGAGCAAAAAAAAGTCACACGGAGCCAAGTCACGGCTGTAAGGAGACTGGGGCACAACGGGGGTCTTGCTCCGGGTCAGGAAGTTGGTGACGACGAAGGCCGTGTGGCTGGGAGCATTGCCGTGGTGGAGCTTGAAGACGTCTTTGATGTCAGTTTCTGTTGCTTTCTTCCCAAGCCGACCCAAAACTTGATCGCTTACCGCTGTTCCAGCGAACACTCCATCGTGCTGTGACACAATCGAAAAGCAGACTTCGTGCGAAGACACGTCCTACCGCTCCTACTGCTCGGAGCGAACTGAGACCGGGCGCGTTTGGAAGGGCAGACCCCCCACCACATTATTCGACCAGTCCGAGCGCGCTGCGATAGATAGTCGCGTCACAATAAAATTATGCGCATTACTTTCATAATGCACCCTGTACATTACTTTGAAGTTTAGGCGCAATTGTTCCAGTAGGGTCGGAATTTCGGGGGTGGCAGTAATTTGGTCTTTAGAACTATGGCAGCATATGGCATGTGATATGTCATTCGATCGGAAATGATGAAAAAGGAAAGAAGATAGAGCTCTTATATTTTATACATAATACGTTCGAGAAAATCAATTTTTTGATTAAAAAACTTGGGGGGGGGGGGGTAAAGTACGTAAAAATAGAATTTTACAGAGCCCATTACTTGCATATACTCTACTCCGGGGATTAATTTCTTGTAAATAAATGTATAAATGTTTACAAGATCTCCTTAAAGATAAAGCTCCTCCTTGGAATGTTTACAAGATCTTATTTACATTAGGCATTTTCTTAGAATGTCTATTTATTTGTTGTATATAGTATTTTCGTTGCCTGATTGAATTTAGAAATTTAAGTTTGTTTTGATATTCTGATTGGGTTTGGTTATTCAATAACTGGGTTTTGTCCAAAAGTGTTGCTCTGTGTTTGTATAGGTTTACGAAGATATTTATTTTCTTGGGTTGTTAATTATGATTTTGGGTGACCGAGTTTCTTCTAAATTTCCAAATTTGTGCATAATAAGTAGGACGTGTTTTGTAAATTTTGATTTGGGGTCTAGATATTTGATGAAATTGGTATGTTCTTTATACCTAGTTCCGAATGTTCTTGTCATCAGTCCAATATAGTAGCATGGTCATGTAGAGCACTGGAGTTTATGAATATGTTTTTGATGTTTTTAATGTTAATTATTTTTCATTTAATATGTATTTGGCGATGTTGTTATTGATAGTGTATTGAATATGGATATTATGTGGTTGGATAAATTTCGAGTCCGAAATAGGTGAATTTTTTCCATGTTTTTATTTGTGGAGAAGTTGTGATATGTTTGTGCATTTTTATGATTTTGTGAAATTTTCCAACTGACATAACATCCACATTGCATACACCACTAATAACTACATCTTAAAATACTTATTACATGAAAGACAGTCAACTTAAAAAAAATCAAAAAGGTGAGCATAAACCCCCAATGCTTACATGTCCATGCCACTATAATGGAATGACGACAAGAACATTCGAAATTAGATATAAAGAACACACTAACTGCATCAAATATCTAGACAGCAAATCAAAATTTGCTGAACACATCTCACCTACTAAACAAAAATTTAGAAGAAATTCTATTTCCGAAAATCGTCATTAACAAGCCCAACAAAATAAAGATTATCGAAATTTTATACATACACATTTACAGGCAAAACCACTTATTATATAATTCTATTCGTTATGCTATGGATATGTTCACCCTCACTATTTAGCTTGGTGTTGATTTATGCATTGGGGTCGGAATTACGGGGGTGGGAGTCAGAAAGGACAAAAACTCTAAGTGTTATTTAGGTACGTAAAGGAGTGAAATTCAACATGCAGATACCTCTAGGCAAGATCTACGTTACTATGAAGTTTAGGCCAGATTGTTCCATTGGGGTGAAAGTTGCGGGGGTGGCAGTCACTTGGTGTTTAGAGCTATGGCAACATATGAAAAGTGATATATCATTCGACCGGAAATGATGAGAAAAGAAAGAAGATAGAGCTTTTTTTCATTTTCTAAATACTGCGTTCGAGAAGATCAATTTTTTGATTAAAAAACTTGGGGGGGGGGGGAGGAGGATTAAAAAGTAGATGACTGCAGAGCTTCCGCTACTTTCCTATATTTTCCTCGGAGGGATTAATTTTATGTTGAAAAATTTATAACCTTGCTCACCCTTAAGAAACGTCCAATTTTATCTAGCAAATTTTTTCAATTTGGAAGTATTGTAATATTTTTTGTAAGTTCATTGTAATAATATAACACGCCCCATTGTATAAATTATGATTTTATAGACCGTAACAGCACTGAAGATGGCCCTGTTGCAAAGCGGTCTGCATTAATATCCATATATAAATGTTGTTTTAAAGAAAATCATAAATTATTATAATAACAATATGACCCCTCCTCTCTATACGGATTTTTTAAGTAAACTTTCCATTTATAATGTTTGGTTAATATTTGGTATTATTAGTTATTTTTATTCCAGGGTACTTATGTCTCGTCCTTCTTTTCTCCTCCATCCGTCATTAGATACATAAGAGAGATTATTTATGAAGTTTAAGGAATGTCATATTGTATTTCGGGTGGATAATTAATTAATAACTTTATAGTTTTTATTTCTTTAAGAGAAATGATACATTCTCATATACAATATTATAAGAGTTACGTTAGCAATTTATAATTTTCTCTGCAAAAATACATACGTAAATTTACATCATTTTGGTTTTTCATTAAATATCGGTCTTTCGATATAAGAAAATACGCGAACTAGAAAACGTTAAAATGTAGCATGTTTTAACTTTGACTTGTATACCCACTGGCGAAAGTATTTTAAAAGTTTTACTGATCAATATCCGGCATCATTTCAGGTCCTACTTTTACCGGCGACTCAAGATGTTAGCTTTTGCCAATGATAGCGAAGAGGGTTTTATATTATCGTCTCAAAAAGACTTTTTTTGACAGATTCAAAGGCAGAACTATTTTTTATTCGCTTGCAAATTGTTGCAACCTTCAGTTCCAATTCTGTCGTTTCGTTGCTCCCATCGCTTCTAAATATGGGTTTTTGAGCTCTATTTCGGTCGACTGTGAAAACTTTTTGGGGAAGGAAGATTGGTACTGATTTTGGCAAGGGACCTAAATTATTGGCTATGAAAGGAAAGTTTAATATCGTATTTCTCGAGCGTAGATCTATAAAACAGACTATTCGTGATCTTTTAAAGAAAGTTAAAACGAATTAATAGAATGAGTTACTAGATTTTAGCGATAGAAACTCAAAAGGAAACAGTTGACTAAAACGATTGCTTTAAACGAAGTCGGATTGGTTAGAAAAAGATTTAAAGAAAATTCTTTCATCCTATTTCTTAAATCGTATAATTCAAGGTCATACGAAGCCCTTAAGACTTGTTAATATAGCGTTAAAATTATTAAATATTAAATATTATTATCAGATTAAAAATTTTAATGTCCAAAATCTAAAATAAAATATTATGAGGTTATTTGAATTTCCTTCCTTATTCCTTATATTTTCCGAATTTTTTTTTTACATTTCTGGAAAGTACATGCATTTTTCATTAAAAGAATAATTAATGTTAATAAGGTATAAAACAGGGGTGTCCATCCTTTTTCTATATTTTGGGGTATGCCACCCAATAATAATTTGTAAAGAGCCGTACCGCCCAACAAAATGTTTGTCAATAGAATTTAGCATTTATTGACAACAACAATATAGTTTATCGTAACCAAAACAAACAATTCGTAATCCTACTAAATGCTTCATATTGTAACAACATTATTAAACACACAATAGAATTGGTTGTAAACATTATTTTAGTTATAATATGAATTTATGATTTAATATTGAGCCGCACCGACTGCTGTCCCGGCTCGCATATGAGCCCTGGTATAAAGGCAATTTCAACCAGTTATTAAATGATTTGCTGGCAAGCATAAAAACGTCATATTTTGTTTAATTATCTGATGTGAAGACCTTTATTTATTATTCAAAGAAGAATAAATAAAGGTCTTCACGAAAATTGTTATCAGAAGGGCCAGCACTCGGTTCTTTGGCTGGCCCTGTGCGCAACCTGTCCTAGCCAAAGATTGTATTAAATATTTGTATTCAGTTACACGCTATTGCAGTTTTTTGAGAATAATTTCAAAAAGTAAATCGATTTCTCGTATGTAGCATTTCGAAATTCGAAAAGAATGCTATATATCTCAAATCATATTTGAAAAATATTAACGGTTTCTTAAAGATACGTGGCTGTTAAACCTATATTCAAGATATTAAGTAAAGTTCAAGTGGAATCTCTGTCGATTAGAAAAACAGAATTTGAAAAAGTTAAACTATTCTCAAGATATTGTACAATATATAGGCAGGCGGACCGAAACAGAGGAAAATAAATATATGAGAAAGATATCTCGTATTGCGCTCCTCGTCAGAATAAATTATTAGATATTGAAAACACTGTGCAGAACAACAACATCCTATTAACTTATTCGCTTTCGTCTACAATGAGTTTCGGGAAAATTTATTCATTTCGCCTAATTTGTCCTTGGAAATCGATTTATTTAGTCGTTTACAATCCTTCCAACAATCGCATATCATGCACACCGAATCTTCTCAAACATGCGAAAGATGGAAGATGAAATGCACGTATGTAGTATCCTCGTCAGATCCAGAATTTTTTTTTAATATATAATTTCTCAGACTTTGAGAATACGGCGTTTTAAATCAAAATAACCCTAACTACTGTAAATACAGGGGTTGGACAAAATGATATGAACACCTTTGATTTTAAATGTTTTATCGAATAGCTAGAAATAATAGCTGACGAATTATCTTAAAACTTCAGGGGTGTAAAGAGAATGTTACATCTCATATACAGTACTAGCAGAGGACCCGGCGTTGCCCGGGATAATTACGCTTGTAGGTAAACAGAACAGCCTCAAAAAGCTAAATTAAACCTCCAAATTCGTTAAGTAATAACTAAATGACTACAATAAAGAGCGTAGGGACTATCCATTCTAAGAAAAATCCGAAAGACAGGAATTTACCTCTTCACTGAAAAAATCCATTCTAGGTGATATACCGGGACTTCATTTACCGAAAAAAAATTTGTTAAAGGCTCACGATGGATGGACCTCTCCAAGGATGCCTTCTAGTGTAAATAATTTTTTACTCACGTAATCTTACTTTAGATGTACACTTGATGTTGTTGCAATTTCCTTTCTTCTTTCGATGTCTTGAAGCAAAAATTGGCCATTCATCACTTTGTGTAGTCTAGCGGTCACCGATTCTTTTATTTACTTGCTTACCGTTTGCTCAATACAGCACGGAACTAAAGGAGAGCTTCCTCTATCGTCTTTCACTCTTTCTCAATAGTCTGCTAACTCATTATCTCCAGTTACTGATCATTTTTAAAGATTTTCCAGAAATTATTAAGTACTAAGAATTCTCTTTTCTAAGAAAAGCCTGAATAACAGGAATTCTATGCATTGAATTCTATATTGCACAAACTTTGCCTTGCATTGTTGGTCATGAGACATATATTGTTGATCCTTGCATAGTGTTGGTGCGACACCATTGTTGATATCTATTGTTGCACAAACCTTTATCTGCATTGTTGGTCATGAGATATATATTGTTGGTCGTGCAGAGTATTTGTGAATTGTGTGTTGATACCATTGTTGATACTTATTGTTGCAAAAACTTTGTCTTGCATTATTGGTCATGAGATATTTCTCATTAATATGCCCTGCCATACCATGAATATCGATTTTTATATCATTAATTATTATTTTTTCGAAATCTGAGGTAGACAGTGATCTTCCTCATGCTTTGAAGGTCATGTATGCGAAATTTTATCAAGATCGAATAAAACTGTAGATTTGTATAACAAACAAACAAACATCCTTCTTTATGTACAGGGTGTTTCAAAATTATGTACAATAAATTTAGTGACATATTCTTCAGGTCAAAAGAAGACGAAAATGTTCTATAGCACTTTCTCTGGAAACGATTTATTTACGCGATACAGCCAACTAAACCCGTGGCTCCAAATTACAGGAATTGTTCAGAGTGCCCGCCACCAGCTCGCACGCACGCTTCGGCTCGTTGCATGAGCGACCGTCTGATGTCATGGAAGAGTTCGTCGCCAGCATTACGAACGGTTTGACATGCATTTTCAATTCGTTGTCGCAGATCCTTAATGTTAGGAACTTCTGTGCTGTAGACGATCGTTTTCACATGACCCCACAGAAAAAAGTCCAAGGGATTAAGGTCGGGTGATCTTGCAGGCCAGGCTACCGGGCCACTTCGACCTATCCACCGATTCGTGTATGCAGCATTAAGGTGTGCTCGCACAACATGGCTGAAATGTGCTGGAGCGCCATCATGCATGAACCACATGTTAGATCTTATCAAAAGAGGAACATCTTCCAGTAATTCTGGCAATGCATTCTGCAGAAACAAAAGATACGTTCGCCCAGTAAATCCTGGCGGCAACACATAAGGACCAATTAAGTTATTTCCGACAATTCCACACCAAATGTTCACGGAGAAACTCTCTTGATGCGCTCGAGCTCTGGTAACATGCGAGTTAGCATCTGCCCAATGGTGCTGGTTGTGAGAATTTACAATTCCTGTCCGGGTGAAGGTTGCTTCGTCCGTGAAAAGTATCTGACTGAGACAACTAGGGTCTGCAGCATGACGACATTGTATCCATTGGCAAAATCGTTGTCGGTGTGGATAGTCCGTTGGGTTCAGTGCCTGAACCAGTTGCAGGTGGTATGGATGCAAAAGCTGACGGTGAAGAATGCGCCAAACAGATGGGTACGGAATGTGTACCATGGAAGAAATACGACGGGTGCTTGTCTGTGGTTCATCAAGTATGATGTCAATTATCATATCCTCCTCATCCGGAGAATGTGCTACAGGCCGCTCTTGTCCTGTTTGACAGCCCTCAAATGTCTGTCGACAGATACAAACGTTCGGTTATTTGGCAAACGTCTATTCGGAAAGCGTTCTTGGTAGAGTCTTCTTGCTTCCACAGCATTTCCGTCCGCAAGACCATACATTAGGTGTATGTCAGTGTATTCTGCACTGGAATACGTGTACATGACTTTTTTTTTTACGTAAATCGTAATGCGTATGTCAAAGCACGCAAACGTTCTGAAATTGATATTCCTAGTGGATGTACAGTAGTGAAACTACAGTAATGGAAACAACCGTACACAACTAATGGAACAACCCTAAAGTAGGTTTAAATGGAACAAACCTCTCAACCTAGTGTTGGGTCGAAACGCTGGAACTGCTAAAATATCGTCCGCTAACTACCGTGCTTCTCTACTGTATGATATTGGATTACTCGCAAACAAATCGTTTCCAGACAAAGTGCTATAGAACATTTTCGTCTTCTTTTGACCTGAAGAATATGTCACTAAATTTATTGTACATAATTTTGAAACACCCTGTATGTAGAAAGAAAAGATTTCAGCGAAGGTTTTGTCCCGAAGTTAAATAGGGGACGAGCAACAAATTGAACAAAAAAAATAATAATGTTTGGGATCACCCTGTAAAAAATAATACTTGAAATGCGTTGCAGCTGTAGTATATAGGGTTTCTTATCTGTGTTCATTTGTATGAGAATAGCGCGTATATTCATGAAAATATAAATGTTTCTTTAAAAAAAAAACGAAATTTTTTCGTAAGTTTATTTGTTTTTTCACATGCAATGCCATTTTCATTTTATAACATGCAGGATTTTCACATGCAATGCCAGGAAACTTGACAAACAACAGTAGAGACAACACCCTGCAAT
>JAHWFO010087595.1:195503-227828 GCA_023313115.1 Rhysida immarginata | reverse complement strand
AAGTATAAAATATTCGGTTTTTGTGATTATATTGCATACTTTTCCTAGGCATTTTATACATTACATAGGCATTATAAAGAATGACAAATACACTATAGGCTTAGTATCAAAACACGCCTTTATTGCACTGAACATTGAACGAGGAACTGCGACATTAAGTAAAGGACGTTCTTACCAGTTAAACTCTTACGCAAAAGTGGCGTTTAACTACTTATTGCAAGAAGGAAGGCTAGAATGGCATTTTCAATTACATTTACTTTTCTTTTTCACACAAAAAACTCATGTTTTGGCATTTGGTCTTCTTGCACATGCACCTCACGAATCCTCCTTTATTGCGTACTGTGACTGAGAGACATCAACAGATCGGAAATCTATTTCGTGGTCATGGACGTCTTCAACTCACAATAAGTTCTTGGAACATACGAGGTGCTACCCAAAATTTCTGGAAATGTACCTCTATAAAATACGGAACTTACACGATCTTTTAATTTCGAACGTCGTCTTCAAAGTAGTCTCCTTGGGCGTCTATACTTCCGTTCCAGCGATGTTCCCACTTCTGGACGCACTTCTGGAAATTCGTAGGTTGAGGCTTGCTTCGATTCTGCTTGGATCTCTTCAATGGAGTCAAATCGCCGCCATTTTAACTGCAATGTCAATTTTCGGAAACAGTAGAAATCGCAGATTGCCAGGGGACAGCAGTCATGTTGTTTTTGTTGAGGAAGTCCCTAACAGCAAGCGATGTGTGCGGAGCATTTTCGTGATGGAGCAGCCAGTCTTTCTTCTTCCTCCATATCTCTGGCCTTTTGCGCCTCACGTTTTCCCTCAATCGTCTCAAAACGTCCCGTATGACAGTTCAAGGCAATCACTAACATCATGGATGGTTTGACTTCGGTCCTCTCGGATCACGTCATGCACTTTCATGATCATTTCTAGAATTGTGCTTGTTGACAGCTGACCAGAATGCTTGTCGTCTTCTACAGACTCCCGACCATCTTTGAAACGCTTAAACCACTCAAATGTTTGGGTTTGGCCTAAACCTTATTCACCAAAAGCCTCCTTCAACAGTCTATGATTTTCAGCCGCAGTTTTCTTCAGCTTTAATGTCAAGAATCCAACACGACCCACACAAAAAATGACAAAAACAGCTCAAACTCAAAATCACGTGGATTTAGGATGACACCGGTTAGCACAATTACAGCTGAGACGTACCCCCTAATACCATCTATCGCCAAAACTTCGTACCTCTTACGGTTCGGGCAGAATAAAACATTTTCAAGAAATTTTGGGTAGCACCTCGTATAGTGAATTGTGATCTCGCATACAGTTGGTTCAAGATTCCTTCTGCAGTTCCAATTCAGTAAAAGCGGTTTTATGGCACTATAATAGTCCTGACCATAATACCTTTTTTGACCCACAAAGGTACAATTTTTTTTTTACCACAATACCTTTTTTTGCTGTTTGTTTGGCTCACAAAGATACAATTCAATATCATGACGCGTAATATTCTTATACTTGTGCGAAAAAAATATGCCTTACTAACATTACCTTCCTTGCCCGCCCTACCCCGCGCAAAGCCCCTTCCCCTCCTCGTTAGGTGAGCTACACGAACACAGCGTCCCTAGATAAGTCGCGCTCGGGAAATAGCAGAATTCGAAAAGTTAAGCGCATCAGCCCAGGAAAAAACCCTCTTACATAACACTGAGTCGGACGAGTTGAACTGACTGTATGCCTAGCTGGCATTCCTGATGCGATGTTATCGTAATGTCTTCTGGAGAAGTTTGATCTTCATCATTTTCAACGTAAACGAATGAACTTATCTATGTATGCAAAGGCGCACTGGTAGCAGCAACAGCCACAGGAGCTTCATATCGGATAAGTTAACTGTTATGAATGGACATGAAAGACTTAATGACTGTACTTTTCTGATTTCTTGTAATGATAAAAGCATAAGTGATTGTAATGCTAAAACCCATACTAATATTAATGATCAATGATTAACGTTATTAATGTTGCTGGGAAAGGATCTATATATTAATACGTGTACATCGAAATTGGGGAACATTTTTGGGGTACTTATTATATAAGGAGGGGAATCAAACTTATTTAATTCGAAAGGTACTGCGCCATAGAAACGCAGAAACCAAGAAAGTCTCTGGGACTACAATTAGCCGAGATATTAATTAAAAATCAATACCGATAGGATGCTAACAGATATCGAGAGATGGCGATCTATGTCCATCGGAGAGAATTCAATCAACACCACCTAAACAGAAGGCTTGATCACTGAAACGTTATACATTGTTACATCATCATCAGTCGACCATTGTTAATAGCATAGTCTTTTAATCCCCTGGTCTGTGCACGGCATGGTTATAGTCCAACAATTGAATTGCTGTATTTACTGAAGAGTCGTTTTTTACCCCCTCTATTGCATGAATTTGGCTACAGCTCAAACTTAACAATGCAATTTAACGATCGTACTACGTAACAAAACTGTCAGCTACTATTACGTGTTCAGCAACAAATACGTAACATTACCTGACAGTTTTGTTACATTGTGAGATCGTTAGAATGCATTGTTAAGTTTGAGCTGTAGTCAAATTCATTCAAGAGAGGGGGCAAAAAAACGACTCTTCAGTAAATACAGCAATTCAATTGTTGGACTAAAACAATGGAATTCAATGCCTGTGCACAGACAACACCACCTAGACAGAAGGCCTGCGCACAGAAACTGTATACATTGTTACATCATCATCAAACGGCCAATTTTAGGGCTTATTATTGGAGGGAATACGATTAACAATAGCCGCTTTAGTGTTATGTAACAATGTATGACGTTTCTGTGCGCAGGCCTTCTGTCTAGGTGGTGTTGGCACAGACCAGGGGATTAAAAGACTACGTTAATAGTATTTGTACCACGGTCTATAGATATTCATGGTCATCGAGCTCCATTGTTAAAATGAAGCTAAAGTTTCTAGCTCCTGGTAGGGCGGGAACTCTATTGAAAAGTGGCGCTGCATGTACAATCTGCCCAACTGCGCCTGCAGCGCCACCCTATCGGCAGACAGAAACTTTACTTTCGTATTCAGTTTCAATGAAAATCTCTATCGCAGGTTGCAGTCGGGAATAGTGCGATCTATGCGGCACCTGACGCGATCTGTTTTCCTTAGCTTCTCGAAACAATGGAAAATGGCCGAAGCTCGATGACCATGAATATCTATAGACCGTGATTTGCACTAATAATTAGCCCTAAATTTGGTCGACTTATGATGATGTAACAATGTATGACGTTTCAGTGATCAGGCCTTTTGTTTAAGATTTAATTGCATTGTTTATATTTCGAAAAGAAAAAAAAGTTTCCAATTTCAATATTTAAAGTTTGTTATGTCTCGAAGAAGAACGCTAACGACTCGGATTTAAAGGCAGAATAGATAGCGTAATAGAAATAATGTCAAACAGGTCGAAATCGATATTGATATTTCTATTGTTGTTTTTAACGATGTATTTAAATGTGCATTAAATGTAATTTCAATGTTTTTTGATAGTTATGATTTTGGTTTGATGAATTTACACTGCAGAATTTGTAATGCAAACATTTGACATCTGAAGTTACTTTACGTGATAAAATGGCATTCACTTCGTGTTGTCATAAGGGTAAAGTTTATTTGCCGCCATTAACACAAAATTTACTTTTAATGCACTGTATAAGGGATTTACTTCAAATGATCACTTCAAAAGTTACTATGTTGCAATATGCATGCTATCGGCTGGCAATTAGAGATGATTTTAGCCTGAAATTTTTTTTTTAATGATTTTTACAGAAATTATTTTTGCAGTGGATTGTTGATATGTATTTACGTATTGAAGGTACAAGACTTCATTTCATAAGACAAAATAAAATCAGTCTGTTCTAAGGTCAACTTAACTGATCATTAGAATTGAACCCGAATGATAGCAACTTAACTGATCATTTAGAATTGAACCCGAATGATAATGTAAGTATTAGAAGATAAAGCTTTAGTTAATGGAAAAAGAATGAGTGTTAAATGTATACATAATAATGCTAAGTATTGCGAAGTTTTAAAATCGCACGAAATAAGCGAATTTTGATTCCGCATATAAATTTAACTTATTCCACTACTATTTTACCGTTTGAGTTTCAAAGAAAACTATTGTAAATTATTCCTGCATTTGCAATTACAATTAATAAGTCACAGGGACAAACATTCGAAAAAGTTGGAATTTTTTTAGGGCAACCAATTTTAACGCCTGGTCAGTTATATGTCGCATTAAGTAGAGTTCGATCTTTCGATAGTTTGACATTTTATATTTCTGAACATAGCGAAGAAGGTCATTTAGCGAATGACGAATGAGTATTTATGAAAAATATAGATTATACATTTTATTTATGTACTATTATACAGAAGTTTTGAATCGCTAAATCCACTTCATAACTATTCATTTCTTTCAAATGGAATTATCATATATCTTTATTTGTTGTATTATTCTAGCGTTTTTTAGTTGATTTGTTTTTTAAGGAATTTTATATGTTTAATAATTTTTGGTCATTAATTCCCTCATGCTTCCTCTTTGCCATTTCCCACTTTTTTCCTTTTAGTGTCGAGTTAAAAACTAAGAATTTGCATGCAAATAAATTCCCATTAATTATGTAATTAATTAACTTCATTACTTTACAGACACAATTGGTCGAATTTCGACCACAGGCGATACTAGTATTAATAAAAAAAGGGGAATTGGTTTACCTTTAGTGCATTGTCTGCGTCCCTGTCTGTTCTAGTCTATTTAAACAAGGTCAGATGTTCACTCTATCGCGTTCGCCATAAAACAACGTGATGCCCACTAACGTAGCGAATCTTAAAATAAATACTTTGAATATCCAAAACTCTAGTGGTCCTAAAGTTATGCCACCCACTATATATAGTTCTATCTGGAGTTTCTCTTCTCGTTTTCCAGAAATACTCATTTTTAAAGAAAGAGCGGTATATATATCCATAATAACGTAAATTTTTTATACATTTTGCATATACAATTTAGTTAAGATTAGACGATGGAAAACTTTCATTTACTTTCAGCTTACGAGTTTTCTTTCGCTGCTATTTTAAGTAAATTATGCCAAAACAAAACTTTCCAATAGTTAATATGGTTAAAAATGGATAAACACATTGTATTGGCTTAGGAAACCGGCCATTTCCCGAATTAGTGGATTACAGCAGAACGCCTTTTCTTAATTATTGATGCCTTTCCCGTGGCAAAAGTCACTGCGTTCTACCAGCAACAATCCAATCTTATTACCTTTGTCACGATGAAAGATTAAACATATTGATTTTCGGCGTGAAAACTTTCTACCTTTCACATCTAGCTTATTTTTGACTTAAGCAGTCCGCTATAATTGCAATTTTAATGGGAAATATATGGAAAATATTATAGCAAGACGTTTTATTTTCTTCTTATTGTAGGATATAAAGAAATATCCTATACAACAGTAATAATATTTAAGATATCAGCTTTTCTCCCCTTTTATAAACCCATGATTGATTGGATGCTATTAGTTTTCAGTTTTTTGCAGTCTTTCTTTAGAAATTCTTAATCAAAATCTACGTTTTCAGACAAATCTCTAACAAAAATATTTGAATGCTTTATCATGAAAATTATCTTTTCTCGAAGCATCTTTCTGCTAACGATAATTTCATAAATGTGTTTTATGTATTTTTGTTGATGATAAATAAGCGTATTGGACATCTTATTTATATCTATGCTAACTTATTAAGTACAGTCAATAAATAACGAGGCAAAAGATTTATGCCTTTTTACAATTTACATTGAGGTATTATCAATTAACTATCATAAAACTTTTTACAAACCTCAACCATTAAAAATTTACAAATTAAATTAAATTATGTTCCGACCATCAGGAAGAGTATACGAAGATAAGTGAACTGTTTTTTCCAATGAGGTGCTACAAAATTATTTTTAAAAATCGTTTTGTAAATTATAATGTTTTTTAAAAATGAATTAGATATAATGTGTAGGTACTCTTTAAATTGTATATAGTTGTAATTAGGTCCGCGAAAAAATGAATAATTTTGTTTTAAATGAAGGGTTTTAGGTATTTAATTTGTTAAGTGAGGTAGAACTTAATTGTTGTTAGAAGGAAATTATAGTCAGTATTTGAATAAATGATTTATTTAATTTGTAAATTTTTATGGTTCAGACTTGTAAAAAGTTTAATGAGAAGCAAAAGATATCTTACGGTAATATTTAACGAAACTCAAAAGTATTGTCCGCAATTGTTTAGGCATTTATCCCATTGTGACATCAGTCGCAGAATGCTATGCTCGTAGAAATCCTTTGGCTGCTGTTTGAACCAACTGCGCATGCACAACTTGACTTCATCATCCGTTTGAAACCATTGTCCCCGCAGTGCTTTTTGTTTTGAGCTTACTAAAGATGTGGAAGTCACTAGGGGACAGATCAGGATTTCCCATTTCTCGTTCATTTAAAGTGCAGACGTTCCTTTGTTGCGTTGGCTGTGCGCGGTCTAGCGTTGTCGTGCAAGAGGATGACATCACGAGAAGTTTAACCAGGATGTTTCGATTTGTCTTTCTGAAAAATCTGGAAAGTCTGCAGAAATTCAAGTGAGAAGAAATAAACCAAAACTTTTTATTTTATACGTGAGTGAAATGGTAGCCACTTTTCAAAACCCCTGAAGCGCCATTTTTTTATCTGTCGCGGCGAGAAAGAATGCGTCTAGAACCAAGATGGCTGAAGATAAAAATAAAATAAAAATTATTTTGTAAATTTCAGTGACAGGGTTAACCATGGTGTAAAAATAAAAAAAAATCTAAAATGGTCGAGCAACTCCACCTGTTGATTTCTCGTGGAATGACTCCATTGACAATGATTCAATGTTTTTAAAGCCTATATCTATACTACATACTGATGGTGAAACAAACATTGCTCATTTTTCTGCAATTTATCTAAATGTTTGAATGTCATCCAAAGTACAGATGAGACGTGAGCCATACTGAAAATACGCACACTGTATAAATTCAAGTGTATAAATTCAAGTGTATAAATATTTGATACTAATAAAAACTAATATTTATTAATTGTGTAACTGTCAAATTTATTAAAGAATTGGAGGAATGTATCTCATTTTCAAATGAACTAAGTTTAAATGAAGTGCAGCAAAAATGTATATATGTAATTTAATAAGCGTACAAGGAAGTCACGTGGTGCCCACAACAGATTTTTTTGTTTCATCAAAAACGAAATGGATGGACATGGCCGATGCTCGGTTATCATCCTTTGCTCATTCCTTGCCGGACATAATTCATCTAGCGAGAGAAACGCGCGCTTGTCATTTTCGTCACACCATTTACAACATTTCAGGGCAGTCTCCATGTTGATGAATAGCATAGTTTTGGTGCAGTATCCTCTGTCTCATTATTTATTGACTGTGCCTCGTAGTTTAAATTACTAAAAATGTTTTTTTCTTCTTAACCGACTTCAAAAAGAGGAGGTTATCAATTCGATGCGTATGTATGTAATATTGTTAGAATTGCATAATATTCATATATGTTAGTCTTTGTGGGCTTCTAAACAAGTATGCCAAATTTCATAAGTGTGTGTATGTATGTACTGTTACGTGCATACTCCTCCTTTCGAGTTAGTCGTATGCAGTTTTTTTTTTAACGCAGGTTAGTTTGCGTCTTTGAGCATTTGTGGTACCGGACTATCGCCCTGGTTTTCTTATTCTTCTCCCAATCATCGGTCGTGAGGTTAATCATCATTTGGACCCTGATGATTGGAAGTTCTTTAGGAACTAAGTACCTTTTAATTGTGGTGATAACCGTTGTTCGTAACCTACTTGTAATCTAACTTTCTTATTCTCTGGAGGAGGTTACGGTGGCCCTCTCCTCGTAAAAAATTAAAAGGGCACACGCAACGTTTTCTGAAACGTTTAGATTTTCTGCGCCCGATATGGAACTTAGCCACGATTCCTTAATATATCCTTTTCTTGTAGCATTTGCGTTTGTATACAAACCTGGCCAGGTTATCTTTGTTAGCAAATTTTTACTGAATTCATTATTTATTCGGGACACAGTTGGCTAATGTTATACATGGGCTTTCTTACTTCTGCGTAATATTCGTGTACAATTGGAGAGAATACAAGTTAGAATTTACGTTGGTTTCGAAGTAACATTACATTTGTAGTTCTACGTAAAAAAAAAGAAAAAAAAAGAAGAAAATAGTAAAATTAAATCATTTTTTTCTTGATTTCTTTATGTCTTTTCCTATCTCAATTTGTTTTAAGAGTTAATTATCGTAGCGGTAAGGAAACGTCACCTTTGCACTATGTTGCTTGTCATTGTGAAATGAGAATTCCGTTTAAATAAGAATTTTATTTTTGGAAAAATATCACGAATTGACTCGTATTACGATCGCTTTGAATTGTTCAAAAGTTTCGTGTATTTATCCGCATCGCGGCGCCATATGTTCGAATGCCAGCTATGGCGAACGGAAGTCGGCCTCCTAGCAGTAAATTATGGCAACTCCACCCCGAAAAATTCATTAGGAAGCTAAAACCTTCCTGAAGGATGGCCGGCAATGACATCGAATTAACGTGTTCTATTTCTTTGACGATTATCATTATTTTTTTGGTTTCAATTTATTTTGTTTTTGCAAAAATAGCTATAACTTCCACCTCTATAGACCTTTTTTTTAAAGTTTCGGTATGCCAGCTATGGCGGACGGAAGTCGGTTTCCTAGCGATAAATTATGGCAACTCCACCCCGAAAAAAAGGTCTATAAGAAAAAATAATAATTTTTCAGATATGTGGAAAAAAAAAATGCTTTGCGTATTGTTGCCAGAAGATTCCTGTATTTCGCTTTTGCGTTTCAATTGTTATAACGACACGATTAAATAGAGATTTTTTCTTTTAGAGCGTTCGCTCATTTACATTTCTTCGCGTGTTTGGGTAGCTTGCATGCGCACGTTCATGTTATCTCGTGATAACGAGTCTTTTTGGGGAATGAATTTTTTTTTTTTTTTTTTTTTAGGTAGATTGGATCCCGGCAGTCGCACAGAAATGAGCTAGTCCCGACTCACCATTTTAGGTTTAACCAGTAGTACTTATAATGGACCTCAGCGAATTTGTCGAGCCGGTGGATTCCTCGAGCCTCTTCGATGATCATTCGATACCCATATACCTACTGAGAATTATCATCTTTCGGAGTTACACTTGTATCAATTTCTTTTTCTAGTTTTGACTGACCGTCCGCTTTTTCTCCATCCAAAACGGAGTGATTTCCGATGTCGATGGACTATCTTTCGTCGTAGTCTACCATTCAAAGATGAACAATAAGCTTGGTATATCATGATTCGAGTGGTCCTTTTTGCTCCATAGTGAGTAGGCATCTCTCTCTATTTACATCCGTTAACAGTTACTGGACGTCCGTCTGACTATTTAGTTCAACCTTAATTAAGTTTTTAGGAATTCGATATCTTTCCGGAATTTCCTTTTTGTGGAATCTTTGAAGCTTATCAATCTTCTGAAGACAACTAGTTTCCTCGGATGAAGTCAACCTAACGTCTCATTCGCCCCATAGAACTGAACTAATTGGTAGCTCCTCCGGACTCTGTCATGGATTTTTGATTCATACCCGTGTACTTCGGAAATTTCAACTCTAATTTTAGTGTCTTTTCTTTTTCTTTTCCATGGAACATTTTTTTTACTGTTTTGGTTAATTATTTCCCGTTCTTTTTCAGTTTAGCATTTTTCTTATTTCAGCACTGCTCATCTTGTTAAGTGTTTGCCCCAGGATGATTGCTCCATTTCAACCGTGTGTTAGTCATCGTCTCTACTGTGTTGGGATGTCTGGTCGCTGTTTTGGTTATTTGTACTTGTTCCTTCGTTAGAGCCTAACCCTCCCGTTTGTGTAGTGTTGTCTTATTTGTTTTGTGATTGCTGTCTGTCCAGGTGAGTCGCACTTTACTTTTTATTGAATTTTCTTTCGTTGCAAATTTAAATGTAACTATGGTTTGTAATTTTTTTATTATTATTGTTTTTTGTTTGATCTAATACATATATGGCCTTTTTATTATTATTTTTTTGGCCTGTGTAAAACACTTTACTGTGACTTCGTCATTTTCTTTAGATTTTTTGAACTCTCTCCAGAAGCTCGAATTAAAATGAGATTCTCGGATTTGAACTTGCTATCAACCCAAGAACTTTATATCACGGCGCAATTCTTCCAACTAAGATTTCCGCTCGTTTCCGTTTTGTGAAGGACCTTATTTTGGTTTTCTTTTTGGATTCCTTTTAAACTTTTTTTTATTTCCAATGAATTATTATTGCGTGGCATTCTTTATTTCCAGAGGTTTGTGATCGTTTAGGCCAGCTCGTCCGGCTCCGACTTGGTCTATCTACAGGCGACATTCAGTTAGATGTCTGCTCACTGTATTTACCAATCCTGATGGCCCGCACTTAGGAAAACGCTGTCACTCGTCGTACGTCCGCCTCATTCCTGGTTCAAGCCTCTCGGACGGAAAGTGGAAAAAAAAATCGATCGAACTGGAAAAATAAAGTCAAAATTCCCGCAATAAAATTTTTTTTATTCAATTGGATAGGTTGTATTTAGATTTTTTTCTTTTGTTGACCATATAGTTTAAAAAGGATATATTTTTCAGGAAGGGTCTTATAAATGAAAGGGGGAGAATATCGTGTTATTAACGTAATTGACATTTTTTCAGTCTCTTTACCTAGTCAACTCTCGTCCATATAGTTAATCGGTGGGGTTTCTCTTGGGTTCATTAGTACTCTTATCCATTAAATATTTTAAACCAATACTTTGTTTCAAGATAATAGTTCTTCACTTAAACTCTGGTCAGGCTAGAGGTGAGGACTTGGCTGTACGTATCGGAAGGACCAATTGTTCCTACTTGCACGTTACAATACGTACGTATGTATGTGTTGTAACATGCCAAAGGAAGTTAAAAAAAAATAAATTTTCCCCTTTGACTAAGATTTGCCAGAATATATAGTTTAATTGTCATTGTTGCCTTTTGAAATTATGCCAACAAAGGAAAAAGACGCTATTAATGATTTGTTACGTCGTTTTTGACAAAAGACTTGGTTGGGTGCGCGAGTGGAAGGGCGAAGGGGATTAGACAAAGCGACTTCGATGGAGATAGTCGTAGCCTTTGGTTTCTCCGGAAGATGCATGGATCCGGACCCAAAGGGAGAGAGAAGCGATCTTTAATGGGGAAATGATCGAAAGATTAATATGGAAAATTCGTCCCCAGTTTGATTAATCAAAAAAAAAATATTTTTGAGAGAATGACAAAAATTGAAGACTTAGAAGAAAATGGCGACAACAGTTCGAAGTCGGAAACCGCTTGTTGTTATGGATAATTTAAAAAAAAAAAAGATTCATCTGGTAATGGTAAACAATTTTGGGCCAATTTTATCTAAATAAGAATGAATTTCTGTCTTGGTTTTCCTTTTTTTTTTCTTTCCTGCTAACAGATATTTTGGATCCACTACTTGGTGCAACTCCGGTATGATCGATGAATCCCTAACTCTACAGGATGATGATTATCAGTAAAAATGTGTGTAGAAGGTATCTTTTCATCGTGGTTAGCGACGGGTTCTAATTAATAATACTAACTTGTCCCCATAGAAACCTCCCACCCTTTTACTTACCTTTCTCCCCCCCCCCGTCGTTCATCTTCTGCCATCGAAGACTTCTAGCATTTTCTACTTTTTGACATCGACCAGAATCATAACGGATCGAACAGACGCTGTCTTTGATCAAGCCTAATTAACTCTCACAGATAGAAAAAAAGATACGGCCTTGTTTGAAGTTAAGTTTAACACTAATTTGGGATTATTCAGAATAATTGGGAGTTGACCAAAACAAAAATGATGAGAACTATAGAAAAGAAGAACTCAAATTAAATAAGAATGGAAAAAAAGGGTTGTCTATCCGAATAGATAGTAACTAGAAAAATCAGATTTGCCTATTGTTAAAAAAAACCATTGCCAAAATTACTTTATCTTTTTTATTTGTTTTCGGAGGGCATGCGGCGAATAACTGTTAACTTCTCTCAAGATTTTTTTAAAAAGTACGCAATGAATTATTGATAAGCTTCGTCCCTGAGAAGTGTTTAAGGAATAATTAAGAAAAGTGAAAACACGTAGAGACTGAATCTTAATCAAATTATAATACGAAATATTTTTACGAGAGATTAATAAATAGCCCAGTCTTATCAGAGTTCGACTCTGAGTTTTTCTTTTAAAACTAAGATAATAATCATTACCTGTTCGTGATTAATAAGAACAGAATCATTTTTGTAGAAGGGTGTCTTGTCTCTTAACTCACCTGGCAGATAACAAACGTTACAATGTGTGTGTATGTGTGTGCGCTTGTCCACCTATTTCTCAGAAACTAGAAATCGAATTGCAATAATTCTTTTTTTATTGGATTAAGTATCTTTCAACTTAGGGATAAATCCAAGTTTCATCAAAATCGGTTCAGTAGTTTTCAAGATATGGACTGGTATAGCTAGGCGATAGTGAAAGTTTCATTAAAGTCGGTTTTTTTATACTCTGTTTAATCTTGTTTTACGTTTAAATTTTTCATTTGTTAACTTTATCATCACACAGAAATTTCAACTAATGTAAAGGCCGGTTTTAAAAACAGAAAATAGAGTTGGATTAGTTAGCCTACTTATTTACAATGCCCGTTTTTCTGGAAAAGCTGGGATAAACAGCTAATTCTAATGATCGTTTTAATTTTTAAATGAACATTCCATTATCTGGCATTAGCAAAGGATTGTGGGGAAAACAATTGTTGCAAAGTACTCTGAATGGCCAAACCATTATCGGAAAGGTTAATAGCCTGGAATTCGCGAACAGGTAGACCAAGGCTGTCTCCAAGTGTCTTTTGGAAATACAGCGGTACCACAGATTACAAATAATACAGATGAGAAGAGCTCTAACTGATCCAATACTAAATTCTTGACTCTCCATCACGTGACAACGAACACAACGCTACCAGGAGTAAAGGAAGGAAACTGCATGACCTTCCATAGGAGTCAATGATTTATACCGTCAATTTATGAATATTTGAGCTTATATTTCAATTTTATGGATTCCCGTTTTTATTCCTTTGTCATGAACACTTCTTGAAGTACAGTTTTAGTGATATTTTGATTATTGTGAGTATTTTTGTTTATAAAAACAATCCGCACATCTTATAAAGCTTCGTTATAATGATGGCCGCAAGAGGTTCGTTATTCTCACACAGAATTACCAAATTTCTTGGAAGAATTTTGCATTCACACAGACAGAACAGTATTGAGTAAATAGAAAATATAATTTTTCTTGCTCCATTAAATCTAATAAATTTGAAATATGCATGCGATATAAAGCACAATAACAGAATTTTAATTTTTTCAAAAAAGTAAATTGAAAAAGAAAAACGTGAAATAAAAAATATTGAATGAAATTTGTTTCTGTAAAAATAAATTGCCACTTTTTGAATTAACAGGAAAACTATATATATTGATAAAGTTATATGAATGGCAAAATAATTAATAAATGGCAAAAATTGTAAAATTAAAAAATAATAAAGTTCGTTAAAATTATTTCTAAAGCATGGCAATATCTTATCACAGAAATATTTAATTATTTGTGCATAACTTTTTGTAGTTTCCTATTAATCTTCAAATGCTTCGTTTGTAGAAGTTCTCCATTCCTTTGCTTAATACGTATACGAAAATATACGGCTGACTGAAAACAATCGAAGCCCGTACTCTAATGCAAGTAAACAGCCATCAAATCATGACTGAATAAATTGTGATGTGAAACGCATTATTAACTGTTTAGCTATGCAGGTAGAACGGAGTAATATTGATAGTTCCGTCAAAAGAAATTTTTCGTACTGTATTAAATATAAGGCCCGATTGCCTGATGGCACAGTGAGGAATGACATCCTTTCACCTTCATAATCCTTGAATAGTAACAGAATTTCATTATTTGCAGTTATGTCTCCAGACTCCTTTGTAAAACGTGATGCACATGTTTCACGTTCTCTGTGATATGCAAGCACTTTGCTACTGACGTAACCTACAATATAGAGAATTTATTAATAATATTGCCATCGTCATTCCACTTAAGTATTTGCATTGAGTACCATATTACCTGCTATGTAAGTGATTGCATTTTCTTCCATATATGTTAGCTTGTTGATATCAGGTAAATTGGCTAAATACTTGGAAACTATTCATACTAAATATCTTTCCATGTGATGAGAGTACTTCCTTTATTCATGTTTATTATTGTGTTGGGTAAAGAATGACTAACACTAGTTATCCATATGATCAAAACCTCAATGAAGATCGACTGTTGCTGGCTTTAAATCTTCGCAGAAGAGCATTCGTTTTTTCGGTCTTCTTGCAAAAGGCCATCTCTCCCAGATCTTATAATTCGGAGCTAACGACAAAAGACCATCTGTCTTTCTACCTCTCTAAAAACTCCCAAAGAAAGACCTCGATTTAGTAAAAAACTCACATTTGTTTCTTAACCCGTCTTGCTCATATATCTCATTAATATCTTATTTTTCCCATTAATCCTTGTCAAGGGGGAGTTGATCATTCACAAGGTCATTGTGACTCAAACTTGTTTACGTGCAAGCTCTAAAATTTGAACCTAAAAGCGTGACCAACGTCGTTGTTCCATCATCACGGGATCGAAATTTTAATCCTGCTACCCTTTCTTGTTCATTGAATTAAGGGCTTTTCATAAACAAGTGACATTCCTTTTCAGAAAGTTAGAAAAAAAAATATGAGTCTCTCTTTTCTAATTACTTTTCAAATCTTAAAACTTAACGGATTATTTTCTTCTAACACGTTAAAGGTAATCTAAAAAAGAATTTAAACTCAACTTCAGATTAATCCAATTTTTCAACTATTAATTAAATGAAATACGGAACCTCCTCTTTTCATTCCTCCAAAATTCTAATTAAATCGAATTAAATACCGAGTGGTTATAATTAAAGTGGCACTACTCAATGCGACTCTTTGGGAATAGTCGTAGAAGTATGGCATTAATATTTGGTAGTTGGTATTTTATAAGTAAAGACGGACGGTAAAAAAAAATACTTCCAATTTTCACGGCTAGATGCTGTACAATTAATTAACAGCAAATGTACGAATTACAAAGGGTTGCTAAGAATCTATAGTAACAAGTTACGGAAGGCCAGAAAAAGTGGGAAATACCGGTTACGAGAGACCAAACTTTCCGGACGACGCATCGTCAGCAGTACGGCTAGTGGACGATCTGAGACTGGTCTGCTCTTTACCCTCAGGATTGGCGCTGCTTCTGGTTTTGGCAAAGTTATTTAGTACACTTGATCTCCCTTTCTTGGAAACTTTGAAGCCTCCATTCTTGCATGCTTTCAATACCTGTCAATTTTCGGTGGCATAACTTAATTTTTTTAGCTCGCTATTCGAATACTATTTTAATACCTGCCCTAACAATACTGCACGTGATAGCTCGTATGAAATGAATGCGCATGTCACCATTGCTAATTGCTAAATATGCTAATTGCACCATAAGTCCCTAAAAACTCTCTGTATACAAAATGTACGCATAGGTAGGAAAGGTCAAACACGTGAGAGAGATATAATGCTAACAATCCTACTCGCGGCTGATGGTTACAAAAAATTTTAATATATTCACCAGAGACAGCGGCGTATGTGATCAGCAAAAATTGTGAACAATAATAAAGGTTCGCAGCAGTTCCGCTGAAATCTGAGCGACATATCACTTTATGTTGGCCAACAGATCAAGCAGAGACCGGACATGTCCCTATTAGACGCGATCTTTCCGAAATTCCACAATCAGAACTCATTTGGGTTCAGGTAGGGGGAACTGGCGCTTCACGCTTCAGAAAAACTTCTGGAGATAATGCGTTTAGCACTAACTGTTGCAAGCAGCAGATCTTTCACTTGGTCATGGTCATATGGCCTTTCTGATTTTGCATATAAACTATGATCTCAATACACTTAAGCTCCATCAAGACATTGCAGATATCACAGTATAAATAGGAACATTGGGATGTAAATCTTAAAGAAAAACGAACCAAGTTTAACGGTACTTTCATGTCCATATCATAGGGACGAGTGCTTAGTGCAGTGACTATTTAGACACGACATGCGGATTAGCCAAATCCCATATGTGACAGTTTTGCATATTCACTGGAACTTGCAGTGCAAAATGTATCTCGTCGGTCGACGAACATTCCCAGGCCACTTTGATCTATGCCAAAAATGGAAGAGCAAAATCAGGGTATTCCTGCGCATGATGAGGGAATGCATAGTTTCGATCTTGCACGGACACCAAAGTAAAATTGACTGTGGGTTAAGCAGAAATTTTCGTACTGTTGACTATGGGATAGACAAATCATATAACACCTTTCGAGAACTAGTTGCAGAAACGGGGCACGTAAAAAAACGGCTAGAAGAAAAAAAAAATTAGGCTCTCCAGGAAGATAATTTTTTTCTTTGTGTTATCAGTTAAGGGGATAGTGTATACTATAGCTTGTTTCATTTTATTGTGGTGAGTAGCATCCTTATACGATGTTTTTGTAGATGGAAAAAACTAAATTTGAAGGTTTATTTTTTTTTCTGAATGCTTTGGTTGGATATTTTTCCTACTGTTATTAGTCTCTTCAAAGAATGAAAATTATAGACTAAAAAACACGTCAATTATAATATTAATCAATTATATTCAATTTGTAAGACAACTTCGCTACTGTTTTCCCCCAAACGATAAAAAATCTGCATATGACGGTATTATTGCAAATTGATTTAAATCCAATATATCCATAATATTTTTAAATAATGCTTTGAGATATCTAAATTGACGTTACTCTTTGACGATTGCATAATATTTAAAACTATAGTTTATCTTCAGCTGCACACTGTCACTAAACTAGCAACCCGTTCCCGCATGAATTTGCTATCGAGTCGCATCGATTTGGACGGAGACAAGGTGAGCACAGATGTCACAGACATGTTTGGACGCTGGTCCTCCTTGGATCACTGGAGAGTGTAAATTTTATTTTGTTCGAACGGTTTAAAGGGGATCTTAATGCAATTGCAAAATGGAATTGAGTTCCTGTCTGTGCCATCGTTTCCCCTTCAATCTCATTACACGGATATAAAAGGTTAAAAGGCGATGAGATTAATGAGAACTGCTAAACTCACGGGAGATCGATTGCTTAATGGATTCAAACGAGGCAATGGCTCGAATTTGAACACACAGGAGAATCTAATTTCATTATTTATGTCGCAGTCTTCGTGGATTTGTATGTCTCTATAAATTTATAACGTGTAACTGATTTTCTGTAATTTCATATACGAATAAACATTTTAAACAATGTACCCAGATGACATTTTAACTGCTTTTCAGAAGTTGGCTCGATTGTTTATGGTAAGAGCGATAGCATAATTTGACTAATAGTATTCAAAGAAAATAATGATCAGTAATTCATTTTTATTAAACTTGTTCAATAAAACAAGGAATAAAACTGTCGTTTTCAAAATGTTAGGTAGAGAGACTACAGTCTGTACCGTGATCATCTGAAATAAAGCGTTGCGAATTGTTATCTCAAACCAAAGCGTTTTCGAAAAGAAATTTTTGAAGAAATATAATATCTTATGAAAGGTCATTACAAGGTCAAGTTCATTTTTTTAAATGGATAACTATTTTTATCGACATTTAATTCTACGTTTAAATTTAAATATCTTCGAAAGTTTGTGTCGGATAAACAAAATGTCATCATCACCATCATCACGGTCAACCCTATGCAATCCACTGCTGGATGAAGGTCTTCTCTAAGGTCTTCTGTTTGAAGCTTTGGATTTCCAGTTGACACCAGCCACCTTCCTTATTTCGTCGAGCCACCTTGCATGGGGTCGTCCTCTTGGGCGTTTAAAGTCTCGAGGTACCAATCCAGAATGACTGTGGTCCATCTCATGTCTTGTCTTCTAGCAATGTGATCAGCCCATTGCCATTTAGAACGTTTGATCCGTTCGATGACGTCAATCACCTTCGTTTGGCTTCTTATCCAGCTGTTGCATTTTCGATCTCTTCTTGTAATTCCCAGCATACATCTTTCCATGCTTCTCTGTGTTGTCTGTAGTCTTTGTGTTGTCCTCCTTGATAAAGTCCATGTTTCAGTTCCGTAGGTGAGTGCTGGTAAAACACACTGGTTGAAAACTTTTCGTTTCAAGCTAAGTGGCATGTTGCTCTTCAAGATAATGTTATTCTTGCCAAAAACACTCCATGCTGTTCTAATTCGTCTGTTAACTTCATTCAGAATGTTGCCATCCACGGTGATTTCTTCTCCCAGTTAAATGTAGCTCTGTACTTATTCAATCACAATGCTGCCTGCCATGACCTTCTGTTTTGAAGGAAATGCATTGAACATAACGTTTGTCTTCTGTGTGTTCAGTTTCAGTCCTACACGCCGGCTAGCCTCTGCTAGTTCTTGTAACATTTCCTCCAATTCAGAAGGACTATTACTGGTGAGAACGATGTCATCGGCAAAACGAAGGTGGTTAAGGAATTCGCCGTTTATTTTAAGTCCTTTTTTTGACCAGTTCAGTTCCTTGAAGACTTCCTCTAAAACTGCTGTGAAGAGTTTTGGTGAGATGGCGTCTTCTTGTCTTACTCCTTTTCCAAGGTTGATCCTTGCTTTTCCTTTATCCAAACGAATGGTAGCAGTCGCTTTACTAAATATCTTCAGAAGAATACTAACATAGCTTCCGGCTATTCCCATTCTTTCCAGGGCTTTCACTACAGCATGTGTGAACACCGAGTCGAAAGCTTTCTCAAAGTCGATGAAGGCAAAGCAAAGTGGCACTTCAAATTCGTTGTGGCGTTCGATAAGTTCTCTAATAACTTGAATGTGGTCGATCGTGCTATATCCACTTTGAAAGCCCGCTTGTTCTCTTGGTTATGCTGAATCTAGTGCTGAATCAAGTCTGTTTGTCAGGACTTTACTGAAGATCTTATACACAACTGACAAAAGGCTGATAGGGCGATAGTTCTGGATATTTTCTCGGTCCCTCCTTTTTTGAAAAATAGAACCATCATTGCATTATTCCAATCATCTGGTACGTCTGACATCGCAAGGCATTTCGTGAAAAAACTTGTCAGTAACTTGTTGAATTCTTCTCCTGCTTCCGTAATCAGGTCAATTGTAATTCCATCTTCTCCGGAGGACTTTCCTTTCTTCATGGATTTAATAGCCTTGTCAACTTCGCCTTCTATAACCAGTGGCACTTCATCTTTTCCTTTCAGTTGGTCTGCTCTTCTTACGTCATTATCATCTTCACATTTGTAAAGTTTATTGTAGAAGTCCTCCACAATTTCGATGATTTCATTTCCATTCTTCGTGATTGTGCCATTTGCTCTCTTGAGTGCAAATATTCCTCTTCTTCCAATGCAGAGCTTTCTCTTCGCAGTTTTCAAACTCTTGTTATTTTCAACCGCCTTTTTGACAAGATTGCAGTTGAACTTCCGAACATCTTCTGTGATGTGTTTCCGTACTGTCTTGCAAAGCTCCGCATATTCTATTACTGATCTTGTATCTTCTCTTTTTGTCTTCATTTCTCTTCGTTTCTTCATTAATATCCTCGTTTCTTCTGTGAGTTTCGTCTGTGGTTTGGAAACTTGTACTCCAGCTACTACTTTTGCTGCTTCTTTTATGTGTTTAGTTAGTGTCCTGTTAATATCTGTGAAGTCATCTTCCTGGATGCCGCTCTGTAAGATTTCAAAGCGATTTCGCAGTTCTAGCTGGAATTCCTTTCTGCGTTCTTGCAGGCGTGCAATGTTGATGATCTTCTTTGTGTTCCTGAAAAGCTTTCGTCTTTCTGTTTTCGTGTTTAGAACAAGCTTGCATCTTGCCAGTCTGTGGTCGCTTCCTGTGTTGAAGTTGTTGAGAACAGTGCAGTCTTGGATCAAGTGCTTCCTATTTGCCAGAATGTAATCTATTTCACTACTTGCTCCATTTGGGCTCCAAGTCCATTTACGCTAGGGTTTCTTATTGAAAAAGGAATTCATGACGTACAGTTGTTCGTAATCTGCAAATTCCACCAGTTTGTTTCCTCTTTCATTTCTTGTGCCATAACCATGACTACCAAGAAAATTTTCTCCTTTCTTTTTTTCCTCCTACATGGGCGTTAAAGTCGCCCATAACGACTTTAAGATAATAGTTTCCTGTTTGGTTCATCTTGCTAACTTCATCATAAAAGTCATCGACTTCCTCATCAGAGTAGCTTGTGGTTGGCGCATAGGCCTGTATAATCTGTATCTTGTATATTCTCGACAATTAGATGACCAATCTTGCAATTCTGTCGGAGGCACTATCAAGCTCAATGATTTGATTCTTCCATTTCTTATGAATAAGGAATCCAACACCACTAACTCTTCCGTCGGTTGTTCCTCTATGGTATAGTATGTGCCCACTGTTCAGCTCAATTTTATCTTCACCTTTTCTTCTTACTTCGCAGAGTCCAATGATATCCCAGTTGATCGTATCCAATTCTTCTTCTAGTTCTTGCAGACGACTCTCTGAGGAAAGGGAACGTCCGTTATAGGTAGCCAGGGTCAGTGTCTTGTGGTGGCCAGGTCCGAACCGGATATTTTTAGCACTCTCTGCCTTCATGTCTTGCTGGTTGCCACCGTAACCAGGGACAATCTGGCTGCCGGGAACTGATTCCCATGGTCGATTTTGAGAAGTAGTCATGTGTTTGGAGAGTAGTGGGCCAAGATCCTCCGCGCTGGCCCAGTGCGTGTTGGAGGAAGCCCATCCGTGTCCGTTCACCATGCACAAGGCATGATTACTAACAGGCTGCCCGAACTGGAAGGTACGGATTGGACATTAGGCTTCTACTCCTAGTTGATTCCTTTAAGTCCTTGAAGGCAATTAGAGGGTAATCCCCTAGTTATGAGTAGAACCCATTTGCAGCCCAAAATGTATCAGCCAAAAAAAAAAAAATGTATCAGACAAAAAATTGCTTTTTATCAAAGTAGAATTAAATGCCTAATGGTAAACAGTGGTAAACAAATTAGCTATCCATTCAGAAAAAAAGGAAGTTAACCTACAAATGACCTTGAAAATAGAAAATAAAAAATACCATCGTATTGCCCTCTTCATACGGCACATTTGCTCAAAAATTTCTTTTTGATAACGCTTTGTTTCCGAGATACCAATTCGTAACACTTTATTTTCATCACTCAGTATATACAGTATAAGGTGTCCTATTTAATCTGATAAATCAAAGTAATTCAACAATACGCATAATACAAAAAAAAAACTTGTGTGTCGCGGGACGCCCGACAGAAATGAAACTTCAAGTGCATGACGATGTAGTCAGTGATAAATATTGGATGATGTAATCAGTGAAAAGTATTTTATACAAATACAGGTTTACGATCTAGCAACAGCACAATGACTTATTCTAAATGTTAAAATTGTTATAAAAGCTTTAAAGAAATATAAATAATGTTTAGAAAATGTGTACTTTTGACATTGAAACGAGGCCTCCAGCAATACAAATAATCAAAAATTATTAATGAGTGTGGGGGGTTTGAAAAAGCGAGTTACTGCATTGCCAGAACGATGTTAACAAAAACTTAGTTAAGGCATCGTTATCCAACGATATAAGGGTTTTAACATCAAAATGTTACGAGCAGTAGCGGCTCGTGACTATAATAAGTGGAGGGGCACAAATACAAGATTTCAGGTTCTTAGGCCTTTTCGTACAAAAGTTATAGCTTGATTTGTATAAGGAACTTCGCGGCTCCTGCCGAGGCCTCAGAGACTATATGCAACACATTATAAACATTTCAGGTTTCAGGACTTCTGGTTTAAAATTTATAGCTTGATTTGAGATTGAGGGCGCATGGCCCCTGCCAAGAGACTTATATAATTTTTAATATATATTAGCTAAATTTTTAAATACCACACTATGATTAAACAAAATTTCAGACCCCCAGACCTTTCCGTTCAAATGTTATAGCTTCAATTGTATTTGAGGCCGCCAGGGGCCCAGAGGCCTATACCAGTCTCCTTGTACACTATATGATCACAAATATCCGGAGACATGCACGTTTGCGCTCTAGCCACGATTTCATGGAAATCAATAGGGCGTTGCACATCCCTTTGCCCGAATCACAGCTTCCACCCTTCGGGGAAGACTTTCCACCAAATGTTGGTAGGTACTTTCCGGAATGTTCCTCCATTCCTCCCGAAGAGCGAGAATCAGTTCAGGTACAGAAGTTGGCCGATGTGATCTGGCCCGCAAGCGTCTTTCCAATTCATCCCACAGACTCTCTGTAGGATTGAGGTCGGACTTTGTGCCGGCCAACCCATTTCTTCGACCCCTGAGTCCGCAAACCACTGCTGTACACGCCTCGCTTTGTGGCACGGAGCATTGTCGTGTTGGTAGAGAAATGGCCCGTTTCCGAAAAATTGCCACAACGTTGGAAGTGCACAGTTGTCCAAAACATTCAGATAATGGTCGGAGTTCATGATTCCTTGCACAGGAACGAGCTGGCCCAGTCCGTACCATGAAAATGAGCCCCACACCATGACTCCTCCTCTGTGCACTCAGGTAAGAAGCGTTCTCCAGGTATGCGCCAAACCCAAACTCGTCCATCGGATTGCCAGAGTGTGTAGCGAGATTCGTCTGTCCACATTACACGTTTCCATTGGTCCATTGTCCAGTTTCTGTGGGCTTTGCACCACTCCAGACGTCGCTTGGCGTTGACCCTGCTGATGTGGGGCTTGTGGGCAGCAGCACGGCCATGGAATCCCATCGTGTGCAGTTCCCGACGAATTGTCATGGTACTGGCATCATTTGCAGAGGCGTTTCGAAACTCTGTGGCAATTTTTTCCGCCGAGGACTTCCTGTTGCTGCGGGTGACACGACGAAGCACTCGACGGTCTCTGTCCGTTAGTTTCTTGGGTCTACCGGTTCGTTGTTGAACTGTTGTTGATCCCCGGGTCTTCCATTTCATAATGACATCGCCTACTGTTGACTTGGATATCTGAAGAAAGCTGGAAATGTCACGCACGGACTTGCCGCATAGGTGACATCCAACGATGGTTCCACGTTGGAACTCACTGAGCTCTGCCGAACGACCCATTCTTGCCAATGTCCAAGCAGAGTTGTGTTTGAAGGTGTGGGAAGCTATTTAAATGATGTGCAAGTCATTATCATGTGACACTGGGCCAATCGATGATCTGTGAGGGGTGTCCGGATATTTTTGCTCATATAGTGTATATTGTCTATAATTTTTAAGTAACGCACTGTAAAAATACAAAACTTCAAGTTCTTAGGCCTTTTTATTATTCAAATGTTAGAGCTTGATTTGTGATTTGGTCTACAGGGCTCCTGTCGAGACCTAACAGGCTTAAATCAGTTTTTAGTGTATATTAGCTAATTTTTTAGTAAACTATAAAGTATACAAAATTTCAGATTTCTAAGCCTTTTCGTTCAAACATTATAGCTCTGTTTGTTTTTAGGGCACCAGCCAGGAACCCAGAGGACTATATAAGTTTTAGTGTATAATAGCTAATATTTTAAGTAACACACCATAAATATGCAAGAATTCAGGTTTCTGGACTTCTGTTTCAAAAGTCATAGCTTGATTTGTGATTGGGGCCTCAGGGCCCCTATCGAGACCCAAGAGGCTTATACCAGTTTTTAATGTGTATTAGCTAAAATTTAAAGTAATTTTCTATAAGTAAACAAAATTTCAGATTTCAAGACTTTTTCGTTTAAAAGTTGTAGCTTTGCTTGTGTTTGGGGCCTCTGGGGCTCTCCTTTTTGACTTCGTGCTGAACAACGCGCTCTTCATGCGTGAAGGACTAATCACTTATTTGTTCTATAATTTATCCGCCTGTGATGGTTTAATACAATTTCTTGTATGGAAAGATGGTGTAGTTATTTCCTTGGTCAGCAGTAAATATCCGGCAATGCGTTCACTGAAACTAATAGAACTACAGGGTCTGTATAAAAAGTATCGGGAACAAATTTTTCCTGACGTAACTGTACTTCGCAGGGCGATAGTGTGGTGTCTCACCTTCAAAACGCGTCAAGCATCAGTCGCCTGCGAGCGTTTGTTTAGGCTAGATCAAAGTTTTAGTGGACCCCTGTCGAGTGACTCGGTGCAAACTCAAAATGCAGCGAACTATTGAACAGCGGTACGCCATCAAATTTTGTGTTAGACTGGAAATCGGGTACGGAGACGTTGGGCATGATTCGCCAAGTGTTCAAGGATGAGCATATCACAAACTGCAGTTTATAAGTGGCTCTTCAAAGATGGACGAGACAACTTGCAACGTAAACGTGAAGTGCTGATTTCAGACCGTCGGTTAAGTGTGCGCATAATCGCAGATCGAATTGGCATTGATAAGATGACAGTGCACACCATTATCACTGCAAATTTGGCGATGCGGAAGATCTGCGCCAACCTCGGTCCGAAAGTTTTGACTGACGACCAAAACCATAGGCGCAAAATGGCGTCGCGACGATTCCCCAACCCCCTTACAGTCACGACTTGGCCCCAGCAGAATTTTTCCTATTCCCAAAAGTGAAATCCTTCCTCAAAGGACACCATCATGGGGCCCTACGTCCCGTCAAAGAAGCTTGCGTGCGTACCCTTAAGGACCTTCCGGAATCCGCCTACCAGGGAGAATTCGAGTCGTGGAAAAGCCGCTGACAAAATTGTGTCGACGCTCAAAGGATGTACTTTGAAGAATTTTAACGTTTTGTAGCAACATCTGATATAAATCTGTTTTTCCGAAACTTTTCCCGATACTTTTTATGCAAATCCTGTAAGTCCCGAATCAAGCGCCTGTCTCCAAAACTAACGTCTCATGATTCGCAAAAATTGTAATGATTTATGGGCTATGTACTTCCTGTAAGCTCTCCACGTTTCGTGGAGGTATCTGGCATAGAAGCCGAATTATTAGCCCATATGAAGCGATCAAAACTCAAAGTCATTATTCTAGAAACGTATGCCGTCTATTAAAAACTTCCAAGAATATTTTCATCTAATTTTTTTCCTTAGGAAACGGACCTCCAAGTATCGTTCATCCTGCGTATCGATGCATTAGATTAACAGTAGCGAGTACAAGATATAAATTCAACTATCTTCTCGAATTTATGATGTTAAAACACGAAAGATAGCTATTTGCCACTGTTTCTCTTTATCAAGTCCGTTGTACTGAGGTTCGACGCTGCCATCCGCGTGGATTGTGGAACTGCATTGGTGTGTGCTCTGATAAGGAGATAACGGACTGTTTATTATTTTAGCCCTGTCTTACTTTAAATAGAGCTTTATAAATGATTCGGGGAGATATTCTATTATTTTTTCCTTTGCCCGCTTTGCTATGGCGGAATGCATCACCCGAGAAGGGAATGTTTCGCATCCTTGTCGTATAGGAGTCACGCAGTAGTGGAGGGCAGCAGTTTTTCGTTCAGCTTCTCCTTTTCTTCTACCCTGCTCACCTATTCCATTCCGCTCTGTGGAGTAGGTGGCGACTTTACGGCACAAAAATTTGAATAATAATATTTAGTTTTAAACTTTTTAAATTTTGGCCGTAAAAATTAGTGTCTCTGAGTTGAGTGAGCCTGAAGAAGGCATGATTATCGGCGCCCATCGATTTTTTCATTTCATTTGTGAGATTTCTAGCCGGTAACAGATACCATGCGCAACAATGAGTAACGCTGTGAACTGGAAACGTGAAAGACTTATAAAACCCAAATCCCGACCAGGAGAGCCAAAAAAATTGACAGTTCGCGTTCGTCAATGCCACCGACTTGTGGTGAAGTGAAAGCGACATGCTTCATTAGTAAATGTGGTCACAGACTTTCGATCGACATCGTGCCATCCCTTCAAGAGATATTTGCATTTGAATTCTATGGTCGATCTGATGACCGTAAGTCAATGATCACTTCATGGAACGCTGTTCGTGGACACTGTATGACAGGCGAGGGCTATTTATTATGAAATTCGATGAAAGAATTGGGCCTGTTTTTATACGTTTTTATTTAACTAACTTTTCTATGGGTCTGTCCGGGTCAAATCTTGTAATCAACTTCCCGACAAGCTAGAGAGCTGGAACTTGATACGCATACGCAGGACCGATGACAATCCATGTTTGAAGGAAAAAGTTTCAAATCCGTTCACTGGTTCGTGTTCCAATGGTACTAATCCATTACTACGAATTGTCCAATTGCCACAACAAACAACTCGTTATGACGAGGATTAAACGTATCTGTTGTTTATAGTTGCAAAATTAAGCTTTATTCAGCTCTCTAAATAAACATTATAAGAGCGTGGTTTGAAAAACCCTTTTTTCCTCTTATCTTGTTATTGGTTTGGTCTTTTTCCGTTGTTCTTATGAAGACTAGTGTGCGCTGAAGGCTTTGAAGCAAAAATATTAAACAATGTTTTCAGGGCTACCCATTTTGTCAGTGGCTACAATTTTGAATGACCCTTTTCAATATCAGCGTGCTGTGATTATCAAGATGTGATTGTCAGTATCGCTCCCTATATTTCTTATCCCCTTTGTACTCTATTTAATATTCTCTTTGTGAAGGACAATTCCCTAAACAATAAAAATATGCAAAAGTAATTCCAATTTTCAAGAAAGGAGATTCCAATGATTTCAACAATTATAGACCCACTTCTATTCTACCTTTGTTTTCAAAGATATTCGAAAAACTTTTATTTAGTCGCATAAGCTATTTCATATTTTCGTATGATTTCATTTCCCCTGCACAACACGGTTTTTGCACAAAGAAAAACATCTCTACAGCTCTTTATGAAATATCGGAATATATTAATATACAAATGGTTCAAAAGAAAATGTTTTAGTCTTATTTCTTGATTTCAAAAAGCATTCGATATGGTTCCACCGGCCCAGCCCTCAGAGCCAATCCTTGTCCCGAAGTTACGGATCTGGCTTGCCGACTTCCCTTACCTACATTGTTCTATCGACTAGAGGCTGTTCACCTTGGAGAGGCTGTTCACCTTTATTATTAAATAATATCGGCGCTATTGTTCTCACTCTTTCTTTATTAATGATATTTCCAATATTGCTGGCAATGCACAATGCATGTTATTTGCTGATGACACTACATTTATAGAACTTGAAAATATATTAAACTCTTTACTAAGTAAAATCTATAATTGGTCATTATTAAATCAACTTCTACTAAATCTAAACAAATATAACTACATGATCTTTCATCAACGCAATAAATTAATTAATTATAATAAAATTAAGCTTTGCGTTAATAATAAAGTCTTAACTAGAGTCTCTTCCTATAAATATTTAGGACTTTATTTTACCCCTGATTTATCATGGAGCCTTCATATTAAACATCTAGCTATTAAACTGTCCCATTCTTTAGGCATTATTTATAGAGTCATTCATCTTCCACGTAATATTTTATTAAATTTATACTTTACCTTAATTCATACAAATTTATGCTTTGGAATATGTTTATGGGGATCGACCACGCAGGAAAATAAAAACCTTATAATTAAACTTCAAAAACGTTTTTTACGTATACTGTTAAATAGGCCCGCTTTCTCTTCCGTCAGTTCAGAATTTAAAAACTTTAACCTTTTAAAATTTGATGAACTTTATTTTATTCAACTAGCTCAATAAAGTCAAACATAACGTATATTATATTAGAAATCCCCCAATGATAACTAATCCATGTCACCACTATCACACGAGAGAGAGAAAAATAGTAATCCCATTTTATAGAGTGAATGGACTTCGTACGAAGAGACGTCACTTCCTTAATGATTCGCCATCTTGGTTCCACACAGCCGTTGCTAGGAAGAGTTTAAATCATTTTCTCCTTTTGAAATTAATTTTGGGTCGTCATAAGAAACGTAGCAATAAAATATAGTTTTATTGCAGACTTTCTGATCACTTGTGTAGCCGAACTTGTGTCAGAATCATCATATATAATGCTTAGCAACGACATGTGTGGAACCAAGATGGCGCGTTGCCAAGGGATGGAGCTAACTGCTACGTCACTCGTGCGAAGTCGAAGCCAACGAAAAAGACAGCAATCCAACCTTCATTGTTTCCAACAATCGAAACAATACTCATCGTTTACATCCAAGATGGAGATAATGAAGATTGGATTGTTGTTCGGACCCAGATGATCAGGTGACTTTTCCGCTTCGAGGCCTGTCTTTCTCGTTGGCCTCGTGCGAAGTCCATTCAAAGAGATCAATCTCGATTTCTGGCGCTATCTGTTGGTCAAAATTAACTAAAGAACTTCACGATACACCATCTTTTCAATTTTTTAAACGTCTTCTCTTTAAAAGCATTCGCTCGGGCTAAATTACATCTAATTTAACTTCTGACTGATGAAGGATTTGTGAAATCCGAAATGCGCATCTCCGGAAATAAAAAAATTGATGTGGATTAGTGTTTTCGTGTTTTCCATTATTTATACGTCGGTATCCACAGTTTCGGCAATTATTTCTGTATTATTGTTGTTGTTGTCTAATATCATACATTATTATAAATTTTATATTGATTATATAAATTTTTCATTAAAGGATGCCCCTGGACAGGCCCCAGGCCTTTGGACACCTTTTAATTCTTTTGATTACTAAAATTACTGATTTTATCTTGTATGAATATTTTTTAAATTGTATATTATTACTATTACCAATTTATTGTTCGGTTTTGCGAATAATTTTATTTGCAATTATAAATAACAATTGAAATTGAATTGAAAATGAAATTTTATATTTAGATAAATAAATAAATAAATAAATAAATAAATAACGCTTCCTTTCATATAAAAAGGGCATTAATAGACTCGTAGAGGAAATGGAAAGAAATGCTCTCGCCCAAGCCCTGATCTCGTTTTTATCGAACGTCTGTGGTAATAGTCAGAGCGTCGGTTGTTAGCCTTCTGCCCAAAAATCACCACTCACTATTTCATCATATTGCAGGAGGAATGGAACTTAGAAGTTGCTCTAGGTCTACTATTTGGTCTTCCTCGAAGGGCAGGTACTGTGATTACGACAAAAGGCGGACCACTCTAGATGAAACGTAGATATACCTGGACGACACAAACAAATCACAGTCAGACCTATTTATAGTTCTTCCGAAAATGCAAGCTTTGAATAGTATGTCAAAGATTATACTCACACCATATCAGACCAAGTTCAGCAAATTATTACGGCTATCCTGTTATTATAAAAATACAGGGCTACTATAAATGACTCATTGGGTTTTAAAACACTATATTTTCCAAAGTATTACACATAGATATAACTGGTACACGAAAATAATCGTAAACTCCTCAATGTTCTGTGTGTGCCGCTCTTGTCAGACGACATAGGTCAACTATCTCTACCGTTTCAGCTGACACGTTTGGTTGGCCGGTGCTTTTCCGTTTACACACAAAACCTTTGTCCTTAAACTGCTGAAATCACCGCAAAATGGTTTACATGGTATTCTTTTCTGTACTCTCTTCTGAATCCACGCTACACTGCAATAACAGATGTACATCTTTCTGATTCCTGCTAATTTCCTGCTTTGTCACTATTTTGTAAAGGCACTGCACTCGTTCTGCCAATTGGCGTATAACGACGCAAACTTTGTGAGTTTACGTTTCTTTCCATGTACCCATTTTCTCTGTATGTATAATACTTTGGAAGAAATAGTGTTTTGAAATAGTGTGACTCGTGTACGGTAGTCCTATAATGCGTACAAGTCATATGGCAACTCATCATCAATACTCAAAAGCTACAATTTGTTTTTCGGCTGTTTCGCGTACAAATACTTATTTTTAAAAAAGTTGATTTACTTTTAAAAAATTAAGCTAAATCTAATTAATTTTAAGAAATGTTAAATTATTTATCTTTGACTTTTTTAATATTCTGATGAGAACTTTTTTATATTAGTCTTTTATTATAGCCCTTATATTAAAAATGAAAAATAAACAACTTAAATAAGAGTTTCGAAAGAGCTTATACAATATAAGCGATGAAAATTTCAACGAAAGCACCAATTCAACATCGATTTTATCTCCACTCAAGCTGTCCAATGAGATTTTCTGATCATTAGTAGCCCTAAAACCCATTGACGAAAGTTGTCCTTTTGATTATGCAATCAGTTCCCTTCTGTTAAATGCAGGTAGGGTGTCAAGATATTCTCTGGCACCTAATCTTTCATCATTTGTCCAAAATGGGATTAAGAGGAATTATTGTGAAAACAGCGTGATTTAATCGATTAGTTCATGCATCTCAAATGATGTCAAATGCTTACGAATAGACAACCTGTATGACGCAAAATAAAGAGAGATATAGTTATCGCGAATATCGTGATATGGAATTTTTGTTTGAAAGAGCTTTTTGATTTTCTGCGTAATTTGTTGTTACAGTAAGTAAATTGAAACTCTGTATAACGAAGACAAGTTCAAGGAAAATTTCGCTCTAATTAAAGTTTCATACCAGTGATAGTATGAAGTGAACAAGTAAGAGCGTTCATAAGTAACTGTGTTCAAGCCTCTTTGTATAATGTTTGACCAGGAGGAACTTTTAAATAGTTTTGCAATACTGTTTAAAAGAAGTAAATATTTCTCCTGTTATGATGTTCATGCGATCTTTCCCTTCATAAGAGTCGGAAAGTCTTCTCCTTGTGTCAGCGTAACAAAGCATACGAGCCATTCTTTTTCACGAAAAAACAGTAACACGAAAGTTCTTCGTAAGCAAAAACTTATAGAAAGGAAACTGAAACTGAAGTCGGAACATTTTAAAAACTGTGTTACTGCAATCCCGCGTGGAAAAAACTAACTGAGGAGCTAATGCCTGACCAAAAAAATACCGATAGACACGATTTAGTTGCGAGAGTATTTAGAATAAAAGTTCAGAAATTTATTAATGTTATTACCCAGGGCAAAATATTCGGACAAGTACAGTGTTTCATGTATTCCATTGAGTGGCAAAAAAGAGGACTACCACATGTGCATATTCTAATATGGTTGAAAAAGAAATTACGCCCCTTCCAAATAGACGACTTAATAAGCGCCGAGATTCCGGATCCGTTACAAGATAAAGAATTGTATGATATCATAGTCGAAACATGATTCACGGTCCCTGTGGAGCACGGAATCCAGCATCGCCATGCATGAAAGAAGGAAAATGTAAAAAAAATTCCTAAACAGCTCCTAAAAGAAACAGTGCACAATGACAATGGCTACCCATTATACAGACGCAGAGCACCCTAAGATGGTGGTAGGAAAGTTACTATTAAGACTCGCACTGGAGCGTTCGAGACTTCAGACAACAGCTGCGTTGTCCCGTATTCGGCGATTCTTTGTAAAATGTTTAATGCTCATAAGGTCTGTCCCAAAAATATAGAGCCTACAGAAAATATCAGTTAAAAGAAAAACAAATACCGACACGAATAAATTAATATTTTATTGTGAAACTTTATTCATTGTTACATAATTTAAGGAATGAAATTGTTTCAGAAACGTATTTTAAACAATGGGACAAAATAAAAACAAAAAAATAACATTTTGCACTGTCCCAAAAATATAGAGACTTCAACTACAACCAAAAAATTTAACAATTTTACGTGGGTTAATTTAAATAAATGACTCATCAGTGAGTAAAGCAACTTGGAAATCTTGGAAAAAAAATGCCTCGAGCAAAAGAGATAACGTTGGATGAGAAATGTGAGATTTGGAGGCTGAAGGCACAAAATAAGACTATTAAAGAAATTTGTGCTGAACTTGGACGTTCAAAAGCAGCTGTATGCAAGATAATAGCTCATGGTAAACAAGATGACACGAAAAGGAAGAGGCCCGGTCGTCCCAAATGCACAATTAAGCGTACTGACCATCGAATTGCATGTCTGGCTACACGTGAAAACATGAGTGTTTGTCAAATTGGCTGCCAACTTTCTAATGAAATTTCAAAATCTACTGTTCACCGGCGCCTACAACCAATGGAAACATTGTTTATCGTCGAATGGCAAAGAAGCCACCTCTCTCTCCAGCACATGTTAATGCAAGATTGGGGTGGGCCAAGAGCCACATGCATTGGCAAGATGAGTGGCTCCAAACGATATTTTCAGATGAGAAGAAGTGGAATCTAGATGGGCCAGATGGTAATAACTTCTACTGGCATGATCTGCGCCACGAACCACGCACATTTT
>JAHWFO010087595.1:155262-195403 GCA_023313115.1 Rhysida immarginata | reverse complement strand
AGTAGGCAGGCAGGTGGTGGATCACTGATGGTTTGGGGTGCCTTTTCCTTCAATGGTACCAGTAGTTTGGGCATATTGAAAGGCCGGCAAAACAGTGTGTGTTACCAGGACACTCTTCAGGAACATCTCGTCCCATTTTTGGGAATTATGGGTGGGGAAAATGCTGTTTTCCAACAGGACAATGCCACCATTCACACATCAGCATCGACCAGGAACTGGTTTCAGGGCAAAAATATTAATGTGATGAAGTGGCCAGCCCGATCTCCGGACCTTAACCCTATAGAGAATCTCTGGGGAATCATGACACGCAAAGTTTATGCCAACAATCACCAATACTCTACTGTTACTGAACTGCAAAGTGCGATTGAAGATTGTTGGTACGAAATGGACCCTCAGACCTTGCAGTCACTAATCTTATCAATGCCAAATCGTGTCTTTAAGGTTATAAGACAAAATGGAAACTTTATTTAGATTCAATTTTCTGTAATTTTCATTTTCTTCCTGAAGTCTCTATATTTTTGGGACAGTGCAAAATGTTATTTTTTTGTTTTTATTTTGTCCCATTGTTTAAAATACGTTTCTGAAACAATTTCATTCCTTAAATTATGTAACAATGAATAAAGTTTCACAATAAAATATTAATTTATTCGTGTCGGTATTTGTTTTTCTTTTAACTGATATTTTCTGTAGTCTCTATATTTTTGGGACAGACCTTATTAATGTAGAAGCCTGCACCTCTGTACGCGCAATCAAATATATAAATAAAGGAAGTGATCAGGCGATATTTAACATCAGGAATGAAGGCATGGCACATCCCATTAATGAAGTATAAAATTTTCAAGCAGGGCATTATGTCAGCAGCAACGAGGCAGCGTGGCGGTTCCTTGGTTTCCCCTTACACGAGAGACATCCAACTGTTAGTCACCTTGCCGTCCACTTGGAAAACGGAGAGCGCGTATATTTTAACGAGAGCAACTTCCAAGAAAGAGCTTCATTACCGCCCAAAACAACATTAACAGCATCCTTTCAGCTTTGTCAGACCGACTCTTTTGCAAAAACGTTCTTATATGCCGAAGTCCCACGGTATTACACTTGGAACACGTCAAGAAAGGAGTGGAAACGCCTCGTTCAAGGTACGCCTGTTGAAAGGTGGCCTAGAGTAAAATCGTCAGATGCCCTTGTTCGTGTTTACACCGTTCATGTTACTAATTTTGAATGTTTCTGTTTACGTTTTCTGCTGCACCATGTTCGAGGTACGACGAGCTTTAGAGGCCTTAAAATTGTCAATGGCCGGGAATGCGCAACGTCCAGAGAGGCATGTGAAGCTCTGCATTTGTTAGAGAATGATAATCACTGGGACGAAACCATGGAGGAAGCCGTGCAATATCAATCACAAAGCAATATCAGAGACCCTTATGCAACTCTGATATCATCTTGCGGACTTTCCAATCCCCAAGAATTGTGGGCCAAATACAAAGAGAACATGGCGGAAGATATTTTGCGAAGGCTACAGCAGACACACGCGGACATGACATTTAATGAACATATTTATAACGAATCCCTTGGAAAAATTGAAGACAAAGTAATGGCAATGTTGGGTAAAAGTTTAATCGACTTTAGAACGATTAGCCCTCGACGAACAAACGCAAGTGAATTAGGTGATGAAATAATACGGGAATTAAACTATGATGTCCCAGCTTTGCAGCAGCAAGTGGCCGAATTGGTACCTCGCTTAATACCAGAATAAAGACGAGTCTTTGACCATGTGTTACGGCAAGTAGAATATGGGAAAGGTGTAGTTTTCTTTCTAGATGCCCCTGGAGGAGCTGGAAAAACATTTTTGTTAAATTTATTGTTGGCGCAAGTAAGAAAAGAAAAAACATTGCTGTAGCCGTAGCTTCCTCCGGGATAGCCGCCACATTGCTGAATGGAGGCCATACGGCGCATTCAGTTCTAAAATTACCTCTAAATCTTGCTCACGAAGAATCGCCCATCTGCAATTTTAGTAAAAATAGCGCGCGGGTATGATGCTGCGACAGTGCAAGCTATTAGTGTGGGATGAAAGTACTATATCGCACAAAAAAGCTATAGAAGCTGTAAATCGAACGGTCCAAAATTTGCGCAACAATACAGACATTATGGGAGGAACCTGAAATTTTGTATATTTATAGTGTTGTACTAAAAAAATATAGCAAATATACAAGAAATGTGATGTAGGCTTATGCGTCCCGCCAGAAGACCCGGAGGCCTGAAATACAAATCAAGTTATAACTTTTGAACAGAAAGGTCTAGAAACCTGAAATTTTGTATATTTTGAGTTTGGTACTAAAAATACAGTGGTCGCCGCTTAATATGGCCACGTCGGGACCATGCTTAAGTGGCCACATTAACCGGTGGCTGTTTTAAGCGAGGTTACGAAAAGTACTTAATTTTTTACCCAACAAGTCGAGCATGTGTTTGTACTTACATATAGACAAGTTTGTTTGCTTAAATAATCGTTTATACACGTACAGCATCTTGTCAAAATATTTTATTTAAAATATTATCAACTGTCTGTTTGACAACTTTGGCTGCATTAGTGAAGTTGTGTTGGGTAGAAGCCGTATGATTCCCATGTCATGGGCGCTGCAGTTGTCAATTAGAAGACCAATTTTTTGTCTTCGCTTCTAAGATGCTTGTACATTGAGCTAGCCAATTAATCCAGATCTCTGATGTCGTCCATGCATTGATAGATGATTCGTAAAGATTTAGGAAAGTTTTTACGTTTTTGAAGCAGCGTGGAGATTCTGACTTAATAATGATGAGGAGCTTTTCTCTCTGTCCCTCCAAGTTGCAATAAACAAGGGCATCATCAACCTCTCCATGAAGTTTCTTGAAGCTTAGCCCATTGTGTTTATTCCAGCGATGAAACCGGCCCTCAGTTAGCTTGAAGTCCGTGTTTCCTATTGTCTTTGCAATTTCATCAGCCTTATGACATAAGAGAGGATCGTTCACTGGATCATTTCTGTTTCTAACATATTGAAACCAACTTAAAAGACCTTCTTCAACTTGAGCATCTTTTCCATTTCGCTTACGCTTTCTGCTTGACCCTTCACTTGCAGCTTTCAGTACATTCTTTAATTTTGGGCAGCAGTGACCATTGGCTTAGAGGGAAATGAAAAGTGGATATTATAAGTGGAGTGTTCATTTATCCGGAGTAAGATGAGATGAAAAAGCAGAATTCGTGAACTACCTCTGAAAAAAGTGTCCATATTAAGCGGGGTGTGGCCACATAAAGTGAAAATTTGTTACATAGGAATCAGTTAGAAAATTCCGGACCAAGCTGGAATGGCCATAAAAAGCGGGTGGCCATATTAAAGGTGGCTACATTAAGCGGCGACCACTGTATAGCCAATATAGAAGAAAGCTGATATAAGCCTCTTGAACCCCGCCAGGGGCCTCGAGGCACCAAATACAATTGAAGCTATAACGTTTGAACGGAAAGGCCTAGGAACCTGAAATTTTGTATATTCATAGTGTGGTACTAAAAAAATATTGCAAATATACAAAAAAGCAATATAGACCACAGCAGAGCCCCACAGGTCCCAAACACAAGCAACAACTTTTAAACGAAAATGTCTAGAAATCTGAAATTTTGTTTACTTACAGAAAATTACTTAAAAAATTAGCTAATATACACTAAAAACTAGTATAGGGCTCTTGGGTCTCGACATGGGCTCTGAGCCCCCACTTACAAATCAAGCTATAACTTTTGAACCGGAAGTCCAGAAATATGAATTCTTGCATATTTATGGTGTGTTACTTAAAATTTTTGCTCTTATGCACTAAAACTTATATAGTCCTCTGGGCCCCTGGCAGGGGCCCTAAACACAAACAGAGCTATAATGTTTGAACGAATAGGCTTAGAAATCTGAAAATTTGTATACTTATAGCAGTTTACTAAAACATTTAGCTAATATACACGAAAAACTGGTATAAGGCTCTTAGGTCTCCACAGGGGCCCTGAAGCCCAAATCATCAATAACCTCTAACATTTGAATAATAAAAAGACCTAAGAACTTGAAGTTTTATATTTTTATAATGCGTTACTTAAAAATTATACTCATGCGCTTCAAAAAAATGGAATATTCAGCTGGGTAGTGAGCATGTTGTAAAATAGTCTCATGTTATGTGTAAATAAATTGTTCAAATAAAACAAAAATTTTATTTCTAAACGTATACTGGATAAAGTTTAATTCTATATAAAAAGTAAAACAATTCATCAAAAATCAACAAAGTTATGAGATTTTTCATCACTTCAAAATAATGGAATATTGACTGTACCGAGTCAAAATAATGGAATATTCCGATTTACGTAGACTGGAATGGGATATCCCATTTGGTTTTCCAAGCTAGAATACTTTTTGTTACTTTATACCATCATTCACATACTTCCTCGGCTGCAAAATAATTTCAATTCACTATCTTTTGAGAAATATCACCCAAAAAGGATCTGTCATTAATCCTGCGTAAGCTGATACTCCAAATGCACAAATCAGGTCGCTAAGTAAGTGATATTGCTGAAACAGTACATTGCTCATAAAGTGCTGTTTCCAAAGTTTTGAAAAAAGCAAATTCCAGCTATGGATTTTAAACAAATCGGGAGAAACGTGGACGCAAACGTGCAACGACGACACTTGAAGATAGATGGGTGCGCAAAATTGTACCTAATAATCGATTCAAATCATCAAAAATTATTAACACATTATGACCTAATAATGGAACTGATCTATCCCTAAGTACAATACTCCGGCGCTAATCTGAATTTGGAATGAACAGCTGTGTGCCAAACAAGACACATATGTTCAACAAAACTCAACGCAAAGCTCGACTCAAGTGGTGTAAAGTCATGCCAATTGGACTCCTGAGAACTTCAGCAATGTCATCTTCGGCGATGAATCCCGATTCTGTCTACGTTCGGTGACCAAGGAATCAGAGTATGGCGAACTAAAGAAGAGGCACACTATCCCCACACCATGAACAAAAATGTCAAGTTTCTAAGCAGCATCATTGTGTGGTACTGCATGAGCTCCATGGGTTCGGGAGAACTTGTAATTGTCAGAGGAACGGTTAATTCATTGGCCTACAGGAAATACTGGGTGCATTTCTTGTCTCATCCTGCGAAAATTTATATAGAGGCAGACTTTTTCTTTCAGCAAGATAACGCCCTAGCTCACACATCGTGCACGACTAAGAACTGGCTACAGGAACAGAATATTCACACAAAGCTCTGGCCTCCTAATTCCCCAGACCTGAACTCCATAGAAGGTCTATGGGAAATTATGAAACACAAACTGGCAAACGATAATCACTCACAATTCAAGAACTGAAACAGAAGGTTTGGTCGAACACTGATGTGACAACTGATTCATTCTCTTCCAAAACGAATTCGCGCTGTCATTGATGCCAATGGTGTCCCTACCAAGTATTAGTGTTAGTTTGATAGTTTTGCTCTTTGTCACATTCTTTTTTACTATTTGTATATAATATTCCATTATTTTGACGCACCGCTGTCAATATTCCATTATTTCGAAGTGATGAAAAATCTCATAACTTTGTTGAATTTGATGAACTGTTTTACTTTTTGTATAGAATTAAACTTTATCCATTGTACGTTTAGAAATAAACTTTTTGTTTCATTTGACCAATTTAATCACACATAATATGAGACTATTTTACAACACGGATCACACCCAGCTGAATATTCCATTTTTTTGAAGCGTACGGGTAGACAATATACAAGGAGACTGGTACAGGCCTCGGGGCCGCTGGCGGCCTCAAATAAATTGAAGCTATAAAATTTGAACGGAAAGGCCTACGGTCCTGAAATTTTGTTTAATCATAGTGTGGTATTTAAAAATTTAGCTAATCTATATTAAAAATTCTGGAAGTCTTTTGGCGGGGGAGTTGTGGCCTGAATCTCAAATCAAGCTATAAATTTAAAACCAGAAATCCAGAAACCTGAAAAGTTTTATATTTATAATGTGTTGCTTAAAATTTTAGCTATTACACACGAAAATTGATATAGTCCTCTGAGGCCTCGGCAGGGGCCGCGAAGCTCCAAATACAAATCAAGCTATAACTTTTGTACGAAAAAGCCTAAGAACCTGAAATTTTGTATTTGTGCCCCTCCACTTATTATAGTCACTAACCGCTATTGCTCGTAACATTTTGATGCTAAACCCCTTTTATCGTTGGATAACGATGCCTTAACTAATTTTTTTCTATTGGTTTTGTATTTGTCAAAGCAAGAGATGCTACTTAAACATGCATTTTTTACTTTGTTTAACAATGACTCATGTGGTCTGGTTTCTATTAGCATTATGTTATGTGGTGTTTTTATTTAGCGGTTACGTTCTTCGGAACAGAATTTTGTAACCTTATTATTATTATATATAAAAAAATATTTTAAATTAATTTTCCCAATATTCAATTTCTATTTTAATAAACTCTACTGTGAGTTGGCTTTTTGACTCATTGATTATTAAATGTTGCATTTTCTTTTGTTAATATAATAAACTAAACATAGGGTTATTGCGGAAATCACAACGCCATCGTTACTTTTGATGTAGTACGACTATTATCGATTTTAGCTAAGTTAAAATAACGTTTTAATGTTAACGTTACAAAAGTTTCTTTAAAGATGCTCAAAGAGTATGCGTCTGACGCAAAAAGCACTACGTCGTCAGCATACACCATCGTCTTGAAGTTCATGGACGCCGCTGGTAGATCATATCCTCAAACATCTTGGTGGCAATTCAAAAATTGCAATAATGGTTCCAAATAAATATGTACAGAAGGGGGGATAAAGGACACCAATGTCTGACGTCTTTTAAAAGAATGAAGGTGGTAGATATGGAACCAATAATCGCCACACCTAATGATGGCCGAAACATAAAGTGTGGAAGTAATCGTAGCAAAAGTCCGAAGACGAAGTTTATGAAACCATTTAAAGAGAAACACATGGTTTATTTTGTCAAAAGCCTTTTCCTGGTTAAGTCTTAAAACTGCAAGAGTCTGATATTCAGCACGAGCTTCTTCATCACACACCGAATCGAGATGGAACAGAGCAGTATTGTCTGGAACTGATGAACTCGTCGGCATAAAGTTTGAGTCGTAATTGAATAACACCAATGAAGACCTTGTAATCCGTATTTAGGAGGGTTATCGGCCTCCACTGGGTGACAAGCTCTGGATTCGGTACTTTGGGGGGCAAGGTGATTTTCTCTAAGGTGAAGTCTACGTGATGGAAGACGGATCTTTGATGACTGAAATAAACACTTGTACCAGGAAAGGTTCAAGAAGTTTCCATGTCGCGTTGTAAAATGAGTATGGAATGCCGTCTATACTTGGGCTGGATTGGTACGGTCATCAGCTGACAGGAACTTCTTGACTTCGTCTTCGATGAAGGGAGAGAGATAAACAGGTCAACATCCTCGGAAAAAGGTTTCAGTGCCTCAATCCACTGCTTCGTGGTGTCGGGCGGAAAAATTGGATGATGAGAAATGGGTGTGAAAAGATGACAAGATGTCGTGGTCAGAATCCACTTCCCCATCTTCCACTACCAGATGACAACATGCAAGTTTAGCTCTGAATGCTGTGCCAGCGGCCTTACGAATCATTAGAGGAATGATCTCGCTCTTCACCTAACGAATCTCAGCTGTATACTCCTCCTGAGAGGTGGAACACCAGAGGAGTCGCAAGATCTTTTGTAGCATGAGAAGATGGCGACGACGACATCTGGCAGCATCCAACCCAATCTTCCGAAAAACGAGCTTGATTTTTGTTTTCGGTTCTAACCATGATGCAAGTATGGGAGGCAAGTTGTGAAGATGTTTTTCAATGAACTGAGTGAACATCCCCTTGTATTCCTCTTCGTCGAGCAGAGAAACGTTAAAAAAAACAGTTGCGATGGAATGCAGAATCTGTACACTCACAGCAATTTCCTCATTTTATTAGGTTATAGCTCTCTGACTCGATTATAAGAATACAGTACTTCGTAAATAAGTTGTACCATCCATCTTCAAGTGTTTACGAACCCCAGACTCATCTAACAGCGCCATACACAGCTTTACGAGCCAAGTCATAGGAGATAGGAATCATTTCCGGTAGAGATACGAAATCGAGTTACGAAAACATGGCGGATAGCGATACTGGACGATTTCGCCGTTCGTGTTAGTAAGAAGATTAATAAAAAATTATTAGAACTAATACTACTCTTTAATATTACTTTGGATAGGACAAGTTATCTAGAGACTATAAATCAGTAAGGATAGTCTTTTCAACTGTAAGTGCAAGAACAGGCTCCCTCAAAAACCCAACGTTGAATAAGCCATTCTCCACCGTTGTTCGTCTTGCTCCTTCAAATCTTACCAGTTCAAGAAAAATTGAACGAAAACAGGGATTTAAAGTAAGTTACACTTTTTTCTAACGTAAATTATACTTATTTAATAGTTTCAAATTTATTTGCTAACACGTTTTCTTATTCATTATTGTTACGATTATTTTTTATTTACTCGTTGTGATCTGAAATGCATTTCCGTTGAAGAGCATTCATTATTATCGACTTCTAACAACATGGCTAGTTTCTCGCAGCAAGAATGGATCTAAACACCGGAAGCTGTGTATCGGAGCTTATAGAAAGTAAGACGGGTGGCTGACTTAATTTCAGCACGGAGGTCGAATATGATATTAACTAAAATAAAATGTCACTGTTTCCATTATTGTAGGGAGTGTAAATCATTGATGTAAAATTCATCCTTTTTTCTGTATTTCAGATAGCCAAGGATACTAATATGAGCCGTCCTCTTCAGCAATACGTGATAGTTTCCATTTAGCCTACCCAAAGGAATGGAAAAGGAATCTTGCAGATTTATAATGAGAACGATGTAATAGTTATAACAAAAATACAATGTATTCCCTTGATTTTTGTGCAAAGCAATTTTATTAGGTGATGGTGAATTTATTGCATTGTACATTATATGTTGATTGTATTGTTAAATCAATAAATGATTTTATAAAAAAAAATTGATATTTTAAAATTTTAAAAAGATGTTGTTTCTCTTCTTATTGTTGTCTACCGTTCAAGACCTGTCAAATCTATGAAAACGGCGATCGTTATATTAGAATTTAGCAACAGATTTATCATTAAAATCTTTTTTTCTGCCTACAAGCTTGGAGTTCTAGCTTCTGCTGACGAATTTTGACTATAAAGATGATAAAATACAAATACAGGTCGGTATACAAATGTAAACTTGTGTAAATATCAGTATGCAGGTGTGTAAGCCTGTGTATATTGGTGTAAATTTGTGTCAATAGGTGTGTAAGTCTGTGTAAATTGGTGTATAGACGTATTTAAACCTGTGTCAATAGTGTAAACCTGTGTAAACTTGTATATATCGTGTATACAAGTGTGTAAATTTATGTACATATTTGTGTAAGCTTATGTAAACAAGCTGTACAGATGCGTAAATTGTCTATACACGTGTGTAAATTTGTGCACATATATGTATAAATGTATGTAAACTTGTGTAAATAAGCTGTACAGAGGTATACATAAGCGTTAACATGCGTAACTATGTGTAAACATGTGTGTAAATTTGTGTACGTGTGTATTTAAATGTGCGTAAAGTTGTGTAAATATTCTATATAGAGGTGTACAAAAGTGTAAACTTGCGTAAATATGTGTATAGACGTATGTGAACTTGTGCGAATATGTATATACCTGAGTGTAAACTTGTGTATATTGTGTATACACGTGTGTAAATTTGTGTAAATATGACTATATAAATGTGTAAGTAGCTGTGAAAATATATAAATATGTATGTAAAAATGTGTAAATAGGTATATACGGGTATATTAAATATTCCGTTAATGAGTCTTAAATCTTGTACAGTCGAGTCAATTGACCGGAGAATGGCGACTCGGAAATTCGGGTCAAACAATTCTTACTGACATCTGTGTCCAATGACTCTCTTAAATGGGTAGTATTGGAAGAATCATAGGACTCTCACAAGCGGGTCATATTAACCGCATATTGCTGTGAATGTAGGTGATGCTGGAAATGGAGGATTCCATGACCACATGATGGCACTGTGGTCGGAAAACGAACATGGAATGAACTCCACTGAACCTGATGAGTGAGCATATGCATTATTTACGAGAAATAAGTCCAGTCTTGATGACAGATTGGGCCCTTGATGGTAGGTGGACCCGCGCTGGTTACTACAAGGAGAACATGAACATAAATCAAACAATGCATTTTGCTGACACAGACGACGGACATGTCCATGTGAGAAGATTTTGTTGTCGTTGAACATAGAAAACTGTCTAAGTCACTAAAGAATGTTAGTTTCTCTGCAGATGTACATGGAGCATACACATTAAGCAATCGGAACTTGACACCAGATGATAAAATGTCCATTGAAATAACCCTGCAGTCGCAGTCATATACACAGTTCGATGCCAAAATAGAGGGATTAAAAATGATGGTAGCCACCCCCTTCCCATTTGGCGACAAAGAGTTAATAAAGAATTGTCCATTTATATATTGACTGCGGAGATCGGATAGATCGTAACACTGTTGCAAAATGGCAGTTTTCACTTCTTAAATTAACAGAAAGTCCAGTCTGTACAGGGCAATAAAGGTCGACAATACCGATTGCTTAAAAGAGGAACTAAGGGAACACACGTTCAGAGAAATGACCTTCATTGAGAATGTTTAAGGAATTGACTGCTGAGCTGTATCCGATTAAGACTTGGGCTTCCCAGATGTTGAAGGATGCTCTGTCGTTCTTCCCTTGGAGATCGCAACCGATCTGAAGAAGGACTGTGTTTGTGGCTCACGCAGCTGTCTCGCTCGGACGAAGATGAAACACCAATCTCGTTCCTTCTGTTACGACTCCATCTAGTTTTCTTCTTGCGAGGACTCTTTATCTTTGCAAGATGATCCCGCTGCATAAGCGCTGATGGCTTCGTAATCCCAGCAGATGATGACATCCTTATTGGTGACGACGTACAGGCGATCTGTAACGGTTGACACATCGTTATCTTTGCTGGTGGAGAAAGAGCCGGAAAGTCTTCCACTGAAAAAAAATGGATTCAGCTCCCACCAAAACGTCTACGTCGTCAGCTGCAGAGTTCATCCTCCATCATTGAGATGTCACGTGATGGTTGAAGAGAAGGTGCAACATCTCGAATCTCCGGAAGCAGGGGAGGAGAAGGCAGCAGGATTTCCCTCCTAGGCTCCAAAGTTAGAGGCAGAGGAGGAGGAGGAGGTGTTAGCATCACCTCTCTGAGCTTCAGAGGAAGAGGCGGTGGAGATGGCATTGCACGTATTCTTCGAGGTGGAGATGAAGGTGGCGTTGCTTTGCGCAGCACTGGTGGTTTGGCCGACGATGTCGTCTTTGGTGATTGCTGGGTCGACATTCCTCTGGGCGATGATGGTATGATTGCTGACAATGCAAACGTCCTCTCTGGGCAATGGTGATACTTGCCAACAACGCGATTATGTGTATTGCATTTTTTTAAGGAGAGGAAAGTCTTTCCTGATTTGAGATGTCTTCTTGCAGTACCAGCCTTTGTCACTTGAAAGACATGAAAACACGTTCTCTTTGCATTACTAGGTGATCTGGAATGTCTTTTCGAAGATTCATATCGATTACGATATCACCAGTCTTCTGCAGGGGAGAATCCAGATGTTCGGGATACGTACCTCCCTGTAGTCGGACATGAAATCTTTTAAATACGCTTCGGTCATCAACAGCGAAGCGCCCCAGATAATGACTGGCAGGTATCCGGTTTCAGCATAACACAGGTGGATGGTGGTTTGTCTGACCTTAATCAAATCAGCAGCTACCACACGATCTACCACAATTCGCTGCCTACAGAGCATCCCGACTCAGTCGGGAAGAATCTATGAAGGACAGTAATGGCGGGATCACCAGACGGAGAACAGGAGGAACACGCGTTTTAGCATATAGCTCCCTCATGAACATGCCGACAGCAAACGGACCGTGGGCAATCATCATCACCAAGTTCTCCATGGTGATGAAAAAAAGTCACAAAAAGTTCGTGAGGGGGATGAACCCCCCCCCCCCCTGGGGGTCACCTGGGGGAGGGTCACTCACCACACAAAAGTCACTCACACGCGCACTGATGTTCTATGCGTGGATAAATCCTAAGTCCAAAAAAATTTCACAAAAAGTCACAAACTATTAAAGTCACTAATCCCGTAACCTAATGGTCCTAATGCGCTCCTTCATGCGACATCGATTAATTGTTCTATTCCCTCTGTCTTCCTTCTCACTGACCGGGATTTTAATAACGATTATAATGAGCCGATTGGCTATGCAATTATGCAGCGCCAATTGGCTATTAGCTCGTGGTTGCGGTGCTCCTCGGGCTGCTCTACTTTCCAAAGGAGGCTGGAGCTTCTTAGATGCTTTTTTTTTTTGCGTGCTCTGACTCTCCCTTTTCTTGGCGATATGTCAAAATCTTACGCTTGTAATACTAGATATTCAGGATATTGTGTTTGTTGTTTATCTTTTCAGCATCCATGTACAGTAGTTCACAGAGTTCCAACGTTGTATCGTCAAACGATATCTGTGACTTGTAAATGAGCTTTCTGTCATTCTGAAAATACACTTTTCAACTGTAAGTAATATCATTTCAAGTTTAAATCTCAAGAAGTAAAGTCAGTAAAATCGCCAATTGATAGGCCAAAGAAAATGACAGAGAGATAAATGACATGTGACATGATGCAATCGGAAGTCTTCAACTGAAACAATTGCTACATAATTTCGAAATGCCAGTACTTCAAGTATTGTTAGTTCAATCATCATTCGTCTGGAATTGAGGAAGATAGATTTCCATGACCTTATTGCTGCTCTTAAGTCCCAAATCAGCGAAGACAAAACGAAGGGACTTTTAGAATAATATGCAGTTCACCAAAACTGGACTATGGGACAATGGAAACATGCCTTATGACGTGAAGAATCTCGGTACACACTCAGCTAATAAGATTTGTCAAGTTTGAAATAGGAGGCTGCTATAAGAATGCTTCATGACTGACGGCTTACTGTAAAGTTCATAGAAAGCGGTGTTATTGTATGGTGTTGATTTTAATGTTTGAATTGGGCCAACTTGTTCCAGAGTTGACTTCAACATACGCTTAGTATCCTTTGGAGAATTTTATAAATTCTGTCCGAGACTCAAGAGAAGAAACATTTGAGTGAGTTCATTTCTAAAAAGGTTGGGCAGTGATATTACAAGTGTTGTCATGTTTTTCTTCTGCGTCGCATGTTGTCTCTCCTCGTGTCTGCGTTCTTTTTGTTGCGCGCGTGCTTTAGACAACAATTGCAATATCCCTATCCAATCTTTTTAGAAATGAACTCGCCCAAACGTTTCTCCCGTGTAGTGGTGGAATTGTGCAACTCAGAGTCTTCTCTTGAGTCCCGGACAGTAATTTTAATATTTAGGCAGCCGATTAGGATTGCACCATTCTTATTCTAAAAGTGACAGTGCTCCTCAGCACAAAGAAAGATATGAGCAGGAAAGGTTTAGTGAGACGGGATTAAAAGTAATGGATTTGCCTGTATCAAACACCAATATATATTATATCCCACATGGTATAAATTGGAGTGATGACTTGGGGATATGCCACATCGCGCCGCGTCAACGCATCTGTTCCTGGAACTCATGTAAGAAGATACCGGAATCCGCTCCATTCCATTCAGCGACATACCCGTCAAGTCACCTATGGATTTTTATGGCTTATGCCTACTAAAATGGGCCGTCGGAAAGAGACGACCGCGAACAGTGGAGGGTCTTTGGAAAGCGTGTCAACAAGAGTGATTACGAATTGTTCTTTGTGTTCTGCGTTCCATCCTCCTGCAGTGAAAACTGCGTCGCAGGGCAATAGCAGCGATGCATGGCTTCCAGATTAAACACACTGGTTGGTGGCGAAACGGGTTTTGCATCTTTCCTGGCCCTCTTTAACTTTGTAATATATACCATATATCTCTAATAATCTTGTAAAAGCAAAGGAAGATTCAAACCCACATTAATTTTGTGAAATCCTGGGTGCAGTGTAAAGTTTAGGTTTCCAGGGACTTTTGGTCATGTAGTTTTTTGGAGGTGTAGATGGATCAATCTTTTGCTTCGTTTTTAAATATTCGGAAAATATTGTGCGTTTGTTACACAGGAAAGAATGAACCTCGGATGAAAAATATCTTCTCCAAGTGATGGTGAAGTTTATTAGTGAAAATTGTTTATAGGAATAACGCAATTTTTCTGTATATTAGGGACTGACCTGGCTTAGCCATTATCCTTTAACAAATCCTTGCATGCCATTAGTATTGATTAGTAACTGAGCCATAAGAAACTCGAAAGTTAACGCCATGATTTTTATTATCTCTGTGAGGGTGTAATGTTTTAATGAATTTAAGTCCAAAAGCCATGCAATATGTTTACCAATATTGAAAAACGAAACCAAGCGTATCGTGCCTATATATTGCTCGCCTTTTCTTACTTTCCCCGCTATTTTCTATGCTCGTCCTTTTATGCAATTCACCATGTAATACAGCCCCCATAGTAAACTTTCTAACATTTTGAAGTGCAAGTAAGCTTTATTCTAAGTATTAGCGAATTAAAAATAAATGGAATACTTTAGTTTATGACAACCAAAACTTTATATGAAAAATTAAAAATGCGTACTTTATTTTTTGGTGAGTTGCTGGCTGATTTGTGAGTTATTAGGTCCTTTCTAGTGCATTAAATTAAATTATTTTATTTTATCAAAGTTTTATTCTATTTTTTACTTTTATCTTCAAGGTACTCCAAAATGTATAGACTTTACCTTTGGGTTTGTATATATTCAGTTTGCCCGTAAAGGAAGGAAAAACCTCTAACAATGAAAGACTTCAGGGATATAATACGCCGGGTACGTATTTCAAAGGATATCCCTCCATGCTCAATGGCAACATTGAGACTGTTGAATTCTTGCCTGGAAAGAGCTTTCTCCTTTCTTTTCAGGTAATTCCAAACAACACTTCCTTCTTTAATTTTTTATTATATCCGCTTTGCATCAACGGTATTTGCTATTATTATTTCTAAAATTAAATATTTAAGTATAATAAGGGGAAAATAAGAGCAATGAGATCTTAAGCAGTAAATGGATACGAGTTTACCTTTAATGGGAACTTTAGCTTTTAAAAGAGTAAACGGAAAAATTAATGCCATGTGACCCTATCTGAACTGCGAATTAACCAAAAGTAACAACTTTCAAAAGAAATATTACGAGGGCAACTTTAAATGACAAAATATGATTTGTATGGAGAGTTTACTTTACGCCTTCATTAAAAGAGATGTTAACAGAATTGCTTGGAAGGAGAATCGATTGAGAACCACGCCTCCTTCCGGGAACCTTCTTCATGAAACGAATGGCCAATGTTCAATGGAGAGGAAGGGGAAAAATACAAGGTGCCCCATACATCAACAGAAGGCATTGCGGTGGGACTTGTTCAATTAGTGGTCACAAGCTATAGGATTTCCCTTGTAACTCTTCCTGTTTAGGTAACGAAAAGAACATGGCCCTCGCACTCTTTTGTCCTTAAGTAATTGTGTTCTTCTAAAGAATTTTTGCACGAAGTTTCATTGCATTGTTTACATAATTTAAAACTTTATCTTCTAGTCGATAAATTAATAGTTTGCAAAGTTATGAATAATGCATCTGAAGTTACACAGTTATCGGCATTTACATATTTTTTGTTTTTTTACTTTTCTAGTTAAACATTCTTGAAAAATTAAAAGTCATTCAATTTCCTTTGTTTTTTATTTTGAAAGCCAAAATATTTTCTCCGTATTGTTTGATCTTATTTATCATTCTTTACATATTAGTTGATTTCCTTCAATTAAATAGCATTGTATATTTTTTATAAAATCTTGTAAATATTCCAAGAAGGTTGGTTGGTTGGTTTATTAGAAATTTTGGCGTCGACTACTAAGGTCATTTTGCGCCTTTTTCACAAGTTACATCTGTACGCAGCCCGGTACAAACACAAATATCCATGGCCAGGGCGGGATTCGAACCCACGACCAGGTGGACTCGAGAACTAGAAAGCCTACGCCCTCGCCCTCTCGGCCACCTGGCCGGCCCAGAAGGGCCTTTAACTGTGAAGCAATAGTAATTTTAAATTTGTGAATATGAATTTTAGCTAAAGATCCTAATGAACAAATAGCTCATTTAATTCATTCCAAAATTTACATCTGCGTATTTTATTGCTACCTTCACGTCAAAATACAAAAGAAATTCCAATTTACCGTAATACGATTACAAACATAGAATGTCTCATACATCCGTACTGAGCAGTGCAATTTTTAGGCTGCATCTAAAAAAGTTAATTTTATTCATTCTCGACTCATCACTGCGAATCGATTGTTATATCACATGTCTTGAAATTCTTAACGGTCACTGTTACAACACCTGAAATTGATTTGTAAGGGTTCATACGTTAAATTAATTTCGGGCATTGTGATAATCTGGACCAGTCTATTGGCATCATACAGAGGGTTGTTAGTGATCTATGGTAACAAGTTATTGAGGCCCAGAGAAGGTGAAAATCCCCTTTCGCCATACATCGCTGCTGTTGACCTGCATTGAAGTTTCCACTGGCACGCAGAACACAGATCAGTTCCTAACCAATCCTGTTAACCACACTCTCCAAAGACCCTCTCTGTTCGTGGTCGTCTCTTTCCAAGGAGCCGTTTAAGTAGGCCAAAGCTACAAAAATCCATAGGCGATGGGTCCGGCGAATTGACGGGATGTCGCTGAATGGAATGGAGCGGGTTCCGGTATCTTGCATGGGTTTCAGGAGCAGGCGAGTTGATGTGGCGGTGTCACTCGACGACTTGTCTCGGTGCAGCCATACTTTATGACCTCTGTACCATACAAACCAGGGATGTCACGTGTAGAACGTTAGTCTGATTTTACATGGCATTGATTTTGTCCTTTGACTCAACTCTGTGTAAAGTTAATTTACCACAGTCATGAAACTTTTGAAAATTTTTTCTTGCATTCACAGTACCATTTTCTGAATACCCCTTGGGCGGTATAAAATGGCTCGGCTCTTGTTACAGTCGCTGAAATAACCACACGCTTCATCTAGTGTAACTACGTATTACCATTTTTACATCCGCCAAGTATCGTTCATAGAATTTACGTCAGTTGGTCCGTCGCTCTTGAACATGGCGTGGCAACAACTTATGAACGTGACTATTGTATCGCTTCTTTAGTTGTAAATCACGGTTGATAATTATATTTATCGTGAATACAGATGTCCTACCTTCGGTGCAATGGCCCGTTGTGTTGGTGTGTTACATCCGGTTATAAGAGCCCGAACTTTCCGGACGACGCACAGTGGGGCATTTGGGGCAAAAACCTGGCCAAAATTGCAAAATCTAAAATATGCTCAACATTTATAAAAGTGTATTTTATAATTGCTGACTAACTCTTGCGTCGATGGACGTCTATTTCAGGAGCATGAGTCACATCCGGTGGTTCTTAGCCTCAATTGAATAACAGGATTCTTTGTGAGTGGACGTGGTTTTTCGTTGCGTTTCAGCTTTGTTATTACGTTTATATGTATATATTTTTTACAATTTTTAATTTTTAATTTTACTATTACAATTACAGTGTCCGCGCAGTCCACTCGCCAAATCGCCAGTGGCGACAGTTCAACTAACCTGGCGAATAAACAATCACATTTGGCGAACATACTTGGCTAATTCTATTTTTATAGAAAATTATTATTTTCATCCTCGAAAATGAGATTATCATGTAATTAAAAGGATATGTCGTTTATTAGGAACATAATTTTTTTTAATTTTAAATTTTGGCTAAAAACATGAGATTCTGGCTTAAAGAAAATCGTTATTGGCTAAACCATTGGCGATAAAAATTTCAAGTACTGAGCGGCCACTGCAATTACAATACAATAAAAAATATTTTAATCTTAAAAAAGTTATTTTTTAAGTCTTTTTAGCTCTAATTTAGATTTTGTGAAAGCTTTTTAAGAGGTTGTCAGGGTTTGTTAGACCTTTTTGAAATTATACTACATTTGTATAAGGGTCGTACAAATGAAAACGAAAATTTGTGTGGGGAAAAAAAGACGACGTGTAGGATCGTAAGTTTTTGTTTTCAACACTTGCGAAAGCCCACGTGCAAATTGAACAATAGGTTGCATGTCTTGCATCACGTGAGAAAGAACGACCCAAACAAGGAATCGCAAACAAATCAAAGTCAAAACGCGAAAAAATCAAAAGCAATCGCAAACAGCACGGGGAAGGTGATGTTGACCGAGCTTTTTGATCGCAAAGGCCCGAGTTTACTGCACTTTCTTGAAAAAGGCACCACAGTTGACGCAGCACGATATGGGGAAACATTGAAGGCACTGTGCACGGCCATCAAATGCAAGTGTCCTGGACTTCTTGCAGAAGGAATGTTTCTTCTCCACGACAACGCGCGTCTTCACACCTCGAAAGCAACGGTGGACCTCATCAAAAAGTTCAACTGGGAAGCAATGCAGCATCCACCTTACAGCCCTGACTTATCCCCATGTGACTTTCACGTGTTTAAGGATCTCAAGAAACATCTGAAAGGCCGCAGGTTACAGTCGGACGATGAAGTGAAGGAAGAGGTTTTGAAATGGTTCCACACGCAACCGAAGGACTTCTTCTATAAAGGATTTACACGCCTTGTTACACAGTGGGCTAAATGCCTTAACGCATTTAGAGAGTATTTTTAATTTCCTTGTACACACTTTGGATAAAATAAATAATGTTCGTTTTCATTTGTACGAGCCTTATAGTAATTATTACAGTATTGAGGGCCATTTTCAAAGAAAAAATATTCCGCATATAGTTGCCAATTTTTCATATATTTTTTTTGGAAGTACCTTTTTTATTATAAAAAAATATACAAACTTTGTATTATATACAGGGTGAGTCAAAAAAAGCCGGCGTCAGAAAAAAAAGTAAGTCCCAGGTTTTGCAACAACAGGTTTATTCAACAATAGGTTTATTCAACAGTAGGCTTATTCAACAGTAATTATATTCAACAATAGGTGTGCTGTGAATGGTTTGCGTTTGTTGGTTTCTTTTTCGGCTACATTGGGTCGATATACGTAAGGTTAGTGAACGATTCGAACTAGATCTTTGGTATTACCTACAAGGAAATAACGTTGCAAACGGTAGACAGCGGTGGGTGCGATAGGCAACCACCTGTAAGAAGCATAATCCAGGCATTGATTAGAAAATTCGAGACAGATGGAACGGTCAAGGATGCACACAAGGGTCGAAGCGGCCGATCTCCAACATTAGTAACGCCAGAAACTTGCACAGATATCCATTGCACACTGATGGACGCTCCTTCTACATAAACTCGCCAGTTAAGCCGATGGCACAATGCTTCCCAAACTTCACTGATACGATGCAATAAAAGAATAGGGTTCAGGGGCTATAGACCCCGACTTTCGCATGGCACGAAGGAAACTGACCATGGCAGCCGTCTAGAGTTTTATGGTTAGTTATAAGACATTCTGGATGAAGAACCAAACGTGTCAGACCGCATTTTATGGACTGGTGAAATGTAACGGTTGAATTAATGATGTATTACCCGTACAGAGAGGGACCTTTGAATGATATTAATAAATAAAGTTTTATGGCAGAAATCCAAAGTAGTTACACTTGAAGAAAATTGCAAAATAGATTGTATCTATAATTAATACAAAAAGTCTATGAAATTGGGACACAGTCAATTATTAATGTAATTGGAATTATCACGATGAACTTGAGGAGGCAGTGGTGGCAGCAACGTAAATCCACGTAGGGTAGTGGGCAAACCATCGGAACCATTGCTAGCTGGTAGAACTATTAAAATACAACAACAAAGTGCACCATTAGAATAGCTCCACACCCACGGCAATGCTTACTAGCTAACTTAACTATGCAGACATTTATCTAAACTATCCATTAGTAAGAAATTACGCTTACTGTAATGTATATTCCGCTCAAGCAAGGCACGGAGCGGCCGCGCGTTATGTGACCACGGAAGCACCCCCCAGTTACCTGCAAGATTAGGTGAGGGAACGTTGCTCCTGTTGTCTGCGATGCCTTCTCTCCTTGACGGCGTTGACGGTTTCAATCTGCTCTCTGAAGTGGCATAATACAGGGTGGTTATAATTAAAATGACACCATTTATGCCCTTCTAGCGGCCGTCCTGGTAATCAGATTTTGACGAAACTTAAGATATATGTTATACAGACCACGGGGAAGAGAATTTTGCAATAAAAAATTAGTTCACATTTTGACCACTACGTCAAAATATGGCGCATGAATAATAACAAAAACAAGTTAGAAGCAGAGAAATTTTTAAAATCAGAGCATTTGTTCAATGTACATTCCATTTGTGTCAATGATATGTTCAAAGCGCGTTATTGCATGTTCCACAGTAGAAAGAAGGGTTTCCTGAGGAATCACAGTAATATGGCGTGTTATGCTTGCTTTCAATTCAGGGACTGTCCGTATTCTTCCTCCATAGACATTATCTTTCAAATATCCCCACAACCAGAAGTCACAAGGGTTTAAGTCCGGTGAAAGAGGAAGCCATGAAGTTGGAAAAGTTCTCGAAATCACCCGTTCATCTCCAAAATGAGCATGAAGCAGTTCCTTCACTTGTCGTGCAATATGGGGTGTTGCACCATCTTTCATAAAGACAGTAGTGTCTAAACATTGTCTTTCTTGTAAAGCAGGAATAACTTTCTGCTGCAGACGTTCGCAGCAACGAGCACCAGTGATTGAAATCTTTTAGTGCCTTGAGGAGTGTTCTCTTCAAAGAAAAAGGGGCCAAGAATAAAATGTGAAGTGAATCCGCACCATACAGTCACGTAATCAGAGTGCAAAAGCTTTTCATGCACATCCATCGGCTTTTCAGTACCCCAGATGCGACAGTTTTGAGCATTCACTGCTCCGTCTAGTGTGAAATGCGCTTCATCTGACCACAAAATGTTCCATGGACATGCATTATCGACGGCTGTTCTAGCCAGAAACTGGCAAGCAAAATCAGGCGTTTTTCCGGATCTTCATGAAGCAAATTTTGAACCACCTGGATCTTGTATGGATACCACTTTAAAATGGAACGCAAAACTTTTTGTACCGTAGACCACGGACTAGACAAATCACGTGATACGGCTCGAGCACTTGCTTAAGAATATTGGGAACTTGAAGCACTCTCCACTACAGCAGCAGCAACGTCTTCCACAGTCTCATTTGCAATTCGTTGCCGTCCTCTCCCTGGCAGCACATCCAACTCACCAGTTTCTTCAAATTTCTTAATCATCTTTTTTAAACCATTAATGGACATAGACCCATTTCGCAAGTTTTTCAAACGTCGATATTCTCTTAGTGCAGCAGAAGCATTATTGCAGTTCTGGTAAAACAACTTCACCAATAAAGCTCGATCCTTTTTAGCTAAAGCAATCGTGAAGAATGATTTTACATTTAATTTCACTGTCATTTTAAAGCTTTTCTAATTTTACATCTCATTTGCATAACTTATCTGATTGAGTAAAAATTTTCAGATAGTTTCTTACTTGACCAGCGCCATATTTTGACGTAGCGGTCAAAATGTGAACTGATTTTTATTATTGCAAAATTCTCTTCCCCATGGTCTGTATAACATATATCTCAAGTTTCGTCAAAATCTGATTATCAGAACGGCCGCTAGAAGGGTCTAAATGGTGACACTTTAATTATAACTACCCTGTACGTCCTAGTTCGTTGACGTGGCCTGTCGTTATGGAAGTTCGAGCCTGGCACTGTGGACGTAACTCTGCGTCTGTCTCCGCTATGAGGGTTTCTTTGATCCTTAATTTCCTCGCTCGTATGGGCGCCTGGTAATTCTTTACGTCCTGCTGTGACGTGGCCATATACGTCTTTTCTCGTCGCAGTCGACGGATAACGAGCTCCTCCGACGTGGCTTTTCCCTCAGTGCTCCGTCGCCATAAATCTCTGACGTTGTATCGCCGTCGCTCGTTCTCTCGCGGAGCCGTTTTCTCTCTTCCGACCCAGTCCAAAGCTAACTTTTTCCCTGCTGTCGTATTCCACACAGCTTTCCATCGCTGTCCTTATCCTTCTCCTTCTTTTCCTCTTTCCGCGGCGACGCCCCGCGTTTTCTCCTTCGACTTCTCTGCTATTCATTGGTCTATTTTTCTCAATCTTCTCCAATGAATGCTCGGCGCTACCACGGATCGCAGCGGGGGTGGGCGGATGGTGACCACTGACTCTTTCGACGATCTTCGCCTCTAATTTCGCTGACACGAAGCTGAATTTCACCTGAACGGATTAGTGAACAAGCATAATTGCGTCTACTGGTCGGACGAAAATCGTCATAGCACAATGGAGAAGGGCTTACGGAGTCCAGGTGTTAACGTTTGGGCGGGGATTTAGTCTGGTGGGTCATTTTTCTTCGAGGGGAATTTAACTGCAATTGGATATCACAGGTTGTTACGGGTAATGATCTTTACAACAATTCAAGCACTATGTCCAATGGACATCATTTTTCAACAAGATGGTGCTCCGTGCCACTATTGTAGAATGGTTCGTAATTTTCTCGACACTCCGTTTCCCGAGAGCTGGATAGGTCGTGGCGGGTCTGTGGCATGGCCCACTCCTGCGATATCACACATATGGACTTTGCTGTGTGGGGAATTGTCCGTCTTATGGTCTATACGGAACCCCCACACGACATCAAAGTCGTTAAGTACTGGTCGAAGAGGCATTCGCTACGTTTACCCCACCACTCTGCGCTAAAATTTGTCGACAAGTTGAGCTTCGCGCAGCGCTGGGTGTTGATGAAAATGGTGGACAATTCGAACATTTATTTTAGGATTACGTCATGCCTAGCACCACCAAAGCCAACTAAAAGACAGGCCGGGGCACTAAAAAGTCACATGACCAATGTAGATCTAGCAACAATCCAGTCTTCATTGTTTCCAACAAACGAAAAGACACTTATTGTTGAAATCCAAGACGGAAACAATGAAGATTGGATTGTTGCTAGATCTGCTTTGGTCGTGTGACTTTTTAGTGCCCAAAGCACTTCTAAACTTAAACAGAGTAAAAGTTATTTCCGATTTAGTTATATCAGTTCTTTTAGAGTAATCAATAGTGGATTTTGCTTAGCTGTTAGCATTTCAATTTTTTTTAATTTGAAATTTCAACTCTCCAATGTATAAGCGTTATTATCTTATCCGTTGGTAGGGTTACTGGAAGTTAAAAGAGTTACCGTCTTGATTGAATGTCATTTTCCGGAGTAAGAAACCCTGAAATAACTCCTCACTGTTGCTGCGCCTTTGTTGCGCGCTCAGTAATTTTTGGGCTAGTTTTAAAGCCAGAATGGGAAAACAGATATGTATGTGAGAGAGAGAGAGAGAGAGAGAGAGAGAGAGAGAGAGAGAATGAGAACGATATCTTTAATTTAATACAGTACATTAAAAATCTGTATATAACGCCAACTCACTGGACCAGCATAAGAGGTTGTTAATGGCAGGAGATCATTACATAAATGTTTATTTATATGCAGGATGATAGAACAAATGAGATCAAACGACTGTGGCCGTGAAGCTCTCAAGTTGTTATGGAGAAAAATTATTCAGGTTTTTGTTCAATTACATTTGCATTACTGTAAAAATGTTATGTTCAAATAAAAGCCTTGCTACCCGTTTTATAATCTATTGTGTTTAGAACAATTGCTGTTCTTTGCCTTTACTATAAAACAAAACCCACCACATTTTCAGTGCCTCTATCTACTAAACGGTTGGATCGATTGAAAAAACACCAAGAATAAAGCATTTCTCAAATGTTGTGTACAATCTGAAAATACCATTAAAAATAGGGTCCCTTGCACATTTCAAAGTTGACTTTCATATTTGAAATTGACGTCTGGTTTTTTTTTTTTGGTTTTTTTTTTTGGAAAATAGAATACACATAAAAAACCCCTCACGTAAAAGTACAATAAAACTTCCATTGAAAGTACTCCGTCAGAATTGTATTTTTGAAGTTGGCTATTGGTTCACTTTAGGAGAGACACTGTATAGCGGGTGTCCCATTTTAAGTATTGCAGTTGGCCATGGTACTTGCTACATTCAGAAGGACTTATCTATTTGCAATGAAATTAAAACCACAGTCATTACCAAAGGCGAAATGCAAAAGATTAAAGTAACGTCGCCGAAATGCCTTTGCAACATTTAATATAGAGAGCAATAGTGCTTAAAAAGGCCACATGACAGACTGGAAGTAAAAATTCTCCTAAAGGAGCTTTATATTGACATCGTGCTTTTCCGGATGCTAAATAATGCGCCTTCTTACGTAAAAGAATAATCATTACTGATTTGTACTCTCATCTATCCGCTTATGATGGCTTAATAAAAATTACAGTACGGAAAGAGGGTCTAGCGATTTCCATAACCAGCAGAGTATTTCAAAAACGAAAAATATTTCAATAATTATTTCAAATAAAGGTTGCAGCATTTCAAGAAGGCAATCAGACACACGTTTCCACTTTTTAGAGATGCTGCAACCTTTATCTGAAACATTTTTTCTTCAGCAGTTTTCGTTTCCGAGATATTTAGTTGCATTACTTAAAATTGACACCCGGTATACGTGATTATTTGTTATTTATACTCTGTATAACGCAAGATGAACTAGACATGTGTACAGTCATAGCCTACAATGATAAGCCTGCCCATCGGCCTTCAAACATCAGGATTCATCACCGCCTAGCGACAAAATTTAATGCTGCTTTAATCACTTATGCTGTCAAGTTATGAAAATTTTTAAAATTAAATAAAGATTACTTGATTTTTCAATCAAGTATAAAAACATGTACTTCAGGATTTTTTTTATTTGTCGCGGTTGAGTGAGCAAATGTAGGGTATGAAGCGACCGTGGCCTTCGAGACATTAGGCCTCCGCATCGCGTATTATTTCAATGAGTTTCTTCAGTGTCGGCGGAAGTTGAACTTGTTAACGTCAGAGGTGGATCATCAGGGAAAACCAATGGAGAATTCAAGGTAAAAGTCGGATTAAGTAGCATGAGGACGAGGGTATCATGTGGTTCTTTAGCACTGAAGAGCGCCAAACTAGCCATAGAGATAAACAACTAGCGGTCAAAAGTTGAAAATGCCTTGACACGCAATTTTAAGCCCGATGCGGAGGCCGAATATCTCGAAGGCCACGGAAGCGACTGAAACATTGCTAAATTTTGTCGCTAGGCAGAGATGAATCCTGATGTTTGCGTGTAGATTTTTGCGGACACATTTGAGCAATGGAAGAAGGCTGATGGGCCAACACCTCCTAGAGAGAAGGCCTGCAGACAAAAGGTGTGTACCGTATATCTTCCAATAGTAGCCCCCGGCGTCTATTTTTTCAACTTAATCAGTAACCGGGCATTTATTAGAGACCGGCGTTTATTTAGCAATCTGTATCATATCTTATAGCTTCCACGACATCATAAACGCCACATCATATGATCACTTTGGAGGCATGTCTTTTATTTAAACAGAATATGGTAGTGCGTAGTAAACAGTCCTTACGAACAGGATACCTTAAGAACTAAGGGATGAATAGCAGAGTGCATATGATATCGAAACTCAAAGCAGTGTGCTGGGAATCCCCTCAAGCCCGTGTCACGTGAACCCCGAAAGCGGCTCACGTGAACTGCCGCGTGGAAGAGAATCCCCGGCGTTTATTAGAGACAGGCGTTTATTTAGCAATCTTAATTTTGAAACCCGGCGTTTATTAGAGACCGGCGACAATTGGAGACCAGGCGTCTATTAGAAGATATGCGGTACATTGTTATATCATCATCAAGCGGCCAAATTTAGGGCTTATTATTGGTAGAAATACGATTAACAATAGCCGCTCGATGATGATGTAACAATATATACATCTTTTGTCCGCAGGCCTTCTCTCTAGGAGGTGCTGGGTGGGCAGGCTTTCTCTATCATTGTAGGCTATGGTACACTTAAATTTTCGATTTCAACTGTTAAACACTGTTACAATATCTAAGAAGTGAAATAGGAAATTTTATTGGATACGCCAAGTCTTTCAATGGCCAGATTATATATAGGTTATTAATGATCGCTAGTATTATTTTTATCTTGTCTGTCATTTCCTGCGGTTTGAAGTTTTTTTTTATATAAATTATAAATTAAATTAATCCGCCATCGGAGGCGTTGTTGCTACAGGGATTGAAATGTTCATATTTGTTCCAGCAAAATAATTTTGTTTTTATTAAGAGCTTTAGCTAAACGTTACATGTAAGAATGCACGCTTGGTAATTATAACAGTCTGTATGTTTATCCGTTCGCTCTTTGCACGATAACTTGAAAATGGATTAACTTTTCAAATTAATGTTTTCGACAATATGATCATCTAGGTCTTAGCGCGGGTGTATCGAGTCTTCAGGTTTTTTCGTGAACCCCTTCAAGTCAATTGCACTTGCTCTAACAGAGACCGTTAAGAATACTAAGATAATAAGCTAATATTTCATAAAAGAATCGATTCGTAATGATGAGTTAAGAATGAATACTCTAGCTATATTCAAAAATTTCGTGCTATCGTGCAACGCGTGTCGTGTTGAGTAACAGCAAGATCCGTGCAGAATTTAATTTTTGGTTTGGTTTGCTTTGTTTGTATTAACGTCCTTTTCAACTGCCATGGTCATTTCAGGACGGCCTTATAGGGGCCGCAAATTTTGCCTCGCAAGGGTTCTTTAGCGCGCAGCTGGCAAACGACTACACGGACCAACGGCTTTACTTCCCTTTCGAAGGCAGTGCGTGATCTCAGGATTTCCCCCCTGAATAGATCAGTGGCCATCACGCAACCACTTAGCCACCGAGGCCTATAGGTAATTTTTGAAAGAGAGCGTGCTTATTTTTGAGCACGATTGGTGCTGCCCTCTTCTTCTTCTTCTTCCTTTCCCTTATCCGGAGATGTTCCGGGTCGGGCAGTGAGTCAAAATTCTCCATTCTCTCTCTCCCTCCACCATTCCTCTCTGAAAAACCTTCGACACATCTTCTATCCGTTTCTCAACCTCTTCTTTTACTTTATCCTGCCATCGTTTCCTTGGTCTGTCTCTTGGTCTTTTTCCTTCTCCCTTCCTTTCTTACATTTACCTTTGGGATTCTGTGGTCCTCCATCCTTTTTACATACCCAAACCAACTTAGTCTAGTCTGTTCTATTTTCTCTCCTATCTTTTCCATGTTAGTCTGATTTCTTTCTCTCCTATTTTGTCTCTTCTGGTCTTTTTCACCATGGTTCTGAGGAACTTCATTTCCGTGGTCTTGATCCTACTCACCTCTTTTAGTGTTGTGGTCCACATTGCTGCTCCATATGTAAGGATTGGCATGAAGTAATTTTTGTATAACGCTTCATTGTATTTTATAGGCACTTTGTCATACCGCAGCAATCCTACAATGCATTGGAAGAATCCTGCCGCATGTTGGGTTCTTCTGCTGATATCTTCGCCAATTTTACGATCTTGAGCTATCATACTTCCTAAGTATCTGAAGCTATCCACAATCTCTAGGCCTGGGCAAGATGCCAGGCGGTAAGATGCCGGATTAAATATCAGCTTACAAATGTTTAAAGTGCCGTCTGATGCTCTTTTTACACCATCGGGAAATGTGCATAAACTGATGTTTGTAACTTGACAAAGCCATCTCTTAGTCAAAAACCGAACAATTTTAGCATTCATTTTTTTCCTGGAAGAAAAATCAGACCTCATTTCAATCGTTTCTGTACAAACAGAATCTTTTTATCTGCGTTCGTGTACGAATTATTGAGTTTAAAGTTTATCCTGACTTTTAGATCACCCTGTACAATAGCGCAGCCATGTCTATTCATTGATACAATCTTAACTGCATTGATAAAATATAGCTCGGTTTAAAATTGAAAATTTTGTTTTTTCTATAAAAATGTCCAAGAAAGGGGAGTTCAGCTTAAATTCGACTCTGCTTATGTTTGATTAAATAATGTACTTTATACTTTCTAAATTGCAGGCATTATTTGGGTATATAAATTACAGTAATATCCCCAAACAGTAATATCAGCATTTTTCATTCTGTGTGGATATCATTCGTCAATGGTATACGAAGTAAAATGGTATACACGTATTTACAATACAAAAATAATGTTGAAATATACCAGTTTTCTGGAATATTATGCATTACTTTTTTATTTTTCTAATAAATTAATTCTCCTTTATTAAAAAATCTTTATCTTAATAATTACCAGTTTAACATTTTTTTAAATATATATTTTTATCATTTCAAGAGATGCAGACTGTATTTGAAAAAATTCTGTTTCATCATTTTCAATGTACAAAAATTTTTTTTAATGTTACAACAGTATTAGATTTTTAACAATCTCAAATAATTATTGCCCACTTAATTTCTTGTAATTTAATTGGACACTCCAGACAAACTTCCTTTGAAGAGAGTATAGAAAGCGAACTTTGAGATGAAGATTAAAAAAAAAAGAAATCAAATTTTGGACACTCTTTCTTGGAGCAGAAGATTATTTTAAAAGAAAATTTTGATAAAATTTATATAACATATCCAAATTATAACTAATGTATTTGTAATGTGAGTGTTTTGACAATAAAGTTACTTTCTTATATTAAATAAAAATTTTAAAAAAATAGATTCTCAGCAATTTCTTGTAAATCTTTAATCATTTGCCCTGTTGTAGTAACATCTTGAGAAAATCAGTTCAAGATCTACCGGATGACGGAGAATAGAAAAGACGAAATGCTTCTTTATAAAGTACTGAAAAAAAAGCAAATAAAAGAGCGAACAAAATGTAAATAAAACGCAAATAAAATAAATTAAGAGGAGTTTCACACATAAGGATGATCTAAGATGATGTCTTTAATCCGTTCTAACAAAATCAGTTCTCATTTCATTCAAATTATGTACATTTTTAATTATACACTAAAGTCCATAAAATTACCTCACTTTCGTATTAATTACTGGTGCATTGTTTTGAAAATATAAAGATGCGCATTTCGCAAAAAATAAAAAAAATCTTTGTAAATCTAAGTTACATACCCCAAACAGTTAACATTTCTCATTGCGACTAAAGATTTTCTTTTTTAATGCTTTAGTAAACATTCTACTTCTTTGCCTATTTTTGTTCTTTAGTTTGCTTACGCCCTCTCAAATCCATTAACCGAGCTCTAGCAAGTAAAAGAATAGCAAAAGTAAGAGGATTAACCAATGGCATTGCCGACGAGAGAGAAATAACAGTGTTCTCGGGTTTTTCCAGTTCTCAAAATAAAAGGATTTTGTTGGCAGTATCAACACCATTGCTTTATATGGATCTTTTGAGATTATCATGATATCATAAGACAAAATAGAAGACAAACAAGTAAGTGAGGAAAGGCACGAGTGAGGGAAGGCAAGAAATAAAGAGAAAGTGAGAGGGAGAGAGAGAACTAGAGAGCTTAGAAATGCATATAAGGAAAAGCTTCCAGCTACTTTAACATTGGAAGGAAAATACCATTTAATCCCATTCAGACGATTTATTTCTCTACCGTTCTACTTTATACTGACAGTTTCGCCCTTCTTTCCTTTTCTGATAGAGAGAGAAAGAGAGAGAGTGTGTGTGCACATATGCGTCGCGACCGCGTTGTTTGTGTATGAGTGTGTGTGCGTTTTTAAGTAGGGTGATGGTGTTCAGTGTTGGCTAGAGAAACAGAAATTAAGGATAAAGAATGCAACCAAAGCAATAATGGCCTAACAAAAGGAGTAAAAAGAAAATTGAATTTTGCGGTAACATTAAATTAATGTATAAAATCTGAAAGTGTTAGCAGGGCTTAAAACTTAGTCGGTGTTCCTAATTTCTCTTGAGAAATAGTAGAATAATTTTTACTGTGGATAAAGCTTCTCATTAGTATAACATTTGGAAATTTTACAATAGTCTTCATATTACGTATCTTTGTGAAATTAGACAAATTTTTATATGCAATGAATATTTTTTCTTTAGTATCATATTATGCTTTTATATAAACTACAGGGTGTTTCTAAAGTCGCGCAACCTACATTTCGATTGATATTTCTTAAAATAAAGAAGACAAAAATATGAAATTTTCACTGTAAATAGTTTAATGTCTGCATAACATCGTGGTTTACAGCAAATATTCAAATTGACAACCATTTTTTAGACAAGCACAGCTCTGCTGGATGACAAGTATTTGCGGCCACACGATGCAGCATATCAGTGGGAATGGATGAAGTGATGTTTCGAATGTTGTGCTTAAGGCGTTGATTGTATTTGAATTGTTTTCGTATATACGTTCTTTGTGATAAGACCATAGAAAGAAATCAGGGATCAAGGTGACTATAGTCCAATGAAATCAGCGTATCACTGATTAACTATGCTGAGCGCTTTTTTAAAACTAAGTGAACTGCCTCAGTATTAGCATCATATTCTGATATATCAATAGCGCAAAATTCAGTTTTATTGGCGATATCAGCTGAAATGTAGGTTGCGCGACTTGCAGAAACACCCTGTATAAAATATTACAAGATTCTCTAACGTGGCAGGAATGTTTGATGCCCTTTATTAAGGTAGACATACCATTAGGCGTTCTAATAACGACATGGAATCGCCAAATAAATTATATTAATAAATGATAATAATAATTAAATTGAAATAATTTTATAGTACTTTATTATTCGTAACTGAGTTACGGCAAAGCATTATAACAAATTCTCAACAATCAAAACTCTATGAAGAATGTCTTCGTTTTTTTTAAATGTTGCGTTTTTTCAAATTCTTTACTAAGTCTTGAAGTTGAAAAAAACATTATTTGATGAAGAATCCCTGTACCTAAAGGTCTAATGTAGTTCAAATATATCGAGATTTCAAACTTACCATATTTTAGTTAATCATCACACAGAAAAGGAGATACAGTCCTGAAAAAATGATAAGACCAACTGAATGTAAAAAAATCACTTAAATAATTTTAGTTTAGATGTACACAATTTATTTATTGTTTAAAAAATAATAAATTACAAACTAATTATTTGTAGTTTTTACAAAATTGGAAAACTTAGTATTAAAAACAGTTAATCTACATGGGAATACACATAAAACCACACCTTGAAGTTTTTACATGAAATGATCCACGATCATTGCAAGCTACTTTGTATTAAGGATAGTCCATAAAATACGTAATGCTTGAGAACGGGGAAGGGGTGTTTTGGACAGTGTTACGCAGCATTACAGACGGGTAGAGGGGATCAGGCCTGTCGTTACGTAACGCTTCTTTCGAGATATGAGACTACATTTGTGAGATGGTTTTATTTATCAAACAAAGAACCAAGAAAAGTTTATTTAATTCTCTGCCGTCTGAGTTACTTTTCAAACTTTTTATTTAATTATACAATAAAATCTGTCTAAACTGGAATTGCACGGGATCAAAAATATATATAGTATAGACAGGTTTCCACAACAGGGAGGTGCAACATATACAAATACCTTTGATCGGGATCATATTTTTTTCCAGAAAGGACAGGTTTCCAGATTATACAGGGTCCAGATTATACAGGTTTTATTGTAGAATGATTGTTAGAATGACCCACAAATTCAATGCAATTGTTTTATGACTATTACATGTACGAAGTCCTTTATTCGAAATTCCTAAAAAACGTGTTTTTTTTGTGGAGAGTCAAGTGTTAGTTATAAGGGTTGAATAAGGTAAAATTTTGTTCTGTAAAAATTTTGCAAGACTTAAGCGAATTAAGGGTTGGTAAAATACTATCACCATTGGGTTGCCTTCTTGTAGAATCAATGTCCCATACTAATCAATATCTGCTGTAGAATCATGGTCACCCGTAGCTAACGGACTTTCGTGAATTTTAGTGAGTTTTTTTTTTCATGCGAATTTCTTAATGTATAAGTTATAAAACAAGATAGACCATTAAGCAGAGATGGTACGGCAAAAAAAAAGCAATGCATGAATGTAATCGGGCTAGCCAACATAGCCGCACTGCTTGAGTTAAATATTGTGGCTTGGCATCCGTGCCGATAAAAACAAACATGTGCTGTTACAGCTCTGTCGCAGTTATTTTCTTTATTTGGTCGGTTTAAGGTACGAGATATATGATACATTGAATGAATGTGTCTTTCATCGCTGAATAAGAATATCCCATACAAATATTTGTGGGACCAATAGTTCCTGAAATATCGACCAAAAATAGAATTTCCGAAATATGCATCATCTCGAAAATAAGGAGTCCCAGCAAAATAGAACCAAACCAGTTTAATATATTTTTGTATTGATCAGTGGTCAAAATTCCGACAGATACTTTCGAAAAATCATAATTATCGATAATCAGTATTCGATATCTCTATGAATAGAATAGATACCGATGCGATCATTGTGGAGATACAGCATATCAACAAAGCCCCCTAAAAATCAAAACCTGCTGGTTGAATCATCAACGGCTAAGCTAAACCTCCATTTGGGTTTCAGCTTAATTCAAACATGGCGGCCACACTGTGAAGTGTATTATGAAATCCATTGTTAATATTCCAATAAATAATAATTGTAAAAACCGATACGATCATTTAAGAAAGCAGAAAAATTCTCATAAATTAAAAACACTGGAAAACTGAACTGTCATAAACTCTAATCAAATTTACATGTATCTGTAGCTCCAGCCCAGAAGTGAAGATGTCAGTGACTCAGTCAGCAGGCTTTGTTTTATTAGTTGGCTTTGATATCAACCGGATGACATCAACTCTGGTATTCGCTTATTATTCTATACAGGGTGTTTCAAAATTATGTACAATAAATTTAGTGACATATTCTTCAGGTCAAAAGAAGACGAAAATGTTCTATAGCACTTTGTCTGGAAACGATTTGTTTGCGAGTAATCCAATATCATACAGTAGGGAAGCACGGTAGTTAGCGGACGATATTTTAGCAGTTCCAGCGTTTCGACCCAACACTAGGTTGAGTGGTTTGTTCCATTTAAACCTACTTTAGGGTTGTTCCATTAGTTGTGTACGGTTGTTTACATTACTGTAGTTTCACTACTGTACATCCACTAGGAATATCAATTTCAGAACGTTTGCGTGCTTTGACATACGCATTACGATTTACGTAAAAAAAAGTCATGTACACGTATTCCAGTGCAGAATACACTGACATGCACCTAATGTATGGTCTTGCGGACGAAAATGCTGTGGAAGCAAGAAGACTCTACCAAGAACGCTTTCCGAATAGACGTTTGCCAAATAACCGAACATTTGTATCTGTCGACAGACATTTGAGGGAGCGTGGTTCCTTTGGCCGTCAAACAGGACAAGGGCGGCCTGTAGCACATTCTCCGAATGAGGAGGATGTGATAATTGACATCATACATGATGAATCACAGACAAGCACCCGTCGTATTTCTTCCATGGTACACATTCCGCACTCATCTGTTTGGCGCATTCTTCACCGTCAGCTTTTGCATCCATACCACCTGCAACTGGTTCACGCACTGAATCCAACGGACTATCCACACCCACAACGATTTTGCCAATGGATACAACGTCGTCATGCTGCAGACCCTAGTTGTCTCAGCCAGATACTTTTCACGGACGAAGCAACCTTCACCCGGACAGGAATCGTAAATTCTCACAACCAGCACCATTGGGCAGATGCTAACCCGCATGTTACCAGAGCTCGAGCGCATCAAGAGCGTTTCTCCGTGAACATTTGGTGTGGATTTGTCGGAAATAACTTAATTGGCCCTTATGTGTTGCCGCCACGATTGACTGGGCGAACGTATCTTTTGTTTCTGCAGAATTCATTGCCAGAATTACTGGAAGATGTTCCTCTTTTAATAAGATCTAACATGTGGTTCTTGCATGATGGCGCTCCAGCACATTTCAGCCATGTTGTGCGAGCACACCTTAATACTGCATACACGAATCGGTGGATAGGTCGAGGTGGACCGGTAGCCTGGCCTGCAAGATCACCCGACCTTAATCCCTTGGACTTTTTTCTGTGGGGTCATGTGAAAACGATCGTCTACAGCACAGAAGTTCCTAACATTATGGATCTGCGACAACGAATTGAAAATGCATGTCAAACCGTTCGTAATGCTGGCGACGAACTCTTCCATGACATCAGATGGTCGCTCATGCAACGAGCCGAAGCGTGCGTGCGAGCTGGTGGCGGGCACTTTGAACAATTCCTGTAATTTGGAGCCACGGGTTTAGTTGGCTGTATCGCGTAAATAAATCGTTTCCAGAGAAAGTGCTATAGAACATTTTCGTCTTCTTTTGACCTGAAGAATATGTCACTAAATTTATTGTACATAATTTTGAAACACCCTGTATTAATATAAATCCTAACGCAATGAGGTGCAATCAGAGACAAATGAAAGAAATTTCTTTCATTTTTCTCTGGGTCAATGATCTGCCCTCTGAGGTACCCACTCAGCGATGTTGTACCAGAAAAAGAATCATGGAAGGATCAATAATTTATTTGGTCATATTTAAAAAATATTATTCCTATCTTGTCGCATACTATTACATAATTTTCTAATTGATACTGTTACTTCTAAAATACGATATTTCTTCAACAGCTGTTCAAAAGTTTAATTTGCTTCTGAACTTAATTTTGCCTATGCTACAAATTTCTAATAAAAAAAAATGGAACTTTATACGGATTTTGAAATTTGAGGAGGGGGGGGGTTGAGTGCAGCGTTACGTAATTTTTCGAGGTAGGGTTTGGGTTGTACGTTACGGGTGCGTTACAAGGTTGGGGGGTTAAAATGAGCCAATTTTACGTTACGTATTTTATGGACGACCCCTTATGATAAATGGCTTCAAGTGCAATTTATTAGAAAATGGGAAAAAGTGTGGAAAATAGACAAATAAATGCTTACTATGAGTGTGGTAAATCGGAACGTGTAATTGTTGCATAATTGGAAAATAAACAAGTTCTATCACTGCTTCACAATTTTCTGAAGAAACCTAGTTTTGCCTTCATGTTTGCAAAGAGCTCACATAGGAATCCTATATGACTGGCGTTATGGAAATAAATTAATTTCACAAAGGGTTATAAGTAGAGGATCTGTTATGAGGAAAATCAGAGATAACATGTATTACGTCCAAATGTACTAATTTTTTGAGCAATTCTTGCATTTCCTATCATTTTCATCCATTCCGTTCTAAAATCTGATAAAATCAAGTGGTTTAAACAGAGCCCTATGTACTTCTTGAAAATATATTCATAACTTGTCCTTTCGGGGTAAACAACTGCGACATTTGTGAATATAAAGCAATGCAGGTTTGAAGCACACGAGAATTAATAAAATCCGTCTTATTTAACTTTATATGGATAACCGATTGTTTATTGCTCTTATATCGTAGGTATCCATTGCATCATAGAATCAGTATTGTTATTTAGAAATATTAGGGCATTCAAATAAATAATAAAATCAATGAATATGCACAGCCTTATTATTAAGTAGCGGGTCACTTATTGGTTCATGCATGATTTATTAAATGGTTTGAAGTAATACACTGGTCAGAAACGGTTTGTAGTGTCAAATCCGGTTTTGTGTGAGCCACTGTGATATTGGCAGTGGGTGGATGAGCATTGTCATCCAACAGAACTTTATTTATTTTTTTTATTTATTTATTTGATTGCGGGTTAGAAAAAAATTACAATAGTGCCCAACGAGGTCTGTATGGTAGAAACCGACGAGTTTGGCCAGATAGGCACAATAAAATAGTATAACAAAAAAAACAAAGGGTCAGTAGACTAAAATAATTAATTAAACATATAAAGATTAGAAAAATCATAACGATGATACGACCAGATATAATTAAAAGGTCAGTTGAGTAAGCTTAACTCTCAAAATAATGGTATAAATTAACTAAAAGTTAGAAATAAATAAGTATTATGTAATAAAAAACTAAACATTAAAGTAGGAACCAATCACATAGGCACATGTACACAATAAGCTTAAAATCTGAGAAAACTACTTTCCTTGATAAACATTTGTAAACATGTAATATTTCCTTGTGTTTTGAACAATGTGAAAACCTAGAAACATTATCTTATTTTGTACGGATACGCATTTAGACAAAATTGTTGTCTTTGCCGGTACAAGATTTAAGTGTTTCATGCTGAGGAAGACACAACAAGGTTGTCGAAATCAACTTGCTTGGGAGGTCGGGGAAGACCGGATTGAAACCATACGGCGTTGCCATGGGTACCACTGTGCCACTCTTCGCTGCAAAGGAAATGGGCGCCTGTAAATACTATAGGAAACCGTTAGAGCTTCGCTTCCGTCTATTTATATTCCGTGCTATAAACCCATAATTTAATCATGCTGTTGAAAAGTGTAAATTTAATGTACTGTCTTTTCAAGAAAAAACAGTTGGGGATGCGTGGTATTCCCATAACAAAGCTAATTAAAGCATTATTACTGTATTTGCGAAGTCGGTCGTTCCGTCGCTAATTTTTTTCGATTTTATTTTAACTTCAGATTCGGACAGAGCATCAAAAATTAAGTAAATGTTATAATATGCATATATCGTATCTATTTTGAAAATGGGTTCCTATTGTATTTACGTCTTTTTTGCTGTATCCGAATCTGAGTGAAAATAAAAAAAAAAAAAAATTGGCAACAGAGCGATCGACTTCGTGAATTCAGTTATTAACATCGTTGAAAATAATTAATTTTTTTTTGGATTATATTCTACTGGACAATATGAACTTGCACTTAGTTCTTCATAATTTCATAATTACTTATACGTATCGTATTTTGCCAAATGGATATTTAAAAAGAAGGTGCGTTCGAGCCAACACAAAAATTTTAGGCGTTTTATGAATGAAAATTTGTTTAAAATTACTTTGTGTAATATTGTATATGTCTTTGAAACATTTTCTTGCTATACGAATTTCAAAATATAAGATAAAATATCGGAATATAAATTGAAGACTAATACAGTGTAAGATAGAGAGGATCTTATTGATGATCTTAACAAACGTTGCATCCCATTTATTTAAAAGCTTTACGAAGTTTATTCTATTTTTACCATGGCGTTGAATAACCAATATGATATCGGATATTTAAAGCCGTAAATTATTCAACACTGAACTTTAATGGTTCAGAGACCACTCATTTCCTCTTTCATATGAAAATCATTTTAATACTCTACAATTGGCTCATGCTATCAGGTGGTACCTCTTATATTAAAGAGAATTCCTTATAGAATGGATATGTCCGCGATTCAAGCGCAATTAAAATTGTTCACGATTCCTTTTTCCTTTTGAGAGAAATGTCGGTTTTAATCACAAACGGACAACGTCCTCCATTTGGCGTATAAGTAATAAAACATTTCGCTTAAAAAAAGGTTTGATCGTTCCTAATTCCTTGTTTACATAGCAAACAAATCTGACATCGACATTTCCGATTGCATCCTTTGCCTTTTGTTGTGTTAATTTTGTTTATAAATAATTCAACTTCAGGAATTATGTTTGACAGTTTCGGCATTCTTTATTTCCAATTTTGTTGTAACTTTCCCCAAAGGTTCCCTTTACTCTCGATAATTGAATGACAGCGTTGACAGAATTACCACAATCCAATATGACTCTTATTCACGAATTACAATCAACAGAAATGTGTAACAGGGGGGAAATCAATAATTCTGATACACAAACCGGTTGCACCCCTATTGAATTATTTAAAGCAGTGCACAACCTTTTCCTTCTACTTAGCGATTACCAAATGTACTAAAATGTTTTGAGATAATAAATAATGTTTTATTAATTATTGAATTATTTAATTTTTTTTTGAAATCTGTGCTATAGAATTTTCTGTATATTCTGACCTGCGTTTATTGCCTCGCAATCTTCACTTGACAAGACTGTTGCTGTTTAATTAAGACCGTTAATTTTTGACTTATTACTTACTTTAAAAATATTCCGTTAAGTTTAAAAATATTTTAAGATATTTAATATAATAAATTTTACGTTTTAATATCTACGTGATGAGTTCCAGATATCTTTATATTTCATTAGAAGTCTCTATTATTTTTTAAAATCAAACTTATTCTAAAGAACGGTATTGTTCATGGAGCGGTAATGGAGTAAATTGATATTGGCTGCAAAAATATTGATTTAAATTGACCTGTCAAAAACATGTCCTCTCTAATAAAGAGTTTGAGCCTTGAAGTTAGACGTTTTCCTTAAATCAAAAAATACCCATCAAATTTATGTACACCGAGCAGAAAAGCAATTGCATTTTCCTTCAAGCGCAAAATAGGTTTGTTTTCGGCTACATTAAGGAACACTGAAGGAGGCAGTAAATATTTCAAAAGCGATCTTAGAACCGGTAGCTGTTTCCTATGAGGCTCGGTAGATATCAAACGGAAATGAACTTAATTAAATCTATTTTTAAAATTAATAGTTCATTCACTAAAGGCTTTTCATGCACCGATGGCGTCCAAATGGAATATTCTTTCATTATTTTTAAAATTATGTGTATCTTAAAGAAAGTTAATTAGACGGCCAGTGATTTTGCTGTTTTAATGAATAAAATGAAAAATTACCTGAAAACAAAGGAGAGAGGACGTCATTAAGTCCCTTTGCCATAGGAAATATAGGTATTTTGTGCAAATTTTATTAGGTCAAATGAATTAACAAAAATTGGTACATTAATATTTATATAAATGAAATATTTATGAAACTCTTTCTCTATAAATCTGAAAATTAAAATATAAAAAGTTAAATTAGATAAAAAGAGTTCAAGTTAGATAAGAGATAATTTAATTTAGGCTTACTTGCTTAGAGGAGACAAATAGGAACAAAAATAATTTTACTGACATGGGGATAATGGGAGCACATTTTCGTACGAGGATTACAGCAGCGAGACATCAGCCATGGATACTTAGAACAAACCTAGAAATAAAATTATATAAATATGAAAACTTAATTGTAAATTCTTAAATAATTAAACTAACATAAAAAGATCATTTAAACAAATAAAATTGAAGAACCGAAAGGTTAAATGGAAAGTCTAGTAATTTTTTACACATTCCTGCATAATGTTAAATGAAGTGAGCGTCAATTAGAAAGTTCTGTGTGGACATTTATTATTTCTTCATATCCTTGTGCTAAAGCGTTTCTACGTTATCATCTACTATTGAACGAGAGATCAGCTAAAAGCAATCAGCTATTTACAACAATGTCTACCAGAAATTAGGCCTAACACCAGTTTGCTGTTACATGCCAAGTTACATCCAATGGTACCATTATAACACATACTACAGGTTAACCCGGTTAACTCGAACCTCCAGGGGAATATATTAAAAGTTCGACTTATCCGTGGTTCGACTAAAGCATTTGAACGAAAATGAGGCTATTGATGACAGTCACATTTCGATATAAGAGCTCCAGATAAAAGAATACCGCTTATAATGGATTTTTAAATATATTAACATCAATTAAATACAGGGTGATTCAAAATGATGTCCGGCATTTCAAAATTTTATAACATAAACTAACCAGACCGGGTTTAAAATGCAGGGAAACTCAAATATTTTTAACCTTCCTGCAATTGGAGGCTGTGGTATGACCAATTTCTGGAAACTGGATGTCTACTATCCGATATTAGAATTTTTATGTCTCCTCATAAAGCAGGATAGAAACCTGATGTGTATGGAATAAACTTTTAATACACGATACCAGTATCAAATATTGCCCATTACTTATGAGTATCTAATTTTATAGAAGTAAAATATTCATTTAAAAAGACATACAAAAAAGAATAATTTTATAGATCTATACAATATGCTTGCTTAATATAAAGAATTAAACGATTTGTCTTATACGGAGGGTTGATTCAGATAAAATGAGACGACTTTGCAGTTCTGTTACGATGGTGTAATACCATGGCGCCACCATCGGTTGTGTTCGATGTGAGAACCACGTTGTTGGACTATCGCCCGGCACCGTAATTTCCACT
>JAHWFO010087595.1:71339-155252 GCA_023313115.1 Rhysida immarginata | reverse complement strand
TTTAATAAAAATTTTAAAAAAAATAGTAAAAACTCAGTAGATAAACAAGAATTCAGCTGTTTGATTTTCTAAAAAAAATTGTCAACTCAGGGAATGAATATTTTAAAAATGTACTAAAATTTTGCAACAACAACATCGCACGATAAGGTTGAATTTTGAATTCTCCTCTCTCTCTTTCTATCTATCTAATTACTAATTACTTTACAAATTATTAACTCAAATAACTGGTACAATAGTTCAAATCAGAAATTTGTTTTAAGCAATGCCCTAAAGTTGGCAATTTGGTTGGCCTTTTCCGAGAAGGTAGAGACATTTACGAAAATAATGCGATTCCATGGCAATAAATGCTTAGCAAAGGATAATCAGAGTTGGTTTATTAATCTCAAATACAGTGGATAATTCGTCGACAATTCGCGAGGTAAGTTAAGGAACGGAGAGAGGGATGCATTCGCATTTCGTAATCTCACGGAGAGTAGCTATCGTCCATGAGATTTTTCAGTGGAACAATACTAATACCCATGGAAGAAGTAAAATGGGAAGTCAAGCTACCGAACAACTGTGAAATAAAAAGTACACTAGCGCACTTAATGGATGAGTCGAATCGTAAAGAAGCGAAAGTGAATCTATTGCACCTCACTTCTTTCATGGTTAAGTCAGAGTCAATAAAAGAAAAGTTACTTCTTCTCCAGTCATTATGTCGCCTGTGGTCAGGAATTAAAATGACATTTAGTTGTGGAAGAACGATCGCCTAGGGGACAACGTGCTGCAAAGTGACTCCAATTGTATTGTATTGACTCCAAAGTGTCTTTCTATTGTATATCTCATCATCTACCGAAAATTTTGCACTTTACGTCTAAAATCGACATGGAGAGCACATGGAAGGCTAATTCTAAAGGAGGAAACTACTGCTGTTATCGAACAGAAAGGAAATTTTTTAAAAAATCACCCGCGCCTAGTAGAACAGCGGAGGAGTAAAACAATTAAAATAACAAGGGTGGCTAGCCAGTGGAAGTCGACTCTAATTCGACTCAACCGCAGTAGGGAATTGGCGCTGTACTTATTTCACCGATTTAGCGTTGGATGTATCAAGAGTTTCGCTTCCCATTCTACTTCTTCCATGAGCTGCCTTTTATGACGGATGGAGCTCCCATTATACTTTTTTGCGATCTACCAATCCAGGAAAAAAAAGTTGCGATCTACCAACAACAAACTATAATACGTATGACTTCACTTTTCTTGTTTCAACAAGACCACTGACCACCTTTTACTCATAAGACTAAAAAGCTTGCCGCGATCGACTTGCAGTTCGCGACCGACGGGTTGGATAGCCTGCGATCGACTGGTTTATTAGGTCGAATTAATCCGAAATTCGAAATTTCCTGGGAACAGATATAGTTTATCACCAGTCTCAACTTTTCCGTTGAGATGAAGGCATTTTCGTCGAAATGTAGTATAATCCGCTTAAAATGAAATCTAAGCCCTTGGGACAAGATATTATTTCGTATTATCTTATTGTTGTATTGATTCTTATTATATTATTGTCTTGTTCTCCTCTTTTATTGTTGTATCATTACTATATGATATAAGCAGTTAAAAATTATAAATTTTGCTTCTAGTTTAACTTTTTATAGTTTAGATTGAGCAAACAGACTTTTTCTGTCGTGCCGGGCACTATAAATACTGCGTGTATTCTATTTATATTTCTTGTGGAAGACCTTTTTGGTTAGTCAGGTTTCTTGCCTACTTCAGTGTATTTCATTTGGAAGTTATTCTGGAAGGGTGAGCCTCGTGAAAGCACTGCTTCCGCCCCACCTGAACAAATGTACACTTCACTGATTCCCTAGGCAATTATTCCATCTAGGGGCGCGTTTCCAAAACAGGGGTTTGCGAACCCCCTGGAGATTCGCAAAATCTTTTAAGGAGTTCACCAAAACTTTTCAATACTGGCGGATTATTATTATTCGAATGCATAAATGTCTGGTGAATTACCTCAAGTATTAAGTGACAACTAAGAGTTGACTGTCTGACGTGCCCAAGAGCAACACACTCGGACAGTTTCTTCCTCCAGATTACATTTCCTACACGTGGCTTTTCCTGAGAGACGCCTATCCTGTGGAGGTGTTTCCTTAGTGGATCATTGCTAGTAAAGAAACTCATGATTATTCGTAGCTTGCCTCTGCTAAGTTGTAAAACATTGCATGTTAGTCTCAAGAATGTTAGTTGTCAAATATTGGAGGTGACCTGTTCCCACCTTCTCAGTATCCGATTGGATATAATTATATTGACTTCCGTTGCTGCAGTTTGCCTTGAGATACCGGAAAAAGGCTCTGGACAATAGGCGTTGCTTTAACACCTTGCTTAGCGACAGTATTTGCTACCTCGTTGCCCATAATTCCTTTTCATCCCGGTAACCACACAAATGTTACGTTATTAGGGAGAGCCAGATCATGCAGAAGTTATCTATATTCCAAAATTAATTCCAAAAACTTTAGTAGATTTAATGGCTTTAAGCGCCGTTTGACTGTGACTACGTATGTAAAGAGCTGTCAATGCTCACCTGAAGACAGTAAATGATGGCCAGCAGCTCAGCTTTTAACACTTTAGTAAAAGTGCCCAGCCGCTGTGAAAACACCCGAGTCTGCTCTGCCATTATGTTTGAAGCCATCCGTTTACCATACTAGGCCCCTTTAGGAAAACGCCTATTTTACCCCCTTCCCGCTCTCCTCTCTCTGGGTCAGTTATCGTATCGCAGGATTGCTCAGGGAGATATTTTACTTCCATTACATTGCAAGGCATTTAAAGAATATGCCTGGTCATAATCTAGCTAATGGAAGTGTGAGATTCACACTTGGGACGTCCACCAGTAACCCTTAATTACCCGATATTGCTCGTAAATTTGATGAGTTTGTACCATACATTCAAACTTTATAGCTAATTACTTACCAAAAAATCAAGAATAGTTGATTGCTTACGCCTGTTTATCTATTTCTTATTTATAAAATCATTCATTTTAAAACATGATATTGAACCGTGACAACCGGCACTTTGCCCGTGTTTAACGTGATTGCTCAAGAGTGATTCCTTACGAGTGATTCTTCATGTGTATTGACCATTCGTCATGAGGAGCTTTCACTTGATATTCGGCGTCATAACTCCTTGAACACAAACACCACAAGATTAGATAAGATTGATCAATTTAATATTTTAAGAAATATTTCCTCGAAATAAAAAATTCAGTTGCATTTTTCTCAAAATTTTATAAAAAATATTCCGTATTATCCGAAATTGACGTAAAAACATTTTGTATAATTAGGATAATTTTAATGAGCTCGACGTCGTCATTCAACTTTCATATATGAACTCTCAGTTAGCTAAGTAGACTCAGGAGAAATGAATATTTTTAAATGTTTTTGGGTTAATTTTTTAATAGTTAAAATTGAATTATACAATTAAAATATCCTCAACGTTATAAATAATTTTATAATTTTACATGTAAATTCACTGAGGGAATTGCGGCAGGAAATACTTTTGTATTAAGCGTAACTTCGTATTAAGTGGATTATACGGTATTCATTCCGTACTCATATCTCATTTCTTTTGGTGTCTGAGGTTATTTTCTTCTTTTGCAGATCTCTGGGTATCGGTGCTGATGATCGTCGGATTCCAGTATTGAGCCATCGTGCATGAAAAACTGATCCCGTCATGTTAGGGTCGCTGGAGCCATGAAAGCGCCACGATATTCCAAATGTAGCCCTTCTGACATATCCTATACTGTAAGCTTTATGAACGTGGAAACTGTCACAAAAATCAAAATTCTTGTTACCTCGGTGGAAGTTTTTATTACCACCTCTCAACACGTGTTTTATAGGCAAAATATGGAACATAAATGTCCGGTTTCAAATGATCATTTTAGTTAATCTTTCAAAATATTCAAATTCTTGTAATCTGTAGTCATTTCTAGTCATTAATAAACGGTTTCTGCCTTTTTTACGACTCACAATCTGATTGTCAATCGTAAACAGTGTGTTTCTCGTCAAGGTTCGAAATCCAATGATGTTTTATGCCGTAGATCTTTTCACAAGAGAAAGCAAACTACCATTGTAATTTACTTTTAGCGGCTTTAATTATGAAACTGATATAAGCTTCTAATAAAAATAAGAAATATTATTAACTAAACTAATAGGAGAAAGTAACTAAAAGCGGGGCCCTCTCTTAAAGTGCCTACTCGAGTACCAACGCCCAAACTGTTTATTCAATCCGTTCTTTTCAATGATGGCATATTGTTTTTTGTGAATATCGACACTTTTTATGCTCCTCAGCTACACATTTTTTGTGCCAGGATTTTGAGGGCAAGTAATTTAACTGTTATACCTACTTATTACGTATTAAAGTAGCTACGTATATAAGAGGTGGTCCTAAGCCAGGCCCCACCCTATTCCTAAAGCGAGCCCCCATAATTTTACGATAATTTATTCTCATCTTCTTGGAATTTTGTTGTAGAACCCAAGGTTTACACTATAAAGATTTTCTCAAGTAAAAATAAGCTTTTGTTTTTTTATTTTTTCAATTACTTAAAATGCCCTTGAAGTAATTGGGCACCTGATATTTCATTTAAAAAAGCATGAACTAGGTTTGTATAGGAAATAAATGGATCTCATTCATTAATATTTATTTTCGCCTTTTAATACCTAATTTTATGAAATGAAATGACCCGTTTTAGGGGGTCCGGTTTAGGAGCACTTTTTTGAAATGGTAAAAGTGCAATCAATGGCTTGGAGTTTTTTTTTAATTGAAATTTTTATAGTGTTTTTAATAGTTATACCTCTAAAGTAACTTAATTAGATACGTGTTCCACATTTTTTCAATGCCTAACTATTAAATATGAAAGAAATTTTAATTTAATAGCTCTGTTAACTATTCGAACCCGTATTAAAATATATAATCAGTTATCGCAGGTCTCTGTCTCTAGCATTATGGCAACCTGCAGAAAATAAGCTCTGAAAAGATTTTTAAGTAAATATTTTATAGATTAACCACGGTATTAAGCTTTTATTGGTCAAAAATTGAATTGGTTTTGGCATTCATAAAAATTTAATATCACCCATTTTTGGTTCGGCTCTTGTATTACTATCTGTGACAATAATTGATGTTTAGTCTAGATAAAGGGCGTATCAGGTCATTTAACGGTGCTAAAATTGAACATTTAGAAGGCATGGAATGGATGTGAGGATATTTAATTCTGCGTTAATATTTATTAAATGTTTAATAGTCCTGTCACAATAATTGAAAAGTGAAGAGCAAATTAGAAACTGCGGTTTAGATTGCGTAATTCCGCATTGCCAGATTCAAGAGGAAATTGGTAGTTCATCTCTAACTTACAGTATAAAAATGATCGATGACTGATTACGCAATACTCGATTTCAAAATTTACTTAATGGCTAAATTTAGCGCTATTTAAAAAGTGTTACATACAGAATGCATTTATTTTCAATTCAGTGCCACTTTGCCAGGATGGTCATACAAAATTAAAATGCTTCTTTAAAGTATCATTTCTTTGAACGTTATTAAAATATAATCCGCATACAAAATTCAAAAAATCACGCCCATTTGCACGAAATAATGACCTTATTAGAGGAAAAGAGAATTGTTTTCAAACTACATTGAGATTGTAATTTACGCATCTGTGATAAGACTTCAAATTAAGGGATGATGTTAGTAGTCCTTTTTAAAAGAAAAGGAAATTTTCCCTTTGTTAGAAGTCGTTACTCGTTTTGAAGGTTTTTTATGGGTTGTAATTTCTTTCCTTTGAGGTCTGTTTAGAATTTTAAATTAGCTCTGAGAATAACCCTTTACGCAACGAAAGTCCTGACAGCTGTTGCGTCAAAGTGATTTCTCTCTGGATGCCAACCGAACGAAAACATATTTTACCTCGACAAGAATATTAGCACCGGGGACGAGTGCCTTTGTATTGGTTTTCGCGGGAATATAAAAATACTGTTACATTGAACGCTAAGAAACAAATGGTTGAATATCATTCGAGTTATCAAACTAAATAATAATAATAATAGCACATTTGTTTTGTCTTTTTTGCGCTTTATAAAACAGATTAAAAATAAAACCTTAATATTTAATAGTGTCTCAGATATCGACTCTCGAAGTGTGGAATTTCCTAAAAATTACAGAATGTCCAAATTGATGGATAATAAATATTATAAAAAACGTCAATAGGAAAACAGATCGAGAGATGGGGACAAGAAAACTCAAGAAGACCGGGATGTCTTATGCAGAGCGGCAACGGAATCAGCGGGAGCAACTCATAGTTGAGGCATCGCGCCGTCAAGGTGAACAAGTGCTCTGTACGAATGCGCCAATAGTTCCACCGTTCGACGCAGATGGCATATCTAATAACATAAACGTTTCATTATCGATTGATAGAATTTAACCCAGGGAGATCGCTAATGAGCCATCATCATCAACATTCACACCAAATATGATATACAGGTTGACCCAAAAAAACTTACTCACTTTGAGAGCTGATAACGGTTTTATTATGAACAGATTATAATGATATTTTAACATGTTCATGTTGGCATAATGCAGAAATATTTCCAATCATAAAATATGCAAATACGGGATTTACATTTTTCATTGGATAATCTGCTGGATATGGTTACCTTTCTCTTCTCTCACCAAATTTAGGCGTTAACGATACTGAAAATGACAGATTGCAACATTGGCTGTGAGATTTGAGCTAGCTTTCTTCTGAGTGAGTCGTTCAGGTCACAGAGAGTTATTGGTATGATAAGATAAACCCTACTTTTTATAAATCCCCATATCCAAAAGACACAGGGATTAAGGTCTGGGGATCGAGGAGGCAATGTTATTGGAACATTTCGTCCAATCAATCTGTCTTCAGTAAAAACAGAAAGCAAGAAATATTATAGGGCTGTTTTACATGTTGTGGTGCGCCAACATGTTGGAAAGTTACATTTACCAATATGCCTCTTGCTTGATGTAAGGAACATCATGATCCTGTAAAATCCGTAGGTAGCGGGCAACTGTGTTGTTGTTCGAAGAAAATCGGCTCAATTCGCACGGATCAAAGTTGGAACTGTTTCTGTGTTTGTTACACACTCTAGCGGCCGAAAACTATTTAAACTATATGCATTGGAAACATTTCAGCATTATGCCATTAGGAACACGTTGAAATATCATAATAATCTGTTCATTATTAGGAGCTTTAGCATAAAAGCTACTTATAAGAATGCGCCCTTGGTCTGTACGTTTATCCGGCCGGCCGGCCGTCCGTCCGCCGTTTGCACGATTACTTGAAAACAGATTAACTTTTTCAAATTCTGTTTTCAGAAATATGACCAACAAAGTCTTAGCTCGGCCGTATCAACTTTGCAGAATTTTCCGTGGACCCCTTCAAGTCGAATTCACGAGCTAAAATAGTGAGCGTAAAGAATGCAAAGATACTGGCATGTCAGATAACATTCGATTTGTTACTTTCTGTTAATCTTTTAAGTATTACTGATATCGGCGTGCGCACGTGACATCGCTTTGTCGCCGCACGCTTGCTCAAGTGCTCATAATGTACAGGGCGTTTCTAAATGTAAGGACAATAAGTACCTAGCATGATCCTTTGCATGATAACAAACATAAAGTTCCTTATGCAAAATATTCAAAATTCAAATTGTAAGGGGCTAAACGTCACGCGAAGTTCTCTAAAAGCTGGAGGAAAACGTCATTTAATCTCAGCAGTTTCCACCGTTTTCTCGTGGCACAGCGCAGTTTCGTTATGTGAACTGTTGGTGCATATGACGTACGACGCAATTTAAATTTTGAGTTTTCGATATTTTCGATAAGGAACTTTTTGCTTTTATTGATGCATGGGATCACACTATGTACTTACTGTCCTTCCATTTAGAAACACCCTGTATATAAAATAGATGGACTATGTCACAACAAATAAAAGTATGTAGAGAGATGTGTGTCAAAAATTTAACAATGACGATTATACAATCGGGTGGGTTATTTCTAGTAAAATATACTATTAAGTAGCGGAAGAATGGAGCTACTTATTGGTTTATAATGTCAGTCCGTCCCGTTCATAATTTCTACATTTTTTGACGTAGAAGTTTGAAATTCGGAATGTAGCTTACTATGGGCATGACCATCTGCACTATTTAGTTTGGTTTTGATTGGTTCAGTATCCAGATTCCTCTAGGCAAGATCTCTATTATTATAACAAGTTTAGGCCCAATTGTTCCAATGGGGTCGGATTTGCGGGGGTGGCAGTTACTTGGTCCTTAGAACTATGGCAACACATGGCATGTGATATATCATACGTTCGGAAATGATGAGAAAGGAAAGAAGATACGAGGTTTTTTTACAATTTACGTTTGAGAAACTCAATTTTTCATTAAAAAACTTGTGGAAAGGTAAAAAGTGATAAAGGGTAAAAATAGATGACCGCAGGATCTGCTATTTGCCTTACCCTACTCGGGGGGAGGGGTTAATTTCTTTTTAATAAATATATAAATATATTTCTGCTTCACTGCTAAAGCTCCTCCTTGGAATGTGTACAAGATTTTATTAAAACTGTTATCAGCTCTCAAAGTGAGCAATTTTTTAGGCCATCCCTGTATATAGAAATGCGAGAATTTTGGACAACAGTTTGAGAATTCATTTCGTAAATTCATTTAAAGTTTGGCGAAAAATAACGTGTCTTTTTGTCAATTATTATCTAAATACTGAGGATTAAGACATTGATATAGCAGATAAGTATTATTTGTTATTGAAGATATGATGGTATTTAAATGATATATTGCAAATTTGTTTGTAGTAATGGATATTTGATGGATGAAATTAATTTTCTTAAATTATAGTGTAAAAACTTATTCACTGGCGTATTCTGTGCCTTAACTAGCGGCCGTGTCGCGACACACGCGGTTCCGGTTTTTTTTTTCTTTAGCCTCAAATATAAAGAGCTAAATTATAAAATAAAGACTGAGAAAAAAATATCTAAACAATATTATAATGGAAGAAATAATATACGGCCAAAAATGAATGATAATTCAAATAAAATTTCCTATTCACACTGATAAGAACGATAGTACAATTTATTTTATTTAATCGAGCATATAAAAATAAACACATTGTCACCTTAAAGTGAAATTAGCAGAATGAAGGCATTAAATAAATGTGGACGTTGAACACAGGTGTATAGATTATAATTAAATTTATTGAAAACGAAACAATAAAAATAATGATGAATTGACAGGGACCGGACACCGGGAAAAATCCCAATGGGCCGGACGGATGGCCTAGTTGGTGGCTTTACTTTGGGCCGACATGAGGGCCGCTTTCACCGATTTTTACTATTACCTGCCCGGTACGATTTAGACTGCCAGTCCGCCCATGATTGATGATGTATAAAATACAAGAATATAAGAAGGATATAAATAAAATCTTGTAAACATTCCAAGGAGGAGCTTTAACAGTGAAGCAGAAATACATTTATACATTTATTAAAAAAGAAATTACCCCCCCCCCCCCCCCAGTAGGGGAAGGCAAGTAGCAGATCCTGCGGTCATCTATTTTTACCCCTTTATCTGCACTTTTTACCTCTTCCCAACTCTTTTAATCAAGAAAATTGATTTTCTCGAACTTAATATGTATAAAATGTAAAAAACCTGATAACTTCTTTCCTTTTTCATCATTTCCGAACGTATAACATGTCATATTGCTTTAGTTCTAAGGACAAAGTGACTGCCACCCCCGCAAATCCGACCCCCCTGGAACAATTGGGCCTAAACTTCATAGTATTGTAGATCTTGTCTAGAGGAATCTGGATACCGAATTTCACGCCTTTACGTACCTAAATAGCACATAGATATGTTGCCCTCCCTGAATCCCACCCCCGTTAATTCCGACCCCAGTGTACCAATCAAAACCAAACTAAATAGTACAGATGGGCATGCCCATAGAAGCTACATCCCGAATTTCAAACTTCTACCTCAAAAAATGTAGAAATTATGAAGGGGTACACAGTTAAGACATTATAAAACCAATACGTAGCTCTATTCTTCGGCTACTTAATAATATAGACTATGAGCCCTTGAGCAATCGTGCGTCGACAAAGCGATTTCACGTGCGCGCGCCGATGTCAGTAATGCTTAAAAGATGAATAGAAAATAACAATGTAATCCTTCTTGACAAATCGATTGTTATATGACATGCCATTATCTTTGTATTCTTTACACTCACTGGTTTAGCACGTGAATTCGACTTGAAGGGGTCCACGAAAAATTCTGAAAAGTTGATACGGCCGAGCTAAGACTTTGATGGTCATATTTCTGAAAACAGAATTTGAAAAAGTTAATTCGTTTTCAAGTTATCGTTCAAACGGCGGACGGACGGCCGGATAAACGTACAGACCAAGGGCGCATTCTTATCAGTAGCTTTTGTGCTAAAGCTCCTAATAATTAGTATTGCAAGAGCAATTATCTCGAATTTGCACTACGTAATTAAGTTTATACATAGCATTCTTGCATTACAATGGCTCTCGTTCAAAATGCAGGAAAACTGCACCACGACCGCTCGGGAAGGCAATGACGCACACGGCGTTTAAGGTTTCATGGCAAATAAGAAAACTTCTTTTGGCAAAACAGCACCCAGTATTGCTGCAATGAAAGCTTGTAATCTCCAGGGCATAACTAGGATCACTGAGGTTGATTGGTCACTGCCAGGTAGGTATTCGTCATTAATCCACGGTTTGCAGTAGTCCAGAGCCAGGCCTTGTAAGAAGACAATCCTCTCTGTCACGTTGTCTCGTATTGCTGAATCAAACGTCTCGCTCGCACAGATGTATTCCTCATTGAAAATCCGGCAGAGTAGGTCATTCAGTCGATTCCACACGACGATACAACGATAAAATCCTCGTTAAATTTCGCATTGGTCACTGACGCTGAAACGTTCCACTGCTATCTCTTGAGCACAATACCCTTCTGTCACGTGATTTTCCTTTTCCAAGCGAAGTAAGAGGGGAGATGCGGACTCAAGATTTCAGAACGCGGGTTTTCTGGAATAAGAAATTTCTCTCGGAGTTCGCGCTAACCCCTTCCATTGAGTGGTTTGGCCGAACGAGAAAAAAATCAACGATTATGAGAGATGGCAGAAGGACTCTGGATATCGCAGGAAACGGAGTAAAAAGAGGCAGCGGAAATACTCTCATGTGAATGACTTCGAAGGACTTGCGAGCTATGCGGTTAGGCGAGAGAAAGAAAGTGTCAAAAGAAAGTCGCAAGACAGGCAGTTTCTTCGAACCGTATGAGTACATGGGAGAAGCAATTGACGGAGCAGTGGTCGTCATTATACTTCGTGGAGGTGCATCTTTACCTTAGGCAGTCCACGGAATTCATCGCAACTGGATGGGTTCGCAAGTTCGGCAACGATTTCCATAGTAGTGTGTGTCAGTGGATTACTTACCTCATCGTATTCAGCAACAGGACATATACGGGTTCATTCCACGCTTCCCACTGCCGATAATTCTGCTACTGTTATTATTATTATTTAATTATGCTTTATTTATCATTATCTAATTTGCTGATAAGTGATCAGCCATGTACTTATTGGATTTTCAATTATAATCGGTTTAATAAACTTAGTGCTTTAATTAATCGTTTCTAATCACTACCTTTACAATCTCTACACGTGACACCTTCCTTGTTCCTCGATATCGGAACCCTGTTGGGGACGGGGGGACGTCTTGGATTTTCTAACACTGACGAGCCGGAACACTGTCTGCAAAAATTTAAAGGTTCAAAATTACAAGCGGCAATTTCAGCGCTCACTTTGCTGGTTTTTGAAACCGTCGGCCTTGAATGACCAGAAGCAGCTAAGCTCGTTCCGTTTCGTCATCGATAACGTTAACTATGTTTCCACATGAAACCTGCTGTTTCTCATCCTTTTGCTGCTGGCTTAATTGCCGACTTGCATAAAAGCTTGCGCTTCCTGGTGAGAAAAAAGCAAAGCTAATTTTTCCAGTTGCATCATGGGTAATTTGTTCCCGATTCCCGTTAACATTGGAGTGATGCATCCGATTGAATCATGATTGGCATTTACATCTGCGTACCAGATTGTTATAAGCACAGTTTGAAGAATAAAAATATGCCTCCTTTTATAAATTTCAAAAAGATTCGTCATTAAAATGGAAATTGATACATAAATACTAGACGATGAAGGTCATTTCCTTCAGGAATCACAGTGATCTTTACTTCAATATTTTCATCTTCATTCATGGCCAAGGAAACTGCTTTTATACGATCCGTGTAAGCATATCCGTTTGCCCTCTTCACCATGTGTGAGAAGTTTGTTAGAAACCGAGAGTTTTTTTTTTGTCCATAATATTTTCTGTGGAAAAATGCTGCCCATAAAAATAACATATTATTGGTCTACTCTATTATTACTACAAACAAGGTCTTTATATTCTTTTCCTGCATTTGTAGTTTTTTTGTTTTTTTTGTAGAATGAAAATTTTGCATTTTTAGATAAAATAGTGGGGTGATTGGGAAAACTAAAATATGATATTGTTAGAGACCTTGCAATACAATAACGGGAGAGCAGAGTTTCCGACTGGTTTCGCCATTTATTCCGCGCTTTATCAAGGACAAGCTGATATGCCCGTCGTCGCCCGGTCTGCTTGTTTGATGAAATTTTGCAAAATCTTAATTTGATTATGAATAAGAACATGTGAAAAATCCTTAGAGTTGATAAAAGAAATATTCACTTTGGAAAAACGAAAATTATTCTTTAAAATGCTTGCACTGGAATTTTGTGTCCGATTGCGTTTGCCCAGGAAAATTCGACATTGCATCCTTAACATTTTAGAATATCAAAGAAAGGCTATGAGTATTGACTTATTTCTATCTATATTAAAAATACTTCATAGATGGATTAAGAGAGTTCAGGAACTCTGTTTATCAGTCTCATCAACATGCAACCGTTTCAATAGAGCGTGGAATCATGTCCTGAATGTGGTTGTTTATATTGACAGTATCAGTTTTAGCAGCAAGAAATGCCATCTCGTACAATCTTTATATTTTTAATATGGTTAGATAAACATTATCTACAGGAATAATTCTGGATTATACTGTATAAACCATAAATGATATTCATCGTTCATATGATGCTCTGCAATATCCACTTATTTTCTGGGAAGGAGAGGATGGCTATCATGTTACTATCCAACAATGTAATCCTTCAACAGGTACAATAAACATTTACATTATTATTTTCAACATTTATAATATCTACTATACTAGCTGATATACCCGGCGTTGCTCAGCCTCTTTTTCGATGAAATTTTGCACTTTCTGAATCTGAATACACAGAAAAAATGAACATTATTCTCCACCTTTTTTCTCCTGCACTGTGTCAAATTCACTCAGTTATTCACAACATTCCAACACGAGCAGTTGCAGAACTGCTAAAGGGGCCATACTTGGAGAGGCCATCCATTGGGAGCATTTTAAAAGATTTTTTTTTTTTGATTCTTCAATATGAATTTTTACTATATTAATTCTAAGCTTTTTTCATGTGTTCATTTTTTCTGTTTCCAGATATTCCCAAGCTTAATCAAAAGAGAGCCCGAGCAAGGCCGGATATATCAGCTAGTATTTTAATATTTTTAATAAAGGCTGCTGGATCTCATTTCGATATATGTCAGCGATGCTTTTCTGATGACCTGGAGATCGGTCGATTACCAATGCTAGCCCATGATCCCACCACCACCGAAGGAGTCCCTTCTCGCACGATACCTGGATCCTCTGGTGTTCGTCCTTCACGTCAGATCAGGACATGATGATTGTCAGGCTGCAGACAGAATGTTGAATCATCAGAGAAGAGGACATTTGACCACTCAACACGGGTCCAATGACTATGCTCATCAGCCTACCTTCTATAGGATCTACAGTATTCAGCATATAACGGAATGTTGTATAGTCACGATGGAACCGGTTTCCTATGGTCTGGGTGTAGCAAGAAACTGTCCGCGCAGCTCTATCGATTGCTGCGCCGGTTCCTTCTTGCCATTACGTCAAGTAGTGATCCTCTCTTGCAGACGAGCAACCCTGCCCTCGTCTTCTTCGTACTGTACCAGTTTCTTGAAAACTATTTCACAGCCTGCTAATCATGCTTTGGGATGTTCCAAGTGTTGGCTTCTATGGCTCTTCAGATTTCGGAATCGGGCAGATCGTGTTGCAGACGCATTGCAAGATCAAGGAAATCGCAGGCTGTGCACTTTAATGATCAGAGAAAATGAAGATATTCCAGTACTTCAGCCTTTCTATAATGTATTTTGACCATGAAATGGAAGTTTAGTTTTGCATCTCTTTTGCATAATCGTACAACTTTCCTTCACTTCCCATTTGTTATTCTGATGTTCTTGCTTAATAAAGAAATCAAATATTTTGTTTAACGCGTCATATTCATTTATATATATCCTTTAAGTTTTTGTGAGCAATGTAATAGAAAGCATTCCAAGAAGAGTGGAGGTTCGGTAGCAACGCATGGGTGGGCCAACTCTTAATATTAGTCCAATTTTTGTTTTTTTAGGCTAGGGTTTTAGATGGATAGGTATTCTAATTCCAGATTAAGTGTGTGATAGCAACTATATATAAGTGAAACTGATACGAAACAAATTTATAATATCGGATTTATTTTCAGAAAGCTAAGCAGGTGGATTATTTATCGGAAATCGTTTAATAGCAATTCGAATTTTTTTTACAACTAGTAATATTGGGTATATTATTATTTGAAGTATTTTTTGAGATTAACAGAATTGTATGTGGTTCAAGCTTTGTCTATCCAGCCTCGTAAAAACCTTTTGTATAATTCATTAACATGAAGTAAAGGGTGGTTATAATTAAAGTGACACCATTTAGATCCTTCTAGTGGCCGTTCTGGTAATCAGATTTTGACGAAACTTGAGATATATGTTATACAGACCATGGGGAAGAGAATTTTGCAATAAAAAAATAGTTCATATTTTGACCGCTACGTCAAAATATGGCGCATGAATAATAACAAAACCAAGTTAGAAGCAGAGAAATTTATGAAATCAGAGCATTTGTTCAATATGCATTCCATTTGTGTCAATGACATGTTCAAAGCCCATTATTGCATGTTCCCAGTAGAGCGAAGGGTTTCTTGAAGAATCGCAGTGATATGGCGTGTTATGCTTTCTTTCAATTCAGGGACAGTCCGTATTTTTCCTCCATAGACATTATCTTTCAAATATCCCCACAACCAGAAGTCATAAGGGTTAAGTCCGGTGAACGAGGAAGCCATGCAGTTGGAAAAGTTCTCGAAATCACCCGATCATCTCCAAAATGAGCATGAAGCAGTTTCTTCACTTGTCGTGCAATGTGGGGTGTTGCACCATCTTGCTTAAAGACAGTAGTGTCTAAACATTGTATTTCTTGTAAAGCAGGAATGGCTGGACTATCGAGCAGTGGAAACAAATCATGTGGTCTGACGAGTCACGATTCCAGTTACATCATGCAGACGGCCGCATGAGAATCTGGCGGAAACAGCACGAAAGCATGGACCCCGCATGCATGAGTACAACCCTTCTGGCCGGTGCGGGCAGTATTATGGTCTGGGGAATGTTTTCCTAGCATGCGTTGGGTCCGTTAATACGTGTTGAGCAATGTCTGGATGGCATAGCATACCTCCGTATCGTCGCCGATCTAGTCCATCTTGTCATGTTGGTGGCGTAGCCCAATGGAGATGGCTACTTCCAGCAAGACAATGCGCCATGCCACAGAGCTCGTATTGTGCAGGAGTGATTCCAGGAACATGAGGGGAACTTTACCTTACTTCGGTGGCCCCCACATTCCCCATATCTCACGCCAATTGAGCATTTGTGGGAAGAAGTCGAACGAACCATCAGACGGCTGGATCCACCATCGTCCAATCTAGTACAACTAGACAGTGCTATCCATCAGGCATGGTGTCAGATTCCTCCCACCACCTTCCAACATCTCGTGGAATCAATGCCACGAAGAATCACCGCAGTATTAAAGGCAAAAGGTGGCCCAACGAGATACTGACAGGGGGTCATAATAATGTGCTCACTCAGTGTATATCTCAAGTTTCGTCAAAATCTGATTACCAGAACGGCCAGTAGAAGGGTCTAAATGGTGTCACTTTAATTATAACCACCCTGTATGTTATCTTTTAGGGGATGTGAAGGATAAGATAAGATTCAAATTCTTTCACTGTCTGAAAACCGCACAGCTTGTAACTTTACTCAATAAAAGTTAAAACATGATTATCAATTGCTATTTTTAATATATTTTATTTATTATTATACATGCTATTTATTTTATAAATTTAAAAAATGATTACTGTTATTTTCTGGAAACTAGTTAGCATTTTATTCGCCGCTGGATATCCCTTTTAACGTTCTCTTAGCTCTCATTAATTAATCAATAAATCAGTCGATTGAAGTAGAGTAATTTAGTGTTTACGAAATATAGAAACGTGACATAACCTACACTTGTTGGGTTCACAACACAAACAATAATGACAGATTATGAGCAGATCTGTTGCCTAATAAACCTAATTTATTGATCGGTTTGAGTTTGATTTTGAAAATTCTTAATTGACTGGCAACCCTATAAACATGTTCAAATTTAATCAAAATTCTAGGAATTGCATCTTGGAATCAAGAGCACTCTTTCGTTTTTGCAAAGATTTGTAGGCCAGAAAATTAATAAAGAAAATCTCATATTTTGTACCTTTTTCACGAACGTGATGTTTATTTTAATATTTGATATATTCATAAATCCCAGATCCTAATTCAGGTGCTTTGGATTGATAAATTTATACCTTTTAAAGTGATTTAAATTCAATTTGTTTATACATATCTATAAAAGGTAGTTAAAATTTTTGTGTAGTTTTTTAATATTAATCTTTCTTAATTTAAAGCTATTTCTAATTAGTACTGTTAATCCATAGAGTCTATTAGGTAGAATTAAAAAAATATGGGATTGGATGGAGTGTACCGAAGGTTTTAAATCTATTATTCCTAATTTTGTTCCATTTTCCTTTTTACTTAATTTTACTATATACATTCCATTTCAATTTTAATAGCCTTTTTATATTTCTATATGCAAAGTATTCAATAAGCTGGAGATTTTTTAAATAATTAAAATAAAATAAGTAAATTTAAAAACAATTTAAATTTGTAACGACCCGTAAATCTGCGCATCTCTACAGTGCGCGACATCTTTTAGGTTTACGTGTAATTATTACGACCTGTGACAATAAAGATCGGTGAATGACGTCAAATTGCTAACGGTCGTAAGAGTGCACCATCGTCGTATCCTGCCCCAGACAGGTCGAGACATGTTTAAACAAATTTGAGAGAATCAGCGCTGCGAGTGTGTTTATTGTGTTTAAGAGAGAAGGCGTAGTACGCGCGGTCGAAACCCAAAATGGATCAGCGAACGAAAGAGACTCATGAAATGATGACAACAGTTTACAAACAAAGTGATATTACTTTGAAGTGTGTCTATGAGTGGTTTAAACGGTTCCGAGGAGGCCGGAACACTGTAGAAGACGCCCCCAGAAGTGGCCAGACATCCAACGTAATGTTACGACCCAACTGAAGGCTATCCCTAAAAACGACTACGCCAGGAGTTTCCAGGACTTGTACAGGCGTTCCCAGAAGTGCAATACCATCGACGGGGATTACTTTGAAGGATAGTAACTGCTGTTTCATGTAAGCGAGTAATCCACTCTCAATATGCCATCATTCACCGAACTTTATTGTCACAGGTTGTATTAACAATGGTGCTATTTAAGTACCTACACCAAAAATCGACAGGAATACGAGAAAAATATCTAAAAAGGCGAAATAAAATTAGATGAACGTTAATTAAATACCCATAAATGTGATTAGATCCAAAACATGCAAAATACAACTGCGACAGTGTTTTAGATCCAGTCCCATAAACACGTTGAGGGTGAAGAGGATTGTAAAATTTTCACTTAAAATCACGATAAAAGCTCTAGTAAATTTACTTAGTGCACCGAAACAGAAAAATGGGTAAAGGTAAATGTCTAACATATGTTGATAAAGGACAAATTGATATCTTATAATTGTTTGAAATGTCAAACCGTCAGATAGCTGCATCTCCTGAAGTGTTATTGTAGTAAACAACTGCATTCGACATCGGTCAAGATTACAGCACTAAAGACAGGAAAGGCCTAATGCAAGTTGACACCAGCTGACAAACTTCGCATCCACAGAATGGCATCACACTCGGAATTGTCTGCAAGGACTCATTTTGCATGTGACAATCGTTCAACGTGTACAGCATGATTCCCCTCACCTGCAATACACCAAAGCTTCAACGAAACTTTGACTGACAGCTGCTCACAGAGATATTCGACTCAAGTATGCTGCAAATGTATAACCTGCACTAATCAGTGGCAAAAAGTGATATTCTCCGATGAAAAAAAAAATTGATGGGTCCGATGGTCTTCGCTGTTACTGGCATGATCTAAGTAAAGAAAAGCTCGTCGAGATGAGCAGACAGAAGGGCAAAGGAAGCGACAGGATTTAAGCAGCAATCGATTACAAAGAAAACTCTAAAATTGCATATGTTCAAATTCGCAGCCAATCAAGCGATTATGTGTCAATGCTTTCACAGCAATTTCCTCGTAAAGTTGCGAAAATGGCAGGCAGAGAATGTCTATTTCAGCAAGGTAACGCCACAATAAACACATTTGCTGAGCCAACATCGTGGATTGCAGAGAAAAAGTTTCGAATTCATGGTCCTCATCCTGCCTATTCTCCGATTCTAAATCCAATAGAAAACATTTGGGGGTCATAGTCCGCAAAATTTATGAAAATGGACAGCAAATTTTTAATTGTGGAGACCTACGACAATTGGCAGAGGCGTCAAGCATATAACACTCGAGGTTCCTTGCTCGAATCCAGGTCGCAGAATTTTTCCTTCCATTTTTCAATTTCTATCTTTACCTGATGCTTGGAGGATCAGCTCCAGTTTAATTTCTTTATTTATTATCAATACCAATAAAAAATTACTATATATATTTTTAATATTTATTCTTTATCAAATTCTATATACCTTTAACTGTTTTTCCACATAGTGAACGGCCGATTATTGTATTTTCAGATAAAAATCGACAGTAATTATCACCAGAAGTACTGATTTGTTTTCTAGCATACGCCATGGTCATACGATTAAGAAACCTCTAGTGATCAAACATAGATATTTTTTGTTCGTTGCAAAAAGCGTCACCAAGCTTTTCATAACATTTTAATACAGCGCCCACATGATGACAATTTCCACTGAGCCTGAAAATTTAATTTATACGTGGAAAGCTTATAAAGAGCAACATTAAACATTATAACTGAAACAAGAGAACATTATTCTCTGGAAACCAGGCGCTGACAGCACGGGCCTTATGGCACGGCGCATTATCGTGTTGGAAGACAAATGGCCCTTCACCGAACTGCTGCCACAACGTAGGAAGCATGGAATTGTCTAGACTCTAGAACGTCAAGGGTTAATGACATGACCTATCACCCGGAAATGGAAATAGGAGGAAGTAGGAAAAAGTGTAGGTTTTTGAAAACCAGATTAAAGGAGATTAACCATGCGTCGGTCCTCTCATTTCTTTGCCGTAAGCGGATAGTTGTTCCCACTGGCGCGTCATGCGCCAGAGTGAGCCCCTCTCGAGTTGTTCCTACAGTACATGGCGGTCATCAGTCTCTCTCGCATTGCATTTATAATTTGTTGTGAAAGCCTGAGCTAGGTTTTATGCAAAATGTCATCAGTTCTATGCATCCCGGAAATTGAGACCAAAATTTATTCCGCAATCTATAAACAAAAATCATTAAGAACCATTAAAGTGAACCTTTAGTGAAATCAATTTTTTTGATATGTTATACATCTAAGTCTAAAAACACTAGTCCGCGTGGAGAAAATTTAATATCTACCTTTATTTATTAATAAACAGCATTTTTAGACAAAAAATTATCGCTCATGGAAGCTGCCATCTTTCCCCGAATTCGCAAAGGAACACGGGAATTATGCGACGTCAGGTATGGCCTGCGCAAAACAAGGTCAACTATTGATGAGAACGCGCAGCTGTAAGGAACAAGGCGATCTAGCTTACTTAGGCCGTCTTTACACTAGAACAGTAAGACCGGACCTGGTATACTTTGAGTACGGAGTCCGAAAGACGACCATTCCACACAAGTACGGAGAACGAATCGATCGGTACGGAATACTCCAGTTTCGTACTGGACCGGATACGGAGATCCTTCAATACCCGATCTATTCGGAACGATTTGTGATTGGCTCAAATAGGTCACGTGAGAATTCAAACCAAAATGGCTACTCCACCACCATATGGCAACTCGTCTAACAATTTTTGCACATGGGAAATGTGGAAAATTGAAGAGTTAGTGAGTATTTGGGCAGAAGCTGTTATAGTAGATATCGTACTTCCTGTTTCTCAGCTATAGCCGCGTAGTGAGGACTTCAGAAAGTGATGTAGGGGAACGGTCTCTTTATTTGTGTGTGTAAAGAAAAAGTTATCGCACTCTGTTCGTACCGTATCAATCATACTAGTTGCGTTCCGTTCTCACATCATACCGTTCTAGTGTAAAGACGGCCTTAGTATCCAGCTTTAACGAGGTTGAGCCAATGACCTAGAAAAAACAACGGTTTTTTTTTTCTAGGTCATTGGGTTGAGCAGAGGCAGCGGAAGGGAGAAGTGGAAGCCAAACCAGCGAAACCGTTTACATTCTAGTTTTTATGTCGCCTTTAGTTTTACAGTAACCATATTCAACGTTCAATGGATTATAAATATTAAGAATTACTTATAATTTTTTTCTCTGTTTTTGTAAAAATTAATTAATATTGCCAACTGGGTAAAGGTTAACCCGTAATTTATTTTATCATTCGCGTGTTAAGCCTAATGCGTGTTAAGTTCGGCGATGTATTTTAACCTTGTTCCTTTTACCGTAAAGTATATAAGAAATACTGACATTTCATTTTGAATTTTAAACTTACTTCAAATCGGTCTTTGTATTTCTGGAGTTGTTTGGATAGTATTCTCCTTGGTGTTAGTTCAGGTTGCCGATGAACGAAAACCGTCTGTATCGCGCCCGGCTTCAGGAGACGAGGACGGCGGCCTACCTCGCTTCTTGCGGCGCTTAACAATTCTCCCTTGAAATCTCTCTCATAACAGGATTCAGTAAAATGATCCGAACACATCCTGATATTTCATTTACTGGACAATTTTCCCTGTTAATATTATGCAACCATTGCTTCAACAGTTGTTGATTTTTTAGCTGCAACTTATGCCAGCTGCAAATTTTGTTTGTCGTAGACCTTTTATTACAGCCATAAGCAATGCAGTAAACCACGTTATTTTGACGTAGAATACGTCTTACGTTTCGAGACTAGGATGCCACGCTTAAATCGTGAATGTCACGAAAAGTGTTGATCACGAAAACTCTAATAACGTGAAAACTATTAATGATAGAAGAATGATCGATATCGATATCATAGAGTATAGAACAAAGCATGTTTCAGACCATCACCGATTTCGTGCTGGATCTCATTGGCTGACGCAATCGCAGTGCAAGTTGAGTCAGAAAATCTGCTCTATGGCGGATATTAAATTAGTCTAGCTCCGGCTTCCTTTGTGCTACCACGACGTTTGGGGGTCATTTGCGCTTTATAAAATGGCTTAAAATTTAAGCCTCAATATTTAATAGTGTCTAAGATATCGGTCTTCAAGTGTGGAAATTTAGCAAAAATTACAGAATTTCCAAATTAATGTCTAATAAACACGAGAAAAATTATGGAAATCGTCACAGGAATATAGATCGAGAAATGGGGAATCCAAAAAGACCCGGATGTCCGATGTTGAGCGTCAATGGGCTCAATAGGAACGCCTCAAACTTGAGGCGCCGTGCCGCCAAGATGAACTATAGCTCGATACGAATGCGGCAATAACTGAGTGTTCGACGAAAATTACATATCTGATGACATAAACGTTTCTACATGGAGTGACAGAATTCAACCAGTGAAAGTCCATAACGAGCCATAACCGTCAACATTAACAGCATCTTCATCAAATATGATTTCGTTTTATATTCATTAACAGTGAATTTGGATATTCATGTAATGTTTATAATAGATTTTAGTTTGAGAAGGACTTAAAGCACCCACATAACGGCGGTGTGATATGTTTGCTCCATCAGTTTCATCAATCCAATGTGAATAATTTCATGCTGTGCATTCATTGTAGAACAAATTTAAAACTATTAGGCCCGCTGCAGATGTGTGCCTAAGACGCGGGATGTAGTATCTTCTGCGTCAACCATTTGATTAGCCACATTTGTAGATTAGTCGCCAACATTTCGACCATTTTGCCAGAACAGATACACAAAGCTAAGAAGAGACGTGCAGTGATGGACAAAGAAGATTTAGATGAAAATTCAAGAGGCTAAATCTATGAATTAAAAATATGATGAGAGACCGGCAGAATTAGATAGCATTAGTTTAGTTCATTTTATTGCATGGTATATACCGGTAATGAATATAAGACATATCAAGAGAAAAGATGTTGATGATACAGATGGCCATGAAGCCACTGAACAACAGAATACTGATAATGTAAACGATGAAGCTTCTGACACTTTTAGATCAAACATCAATACATATAGACGCAGAAATGTGGGCACAGAGTGATTAGATACCATCATTATAGCATCGATGACACAATCAATTACAAGCCTGAAATGGTTACATTGTTCTATCCATTTCCCAATGAAGTTGTAGATGTATTTGATGTATACAAATTCATCCAATTGTACGATGCGAACGAGGTGAACATTTTAGCCAAAAGGAAAGAATACGAAAGTAACAGAAATAGATGCATTGATGGAAGAACTTAGTGAACTGTGCAAGAAAGACGACGACATTGCAAACAACTTGCAAAGAGAACAAAATGAAAGATGAGTACATGCGAAGTGTTGTTGGCGAGGCGGGTTATGAGAACAAGATGAATTCGAATACGAGACCGGCAAGGCCATCATACTTGTAAGAAAGTGTAGCAATGTGATGTCCAATCATCTGCAAAGTAATGTGAACAGAGAGAGTTGATCTTAGAATTTATACCCAGAGTATACACACGCGATAGCAAATGCATACATGTGTACTTGGCCCGTACTGCTGGCAATGGCAAAATATTTACGAACGAAATTAATCATGGAAACATTAAACCTTAAATTGATTCGGACAATGGCAGAATACAATTTGTAATGCTTATATAGTCTGTACGTCCACTGATAAGGCTGCAGTGAACTTGAACGGGAACACTCTGCACTGTTTAGAATCTGTACACTCTGTATTTAGAATCACACTGCAGAGCAAAAGGGTCAGTGGATTGACTCTTAAGGTCCTACAACAAAAATATAGCCAATTCCTTTCTGTGAAATGAGTAATAATTGATGAGATAAGTATGGTCAGTTCAGACGAGTGATGTCCAATATCATCGACAATTCATCTCACTTGCCACGAGTGATGTGCCAGAGTAATGAAATATTCTCAACTATACAGACCAAGATCGGCAATGGTGAAATATTGCTTCCTCAGAAGAAAGCAGTTGATTTAGAGAAGATTTAAAAGTAAACAATGGTACATGGAAAATTTGCCCGATGTAGTTAGGCTGTTTCACCGCAACAACAGCGTTGATGCTCCCACCAAGAATGGTATCATGGGTTATGGCCGCAGAAGTGAATTAGATCCAGCAAGAACAAAACTACACAAGATGGGTATTGTAGAATTACGAGGCTTGCAATATCCTACATGCTTGGCTATTGACTCACCGTGTATGTTGAGAGTGAACATCGATGTGGACAATGGATTTGTAAACGGTGCGATCGGTGTACTCACAAGGGACCGTAAAGGAAGGAAGTTCATTTTGTATAACACGAAGACGAGCTCCTTGGATAAGTGCGTGACAAATATCAGCGGCAGACATCAAGGAGTTTCCGAGCAATAGTCATTTATTGTTCCCATTATAAGTCTATTGAGCAAATCCGAAAATGTTCGAAATCATTTTTCTAATGTTGTTTATTGACCCTGTGCTCACTCCTGTACAAAATGTGAAAGAGATGAGTGTAGTAGGTTATGGTTGTGAGTTGTTCGAAAAAAAAAGAAACGAGTAAACAACATCTACAACAAAAAACAAAACATCAGCAAAAACAATGCATCTGTCGTTTAAGGTTATAGTTGCCAAATGAAGAAATGGGCACGAATCAAATGTAAGCCGCCTTTGATTTCCAAGTTCAAAGACAACATAAATGATGCTTTGAAATGGACATCGCTCATTAAACGTACAGCGAACATCAATTTAGGTGGCACGATCAAATGTAAACGCGAACAGTTCCCATTGGTGCCAACTGCTGAGATCACGGCACTTAAATCCCAAGATGCTATATTTGATCGTATCTTCTATGATTATGAATATTAGAATAAAATCAACTGTTAATGTTTGGATTGAATAGAGTAACCAGTATAGATGGATTATATTTAACTAACTCAAAAGACTACTGTGATTGCTATCTCACTCCAGATAGTCAAGCACCTTCGATGAAAAAGTTCAGAGACGAATACGACAGATTGGAATCGCACATGCTGCTAACATTCACCAAACGCATAAAAAATTTCATATTAGAAATACAAAAACGATACTGTTAGCTACAACAATGATGATGATTCCATTGTACAACAGAATATTTTAAACGTTATAGTTACCAATCTCAATGTACAGGATTTAGTAGCGCGTGCACAGTACTTATTACATCTGATTACTTGGCAATAAGTGAGACTTGAATGAATGCAGGTGAACCTGTACATATAGATGAATTCGAATTGAGGACACAAATGAATCAGTCTGGTTGTATTAGATCCGATGCACTCACCAAACATGGTGTAATAAGTTATAAGAAAGCAGGCGGTGTTGCGATCTTCAGAAATATTAACTCTTTAACCGAATGCGAACGTACACTGATAGACTGGTCAAACTATAGATGACTGATTGACGCTGGTATCGGTAATAGTTGTATGGTTAAAGTGTGGTGAGATTTATACTAAGCATTGTTTAAAATCATCCTAATGTTCGATATTTGATATGGCAATGTTGTTGTTCAGTGCGATGATGAAATATTCACCAGCAATTACACCTATCAAAGACAACATGGAGGTGGATACTGATGTGCAAATTATGATATGTGGAGACTTCAATGTAGATGCTATATTAAACTTACAGCTCCATGGTGGCAGTACTACAGATTTGATATTGATTCTAGTCTGTTGACATTTGTATCATACTTCTCTTATCACAGACCACTGACTTGTAAGTTGTGAATGACTTATAATTAAGGTTCGGTTAAAAATAACGAGTCTGGTTAAAAAAGTACGATATATTGCAAGTATATTAGTTGTTTGAACATTTTATGTCAAAAATTAATATTTTTAAATTGTGTTGTACAAAATGATTTCTTATTCGCCATGTAGCGACAAGACGTATTCTACGCTTAACTAGCGGCCGTGTCCCAACACAGCCCCGTAAATTTTTTTTTTCTTAAAGCTGGATCGCATGTTGCAGCTGCGCGTTCTCATCTATAGTTGGCCTTGTTTTGCGCAGACCATACCTGACGTCATATAATTCTCGTGTTCCTTTGCGCATTCGGGGAAAGATGGCGGCCTCCATGGGCTATAATTTTTCGTCTAAAAATGTTGTTTATTAATAAATAAAGGTAGATATTGATTTTTTTCCACGCGCACTAGTGTTTTCAGATTTAGATGTATAAAATATCAAAAAAAATAAATTTTTGACTAAAGGTTCATTTTAAGTGTAGAGGCGGGAGCGTGCGTTTATGTCCTATGTCGGCTTTGCCAATGTTATTATAATAAGGAATTTTACGTAATGACGATCCTTTACGAGGAAAAACTAAACATAGAATAATACAATAGTATCGGAAAAATAAGTCTCCCTGTGAAAACTTTTGAAAAGAAGCGAAAAAGAGCTCTATTATAAAGTTGTACATAAGAACAGTCACTGGAAGTAGAAAGAACAGACCTAGAAGAAAGAAACATTTATATATTTCTTTTTGAATTTTCTTAGACGTTTTTTATTAATATAGTCTAAGTTTGGGCATAATGAAGTTTGGAAAGACAAATGATGTTAAAAATAGCTTCAAAGAAAGTGCTTAGAAAAATGATTCTTTCAGGCGAAGAGATCATAAATTTTAGAAATAAAAGAAATCAGATCAAAAATATATGGACTAAAGACTAATTTTGCTGTGTAAGTAACGCCTAAGTTGGTAAATTGGGTAGTTATCTTTATACTCCGAGTATTTACATTATAATCTAAGATGATTCACGTCGAAAAAAATTATAATGTCAATGATTAATGATTCACTTATATTTGCCTCGAATTAAAAAATAGTTTGCTTTGCTTTTTACAGTCTGAAAATTTATTGAGTTTAACACACACAAGTTTTCTTTTAAATACAGTGAAAAAAATGAAAATAATTATTGATATAAAGAAATTAACATATTTAATAACGTCGGGTTTCTAATTAAATTTCTTTAAAATGATTACAGACTTTTCACGTAGAAGAATTTAATAATATAGATGGTATTGATTTAAACTAATAACGGAGATGATGTTTAAAAATAGAAGCTATGTAAAAGATAAATTTTTTCCTGAATTTCTCAGCAGTATAGGAAATTGTATATCTGAACGATATACCTGAAATGGAAGATTAGCTTTGGACAAGAATAAGGGCCTATAAATTTATCTACTAAATATTTTTGTGTAGATTAAATCTGGGTAGTTTAAAGGCTGTGAGTATTGTCCAATCACCAAGAATCTAAAATATTAACCGTATATTAGCTTAAAGTATGATATTACTCATCTTATTTATAACTCACATATATTGTCTCAAAATAAATCTCATAAAATATTTTGCTATTTTTACAATTTTGGCTTATATTTTCCCGTTAAGTCACCGCAAGTAACGTCTTTCTCGTCACGATCTTCTTGACCTTACCTGAACAAGTTACGCTGCGGTTTTAACAAGTTTAAATTCAATATGCTCAATTTCCCTAACATTATCCCAAGGACTTAATGCAAGTTAGTAAGAGCTCTTATGCAGATAGTGAATAAGGGGAGAAGGGGTTTGCAGTGAAAATTAGAACGCTTAAAGTGGCACCTCTGTGCAAACTGATAGCCAGAGTGGCGAAATTCGAAAATTCTCGTGAGGCCACCGCGGTTAGAACTTTAAATGCATCACTTTTACTTAAAAATATCGTCGAAGATTTGCGCTTATGGTCACAAGAAATTACCCTAGTGTCAATCTTTAAGATGCATCACTTAGCTTATATATTATAAAAGAGCTTTTATGTTATAATGTAAGAGTAACTTATTATATTAGAACTTTTGCAATGTGTTAATTCTTTATATTAACAATACGGGTGACGAAAAAAAGGTTTTGTGTTAAGCTTATAACAATAAAATAAAGCTTAAATAAAAAAGCATTTCCGTTGTACTGAAGGACACTTCAAACCGTTATAACTGCAGAAAGAAGCATTTTCGACCCTATATTCATATGACATTTTCTGCTTGTTTTGGTCCCTAGAGCATATCCGAAAAAATCACATGTGAGGTGAGGTTCACTTTTGAATAACTCCATCCTAAGAAAATCCTGAAATAACGGGTAAAATTCCTGGTGGGCCCCTCAAAAACTGACATGTCGTGAAATTTAAAACTTTTATTATAATTTGATAGTACCTAATGAAGTATTAAAATTCCCAAAATATTTTAGAAAAATTTCCATTTGTTAAAAAGTTATAAACAAATACATTTTATGGTACTTTTTGTTTAAAAAATCATATCTCAAGCTAATTTTTTCAAATCTCTTTGAAATTTTAAAGATAACAAGTAAAACGTAAATATTTCAGAACAAAACATAAAAGAATGAGAAAAAAAATTTTGTGTAAAAAAAATTAATTTGTGAATATTTTTGAAAATGTGGTTAGAGTAGCTGACTTTTGCCCTTCAAAGAGTTAATGTTCTCAATCGATTTCAACAATTTTGTAAAAACCCGTTTAATCTGTATTTATTAACGATTTAGAATTTCAAAAAAAAAAATTGATGATCTCTGTTTTTACGTGAATGCCATCAATTTTTTTCAGGCTATTCAATCTTACCACTGGGTGGTAAGCAAGTAACTCCTCACCATTCAATATTGATAGCAATAGGGAGCTTCCCTTAGAGTAACTGTTTAAAGCAAGGGTTGGTACAAGGTCTGTGTAACAAAGACCTTAGGTTTGTATATAGGGAAGCGGCCTATTGCTATCAATATTGATTGATGAAGAATTACTTGCTTACCAGCCCAATGGTACCGGGTGATTCAGTCAATTTCTGACCATTTCACTAGAATGACGTGCAGTAGGGATAAACAATTGAAAGAATATGAGCGCCATATCGAATTTCTAAACAGTTGGAGTTTGTATTGTTGCAACGGCGCTGTATGAAAATCGTATTGTTGAAAAATGGCGCCCGCTTATCAACAGAGCAGAAATGCAAGGTTGTCGAATGGTATTTCGAGACAAAATCACCTGTAACCGTGCAAAGAAAGTTCCGGAAGGAGTATAAGTGTCGAGACGCACCAGGCAGGCAAGCAATCATGGATTTTGTCAAGCAATTTCGTGCCACTGGATGTGTTAAAGGCAAGAAAAAAGGCGGGAGCGAAGCTCGTGTTCGAACGGCCGAAGTTTCCGAAAATGTTCGCACAAGGTTGGTCGATTCCCCTACCAAAAAATCTGTTCGCCGCCTATCCATTGAAGAAGGGCTGTCGTATACCACGACGTGGCGAATTTTAAGAAAGGACTTACACCTGTTCCCGTTTAAGATCCATGTTTATCAGGAGTTAACAGACACTGGAAGACAGAAACGACAACTATTTGCGATGGAGTTTGGAGCAGAAATAGAAGCCAATCAGGACATTGTAGACAACCTGTAGGTGTCAGATGAGGCCTTCTTCCATCTGTCAGATGACATTAATAAACACAACGTTCGTTTTTGGGGTTCCCAGCATCCTCATGGGATCCATAAGTCACCTCTTCATCCACGAAAGGTTATGGCTTGACGCGCGATTTCCAAAATAGGCATCATTGGTCCGTTCTTTTTTGAGGGCACCGTAACGTCACAGGCTTACCTTAACTTTTTGGAAACCTTCTTCATCCCCGAGCTACGAAGGATGCGTATACCGCTTCGACATCAATGGTTTAACAGGATAGGACTAGGCCTCACACCACTAATGAAGTGTTAGACTTTCTCAATCAGAAATTCGGAAATCTTGTCATTTCAAACAGGTTTCCAGATCGATTCGGGGTTGGCTTTCTTTGGCCCCCTACGAGTCCTGACCTAAACCCATATGATTTTTATTTCTGGGGGTTCCTTAAAGACAGTGTGTTCACTACAGCACCAAGAACCCTAGACCAACTGCGACAAAGCATCGTCGACTGCTGTACCCTTGTGGATGCAGAAATCCTGGATAGAGTTATGAACAACTTCACCATTCGGCTGCGAGCAGTTCAAAACGTTCGTGGTGGCCACATTGACCATATCATGAAGACTTTACCACGGGAATAAAAACTCCGAACTGCCTAAAATATCATACTGAAAAGCTAAGTTTGTAAACATTAATGGGTCAATAAATCATAGTACTGAAATGGTCAGAAATTGACTGAATCATCCTGTACGATTGAATAGCATTTCAAAAATTGATGGCATTCGCGTAAAAACGGAGATCACCAAAATTGTTTTTCAAATTCTAAATCAATATATTTATTATAAATCAGAGTCCGTTGGAACGTTTGTCCTTTTGTAACTCGGAAAATCCTCATCGAGTCTCCACAAAATTTTCCATGTACGTAGTTAGTATCACTGTGCTTTACGTGGGGTACCTTTTATACCGTGATTATATCAATTTTTTAAGTTATTCTTAGTTATCGAAAAGTTGAATTGTTTTCAAAGGAAGTCACTAGATGGCAATACTATCTTATCGAAAATTTGACTAGAGTTTCGTTTTTAAAGTATGTCCCTAGATGGCGCGGCCAGACAACGCACTAAAACCATAGTCTGTTTTTTATCCCCTGGTCTGTGTACACGCGCAAATTCCGTTGTTTTAGTTAACAATTGGATTGCTGTATTAATGGAAGAAGCGATTTTTAGTCCCCTCTATTGCATGAATTTGCCTACATCTCAAACTTGATATAATTTAACGATCGTACAACGTAACAAAATTGTCAGCTCGCAGCCAACTATTACGTGTTCAGCAACAAATACGTAACATCAGCTGACAGTTTTTGTTACGTTGTACGAGCGTTAAATTACTTTGTTAAGTTTGAGAAGTAGCCAAATTCAAGCAACAGGGGGGACTAAAATCACTTCTTCCATAAACACAGCAATCCAATTGTCGACTACAACAGAATTTGCGCGTGTGCACAGACCAGGGGAACAAAAGCCCGTGCTAAAATTTAGTTATATACTATTGTAACTTTAATTTGACATATTAATGTTATTTTATTACCTTATTTCGTTTATAGAAGCAAAATTACTATATAATGATTAAAGAGACCATAGCTTAAATTTCAGCATCAATAATGCAAAATTTCATCATACAAACCAATGACTTATATTAAAGATAGACCCGGAAACCTGCCAGCATACTTGAAGTGGGAAAGTCCGCCTTCAAGAACAGTCATAGTCGAAAGTGAGCAACACACATGGCTAAACATGAGGGTACCTGATGAATAATTCTTTCAAGCTGCAATCTTTTCGTTAACTTTGTATTTGAAGTATTTTATAATATTTTATAAACAATTTTTCGATCATGGTTTCAATTTCAATTTCGTTTCGATCATCTTTCAGTACGTATTCTCGATTTATGGTTGTGGAAAGTGATTCCCGATCCTTTTTCGTGTCATTTTTACGGTTGTACGCGGAAACTTTGGGGAATTGTTTTGTATTAATGAATCGTCAAAGACAAAGAAGCCACACAGCTAACTACTCCATGGCACACTCTTGCCCAGAACTGTCATGGCTTCAACTGGCTTCACTTTGGTGGCGATGTTAACAATAGGATTCGGAATCTACCTTTAATATACATCATTGGAATGAACAGCCCGAGCAACGCCCGACGAGCATATCAGCTAGACTTTTGTTTTCAAAGGATGTCACTAGATGGCGATGCCAGACGAAGAAGTTTCATTTTATTCAGTTTTTCCAGACTTTCAAGTACGTAGGTATACATTTTCAGGAAACTTGCTTCTCTCACGGTCAGTTCTACGTTGCTTGCTCTTACGTGTCCAGCTGTCGAAATCTACATGTTTTTCCGCCACAGGGGAAGATATAAAACGTTGTTTACCGAAATGGGCTTGAATGCACAACTACTTTACAATTCGTGCCCACCTTGCCCACTTTACAATCTTATCATTTTTTTTTCATTATTTACTTTTATACATATAATTTAATTTGCTTTTGTTACCAATTCATTGATCACAAATCATCATTTTTGGTTTAAAATGATTATGAAAGGTTTGGAGAAGGCTTTGTAGACTGTTTCTCATTTTCTTGCATTTCATTCATACTTTGTTAATCATAGTTCAAATTTTAACATAACAAACAATCGTTAAAAAAATTACTCAAGGCATCTTTTCCACCCGGGCGAAGCCGGGTAATATTGCTAGTCGTTAATAAATAAAAATTAAATGTGTTTTTTCAAAATTGTTGAAATCGATTGAGAACATTAAAAAGAAATCATTTTTTATTAAAAATTTATTTTCTTTAAACAAAAAACATTTTTCTCATTCTTTATGTTTTGTTATGAAATATATACGTTTTACTTGTTATCTTTAAATTTCAAAGAGATTTGAAACACGAATGATTTTACCGCCAAAGCGGATAAAGTGAGAACATTTTCGTGTTATGGATATATAGAATTAACCAACATTTTAAACACTTGAGAGTAAATAAAAAAATATGAAAACTAAATTGTAAATTACTATTTTAATAAGCTAATAAGCTAAGAGAGAATTTAAACGAATAAACTTGAAGAACTGAAAGGTAAATGGAAAGGGAAGTTATTCCTCATACATTTAAAAATATAAAGGGATACCGAACCCGTAGATACCGAAGAAGAATTGGCGGCTCGTATTGTCGCGGCAGCAGGTGACATCAGCGACCGTGCAAATCAGCTGTTTCCACGCGTACATCAATCCATCATAAGGCGTTGCGAATTGTGCTATGAAGCAAATGGAGGTCATTTCGAACAATTACTGTAAAAGTCATACAGTAGATTGCTTGTGTTAATTGTTAAAAATAAAATAATCTAGGCCTACCAACGCACACTGCGTCCCGGTGTCATTTGATTGTTCAATGCAGTATTGTAAGTAAACGGAGCTGCGGGGACCCCATGTTCATATGACAAAAAATACTTCTAAGGACCTCTTCTATTATCTCCCAAAAAATACTTCTAAGGACCTCTTCGATTATCTCCCAAAAAATTTGTACTCAATTCAAAAACACCCTGTATATCCTACTATACTATGCGAAGAATCCGTAACGCTTATTGTTAAGTTTTCATTAGACCAACAATATGCGCGGGCCAACAATATATAAGCTCATGGCTAGCAATGCAAGGCAAAGTTTGTGCAACAATATTACCAGCCGTGTTTGTGTCAAAAGCTATACAACGGAAGGTACGATTTTTCTTAAAAGGGTGTCCCAAAATGAACTGACATTTTTATTTTGCCGCCATTTTTTCGTGGCACAGTCAGAGTACAGATTTTTATATGCTGTCATTATTAAACATTGAAGTTAAATTATGCAAAACTACTCATTTGAACAACACGTAGAAATTGTAAAAATTCACCTTCAAAAATTTAATCGTCGCGTTATCTCGCAGCACGGTGATATGAATTGGCCGCCAAGATCATGTGACTTGACATCGTTGGACTTCTTAAGGATAAAGTGTACATCAGTAAACCACAAACAATTGGGAACCTCAAAGATGAAATTCGACACAACATTGCTGAAATTTCCCAGCAATTATATCAACACAAACGTTATTTAAAATTTCCTCAAAAGAGTGAATTTTGGTACCAAGGCCGGGGGGGAGGGGCGATCATTTGTCAGATGGTAAGATGTTTAGTATCACTCATAATCTCCACGTTTTAACTTTCTAATAAACCAAAAATATTATAAATTTTCCAATGAAAAATGTGTTTTATTAAAAAATTAAATTGTCAACCTATTTTGGGACACCCTCCTTTGCCCGTCTTTGCCGAGCTTAAACATGTACGTGAAAAATATTAAGAGGTTAAGCATAAAACGGGCGTATCATAATACGTTTAGTAATAGCATTGTTTTTTGACTGCACGTTAACATGTTACTCTTTCCTTCCGTATGGAAACATAAGCACATAGTGCAGTGGACCTAAGATGGGTGGTTTTCTAAAATCCGACGAATCCTACCATCTGTGCGCTGGCGCAAAATAATATCACGATGTACACGGACTCCCCTGCCAGGTAAAACCACAGCAACATCTGAAGTTATCGGTAAATTTTAGGGTCGACGGTCTTTAGGTAGAACGATTGGGGTATAAGCAATACAACAGCTAATTCCGAATAGTCAGGTTCATTACAAGCTACAATAGTCAGCGGGGATAACGCAGGACAATTCGTTGAGGCGACTGATCATTTTGTGGAGTTCAAACGTTGACGATTTCCTGTTCGTCCAGCTTATGCAATGACAATTAAAAAGTTCCGGCGTAAAGAACATTGGTATATATCTCGAGTAGATATATACTGATAGCTCGCCTTGTTTTGACTTGAAAAGCTCGGCGAAGACGGGCATCTCGGCTAGTTAAATTACTAAAGTGTTTCCACGTTATCATCTACTATCGAAGCAAGCGATTAACAACTATTAATTAGCAATATGTATAACAGTAATGAGTTTTAGATACCATTAAGCCTAACAGTATTATGCTCTTGATACAAATAAGCTATGAATAACTATAGATCTAATAACTCGTAAGGTTGATATATTACACGCCATATCTTAGCATTGAAAGTTCTAACAATACTATATTGTACCATTAGGGCACGTGCTACAAAACCAATTCCCACTATCATTATTTTCTCGTTTTATTCACTCATGACACGTTGTTACGAGGTGTTTGATATATTACATGCCATATCTTAGCATTGAAAGTTCCAGTGGTACCACATGGCATCATATGGCACCATTAGGGCACGTGTTACTAAACCAATAACCATAATAATAATAATAATAATAATAATAATAATAATAATAATTAATTATTATTATTATTTATTTCACACTAAAATAGAAGATAAATACATACAAAAAAGCGAAATAGACACAAAAGTAGTATGAAAAAGGGTCCACCAAAAAAGCTAAGCTTTAACAAGTGTGGCCCTGCACAAAACTAAATATAAAAAAAGAAAAGAACAAAGGAAAAAAGAGAAAAAAATAAAAAATAAACGTAATAAAATATAATACCATTAATAATTTAAAATAATCCATTTTCTAACATTCATTTTAAAGAGGTTATACGAGGTTACATTTTTAATATCAGACGGGGTTTGATTCCAAATTTTAACCATTTGATTAAAAAGCTTATATTTACCTATATTTTTGTGACATTTTGCTATTCGCAAATTACTCTTCAACCTCGTATTATAATTGTGGTAATTATCGTTTGTAAAAAAAAATTGTTGTTTTAAAATTAATTTCTTTATACATTTGAATACATAAAGCTAAAGTATGCATTTGTGTTAAAATTAAATTATTTATAGACATAAAATGTTTTGTTGTTATTGTAGTAAAAACAGATAAATAAAACAAAGTTCTTAAAAAACGATTTAACACTTTTTGAAGTTGTAACATTAATGTTACTACTGCATCACCCCAACATACATTTAAATATATAATATACGGATTTATGAATGCATTATATAATACTATACATGCTTTATGTGATAATACATTTCTGTTTCTACTTATAATTCCTAAAATAGAAGCAATTTTTCTTACAATACTAATAATATGTTCTTTCCAACTCAGGTTTGAAGTGAACCATATTCCTAACACTTTGATAGCATGTTTTTGTTTTATCAACTTATCATTTATTTTCAAATTAAAAACTTCTTGATTCTTCCTATTGTTATCATCGTTAGTTTTTTTCTGTTTTAAATTAAATAATAAATATTCTGATTTTTCTGGATTTAGAGCTAAGTCATTTCTATTCATCCAATTTCCAATATTTTGTAGATTTTCTGTGGTATGATCTTGTAGTTGAGTTAAAGTAGGAGCTTTGATAACCTAATTTGTGTAAACGGCATACATAGTTAGTAGGGAATCGTGTATTATAGTTTTAAATATATCATTGACAAACAATATAAAAAATGTAGCAGATAGGGGAGATCCCTGTGGAATTCCTCTTTTCATATTAATTGGTCTTGATAAAGAATTATTTATACAAATACAACTTAATCTTAACTTTAAAAAAGAAGACAGCAAATTCCAAATTGTTCCCCTGAAACCGTATATTGATAATTTCTTTAGAAGCAGTTCTAAATTCACCGTATCAAAAGCTTTTTGAACATCAAGGGAAATATTAGAGTAGGATTTGATTCGTCAAGAGCTGTTACTATATAATCATATAGTTTATAACATAAATCGGCTGAATTTCTATTCTTTTGATATGCGTATTGCTGTTTATGGACAATTTTGTGTTTTTCTAAATAGGACCATATCCTTGTATTTAGAAGTTTTTCAAATATACGTGTAATATTAGATAAGATTGTGAGAGGTCTATAGTTATTTGGGTCCAATTTACCATCCTTCTTATAGAAAAAAATAACCTTACCTATTTATTAATTACTGAATTTATTAATTACCTCATTATCATTATTTACTCGTTATATTCACTCATGGCACGTTCTTACTAGTATTTTGATATACGAGACGCATCCAGAAAGTACGTTTCCCGATGTTTTCCCCTTTAAAGTAAACGTAATTAGCCGTGTCAATTGCGCATGCGTAACAAATCTATGACGTATCAATCATATGCCAGCCGGACAGGTCCCGCCTCGTGCCATTAGCGTGGTAGCAATGGTCCGAAATGGAAGCTCTTATTTCTTCTCCCGCCGCCTGCGAAGTTCAGTCGGTGATAAAGTTCTTGAATGCACAAAGCATTGCACCAATTGAAATTCATCGTCAGCTCTGTCAGGTCTATGGGCCGAACATCATGAGTAAGCAGATGGTGCGTCGCTGGTGTAGGCAGTTTTCCGAAGGTCGTCAAAGTGTCCATGATGAAGAGCGCAGTGGGCGACCATCCCTCATCAATGATGATCTTGTTGAGCTTGTGCGGCAGCGCGTTATGGGGAACCGTCGCTTCACGATTACGGAGCTGAGCACCCATTTTCCGCAGATATCACGATCCTTGTTGCATGAGATTGTCACTAAGCACCTGCTGTTCAAAAAATTGTGTGCCAGGTGGGTGCCGAAAAACCTGACAACCGAACCAAAATTCAACGCTTAGGAGCAGCACTGACATTTCTGCAACGGTATCACGATGACGGCGACGAGTTCCTCGACAGGATCGTAACGGGCGATGAGACTTGGATTTCGCACATCACCCCGGAAACCAAGCAGCAGTCAATGCATTGGCGGCATAGTGGATCTCCTGTCAAGATGAAATTCAAACAGACGCTGTCGGCACGGAAAGTGATGTGCACGGTGTTCTGGGACAGGAAGGGCATTCTGCTCATTGACTTCCTTCCACGTGGTGAAATAGTAAACGCTGACCGTTACTGTGAAATACTGCGGAAATTGCGACGTGCCATTCAAAACAAGAGGCGTGGAATGCTTACTGCAGGTGTTGAGCTCCTCCATGACAATGCTCGTCCATATACGGCTCGACGCACAGCAGGGAGTTCGGCTGGGAGTTGTTTGATCATCCACCCCAGAGCCCTGATCTTGCTCCCAGCGATTTTCATGTTTTCTTGCACCTCAAGAAATTCCTGTCCTCCGGTGAGCGTTTTGGCAACGACGAAGAGCTGAAGACGTCTGTAACACGCTGGTTCCATTCACAGGCGGCAGAGTTCTACGACAGGTGGATACAAAAGTTGATCCCACGATACGACAAGTGTCTCAATTCTGGTGGTGGTTATGTTGAAAAATAGCTGAAACATTGCTGTACTTGTTGCCAATAAATATGTTCCTGTAAGTGTGAGTTCTTTTTTTTTTTAAATAGGGAAACTTACTTTCTGGATGCGCCTCTTATTACATGCCATATACTGTATTAGCATTGAAAGTTCCAATGGTACCGTATGGTACCATATGGCACCATTAGAGCACGTGCTACTAAACCAATAACTACTATCATAATTTACTAGTTATATTCACTCATGGCACGTTGTTACGAGTTGTTTGATATATTACATTGCATATCTTAGCATTGAAGGATCCAATGGTACCATTTGGTACCATTAAACACGTACTACTAAACAATTCACACTATCATTATTTACGGTTATATTCATTCATGAGACATCCTTGCACGTGCACGTGTCATTAGAGCACGTACCTATTCCGGCTAATTCACGTTCGTACTTGTTCGTGCACTGTCCCATAATAATGGATTGGTGAAAACAGGCTGTGAAAAAGTCAATTCGTTTTCAAGTTATCGTAATAAATACTAAGCTCACTAGGAATAATTTAGAGATCGATCTGCCCTTTCAATAATTGTCAAACACGCGCATCCTGCACGTGCACCATCTCATTAACGTTTAGAGCACACGCAGAGCCGAACCCATGTTCTCAACACGCTTTTTCCCGAATGCGAGGATAATTCGTTTCTTCCAGCAATTCAGTACATGCACTCTTTCTATTGCAATGCAATGAATTGTGGGAATTGTGTCTACAGACGGACGGACGGACGGACGGACAGCTGGACAAACCGATCACATAAGCACTTTTCTACGAAAATGTGCTAAAAATTTACTTGAGATATGATTTTTTAAACAAAAATTGCCAAAAAATTGTATTTGCTTATAACTTTTTAACAAATGAAAATTTTTCAAAAATATTTTGGGAATTTATTACTCCATTAGGTACTATCTTCTTCTTCTTCTTCTTCTTCTTCTTCTTCTTCTTCTTCTTCTTGCCTTTTGAATCCTTCTTAGACACCAGGATTCTTAGCTTGAGATAAACGGTACACAATGATGGAGTACTTCACATATCCTTTACGAATTCAGTCATTAATTGTCTATTAATTTTTCCACCTTAGTATTGGAGAGTGGGCAGTTTTTAATAAATCACCATTAATCAGAAAATGACTCACTATATTTATTATCGATGTTAGGATTATAATGCTAAACTTATTCTGAGCAAACAAAGTACGAAAATCTCAGGGATAAAGCTACGCTTCTATTTTGCGTAGCTCAGTAAAAAGAGAATATCTATGAATTGACAATAGAGAGCAATAGTAGCCGTTCCAGAGTTCCTCGATATAAATAACTCTAATCATCTACACCATGTAACTCTAAAAAGCTCTAAGGTTTCAGTTTTGACGCACAGACATTTATAATCTTTTTACACTCCAATTTTATATAAAAAGAGTTTAAATAAAGCACGACTTGATCATAGTCGAAATAGGATGTTCCTTACTTCCCTAACGTTACAATGAGTTATCTTTTGTAAGAACATTATCCGGGACAAGAGAAGGAGTGGGAGAGCTATCTCACCAGCTTAATAAGTCCTGTATTGAGTAAAATTTAATATTTTAAGTTGGCCTAGGGTTATGGGAAGATCGTTTAGCAATGTGTCGGTAACCATTTTTGCCATATTGTGTTTTTGATTATTAACATTATGTATTAAAATCTTTATTGTGGACAAAAACAACCTTAGTATATGGATCAGGTTGGTAGACGTCTCTGATGTTTTGTGATCTGGTACATGCGCAGCCTTTCTTTGAGAAACAGGGATATAGTCTCTTCTTTGTAGGATGCTGATGTTAGAGGCTTCGCTTTCATTAGTTTTTCTGCTATTTTTTGGACGTACGCTTTGGTATATATTGTGAGAACTCTCTATATTGTTCTGACTCTCTGTGGGATTAGCAGACTTAGTAGATAATGTATTGTTGTTTATTGATACATTAGAAAGTACTTGAGCATAAGAAGTGCTTTGTCTTTTTTTTTGAAATTTCTTCATTTACTAACATGTTCTTGGCCGCAGTCCTAGAAATGTATATGGTTCTCATCTTTTCCTTAATCTTAAGCTCTTCTAAGTATTTATTACATCCTCTATAATAGGAGGAATGAGCTGCCCCACAATTTGCACACTTCGCAGAGGTCGCTTGGCAAGATTCTCTTAAATGATCGCAGGACAGACATCGTGAGCATGTCATCGACTGTGTGCATTTGCTATTGTGATGGTTTAGAGAGTGGCAATTCCCATATGATTCCACCGGATAAATTTGATGTCCTAGTTTAAATTCAGTAGGTAGCTTATACGTTTTAAAGTAGAGAATAACTTTACAGAATCTAGCATCTTTATAAGGAACAGGAATTTTCCTAACGTTGGTGAGATGTGGGTGATTTCGAGGAGAGCCGATTATCTCATCCTCTGTCAAGGAAGCGTCAACTCCAGTTATAATTCCTGTCGAGGAACACAGAAATATAGGCAGCTCATACGTCAACTTGAAGGGGCTAATATCTTCATAGTTAAGGGCTCTTAGAATTTGCTTAGAGGCTTTGAATTTCACTAGGAATTTTCCATTTGAAAAAGAGGTAACATAGTTTATATCGCCAACTAATGAGGACATAATCTTTTTTTATCTGAAGTGGGGTTATCTCCCTGGAGGGGCACTGAGAGTTCGCTGTGTCTTTGTCTTTATTCTGGTGTTCAACGGATTCACTTTCGGGGTGATTAACCGATACAAGTAGCCATGGTTTGTCTAAAGTGATTAAATCAGCTTCCGTTATCTTTTTAATATTTTGAGATGTAGGTTCAGCAAAAGAGGTTGACGGTTTTTCCATTAACTGAGAGTTAAGGCTTTCGTTATTATTTTACTTTTTTTCTCTTACTACTTTTTCTTTTTCTGTTTTTGCTAACGTTTGTGTCTGTGTCTTGTGAAATAAGAGCGTTTATTAAAAAATCATTTTGTCGCTGTTCTGGAATTTTTCTCTTTGGAGATAGAGTTTCGTAATTAACCGAACAGGAAGAGAGATCAGAAATGTCTTCATATTCACTATCGTGTATCGACTGAACTTCTATATCCATGGCATTCAGCCCCACTCGGGGCGGAAGCCTGTCCAATAAGTTTTCAATATTCACTGAATATTGATTAAAGAATAACTCTAAAAGTTCAGCGTTGGGTTACTGAGCGCCGGAAGATTGAATACTGAAGATTTTCTTATTAAAGAAATAAAAGAAATTTTAATTTTGGTTCTATTTTGAACCAGCAAAACAGTGTTATCTGAAACAGGATAAATAATTTCAGCAAAAGATCAGACGTCAACGAATACAGTGGTCGCCCTCATCTCCGCCATGTTTTTTCATTAGGTACTATCAAATTATAATGAAAGTTTTACATTTCACGACATGTTTGTTTTTGAGGGGCCCACCAGGAATTTTACCCGATATTTCAGGATTTTCTTAGAAGGGAGTTATTCAAAGGTGAACCTCACCTCACGTGTGATTTTTTCGGATATGTTCTAGGGACCAAAACAAGCAGAAAATATCATATGAACATAGGGTCGAAAATGCCCAATTCAGGAATTCTTACCCGAAGATAACTGAACTAAACACGAATTAATGTACAGGGTGTTTCTAAATTATTTTCTGTAATATTCATGTTTATTACTCAAAAACTATTACAGATTTTAACGTAATTTTTTTTTATTCACAAAGAAAAACAAAAAGTTTCTTAGCCTCGCCTTGATAATGAAACACGCGGTGGGCGCGTGGTACCATTGTGGCGCGTTGTTCAATTTTTCGCGAGACGCAGTAAACAATAACGAGTGTTCAAGAAAAAGCTCAATGCATGTTATGGCTTGCGGAATTTAAGTCAATGATTACATTTCAGAGAATATTCAAAACAAAGTTTAAAAAGGATCCTACAAATCATAAGTCAATTAAGCTATGGCATGAAAAATTTTTAAACACGACAGCCTGTTACACAAAAAGGGTGCTGGTAGACCTTCAGCGACACCACAGACAGTAGAAAAAGCCAGGGAGGCGTTTGATCGTAGTTCCCATAAATCACTTCATCAAGCGGCTCGTCAGCTGGATATGCCAATGACATTCGAACATAAAATAGTGAAGCACCGCCTTCGTCCTACACCCTACAAAATCCAGATGATGCATGAACTGAAGCCAGATGACCGAACGAAGCGCAAGAAGTTTGCTGAGGATATGCTCCCAAAACTCGATAATGATCCCACGTTCCTTGAGGACATTTTGTTTTCTGATGAGGCAACATTCCATACTTCCGGACCAGTAAACCAACACCACCGCCGCATTTGGGGCTCACAAAACCCCCACGTTCTAAGGGATCATATACGCGACGGCCCAAATGTTAATGCTTGGCGCAGTTTAATGCATGATCGAGTAATCGGACCTTTCTTTTTCGCTGAAGACACCATTACCGCTGCAACCTTTCTAGATATGCTGGAGAACTACCTGATTCCACAGGTGGAAGAACTGCAGCCCAGCATAGTCTACCAACAAGGTTGTGCGCCATAGGCTTCGTGCACAAGCGAGAGGCCGCCATTGAATTTTACCACCAGGCGACAGGCGTATATGTAATCTGTGCTATTGAGCTATTGAGTTTATGGTTGAAGTCCAGGCCGTGTTTTTTCTTGTTTTTTTTTTTTTACTATTTTTCTCTATTTAATTATTAATATCGGAAGTATGGCGTGAAAAAATCCTCCAAAGACCCATTTTCAGTTTAATTTAATTTATAATTTAATCCAAAAGTAGAAATTAATAATACACCGCAATATCACAAAATTAATTTATTTATATGCATGATACATGTATGCACATTTCAGTAGCCACGCTACCTTCTTCAGCATGACTACTTTTATTATTATTAATTTCTACTTTTAGTAACCTTCCACAGTTGGTTTTTAAGAATTTGTTCACGTTTAATTTAATCCAATTTAGTACAATTTTATCATACAAAAACTGCGCAATTCTGTCACTTGGCGCGCTTATAATTACATCTGCATAAAGCTCCTAATCTATACCTCGTCTCAACTTCAGTTGAGAGTGACGTCATGAGTGAAGCTTCCGTTCGTCCGCATGAAGAAATAGTTCCTATAATTTTCTGTATATAAAGTTCAAAATTCTTTCTGAAATCATGTTTCATATTTTTTCTCATTGATATAATAAAAAATCTGCGTATAAAAAAGCCATTTGACGAAATGAAAAAAAAATAAATAAACAAAATAAACTCTGACTGTAGTGGAGATTATTCGAATGCAAGATGGCGGCGTCTAGTTTCCTACGTGAAGAACGTTAAAGGAAAACTTTACCACAGTGAAGCGAAGCAGAACAAACTCTTAACGTTTACGGCAAATTGGTAGAACAGAAATCGGTAAATCAGTAAGTGACATCGTAGATTTGGTTACGGATTTAACTGGAGTCTCGGCAGCGACAGTCTACAGAGTCAGGAAGGAGCTGAAGAAGGAAGGCAAGGTGTCAACACCGAAGAAGTCTGTGAAATGAAATGTCGTTAAAGATTCTTTCAGCAAGTATGACGATTTTGCTAAATCAGTCATTCGATTAAAAATACACCACTATTTTTTCCGTAACGAATGCCCCACATTAAACCGTCTGCTGAGAGACGTAAACGCCGATGACGACTTACCAACTATATCGCGAGCAACGCTCCATCGCTTGCTCCTACATCTCGGGTTCACGTTTGAGAGAAGCCATCGTGATTCATGTTGATGGAAAGATATGACATTATTTTATGGCGTCATAAATACCTGCGTATGATTAAGAAGTATCGAAGAGAAGAGATTAATTTATTACTTGGACGAAACGTGGTGTAATGCTGGCCATTGTTTGAATAAAGTCTGGCAGGATAAAACTGTCGTTTCGGCACGAGATGCCTTTCTTAAGGGGCTACCCATTGGCTTAAAGAAACCGAGTGGGACGGGGAAAGACTGATTCTTTTACATGCAGGCAGGGAGTACGGCTTTGTGGAAGGTGCACAACGTTTATTTAAATCCAAAAAGACAACTGATTACCCCGACGAAATGAACGGGGAATACTTCGATAATCATTCCTGTCTTTACAACAGTGTCATCTTTTAAGCGTCCATCATTCTTCCTTACTTCTTCTTTGTTCACTTCGCAATGTTGCGCGGGAAGAATCTACCATTCACAGACGAAGAGAAATTCTTATTCCTCTGTACTACCAATCGCCTTTCATTATTTCCAAATTTGAGTTGTGTTTCAATCCGTTAGATGTTCATCTCGCTCTCAACCCTGGTGATTGTTTTTAGAAGCCTCTCCCCTCTTTCTCTTTGTCAACGATCTCTTATCGTTGCTATGGCAACTCTGAGGCAACTCAAGTTTAAAAAAAAAACAAAAAAAACAAAAAAAACGGGCGATTGTGGATGAAAATATAAGTTAGAAATACATGTGTTAATTAACATATTGTAACAGAACGTTTTAAAATAAATGAGTAATAGGAAATGCTAAATACACATATTCAACATAATTGTTTGAATCTGTCGTGAAATCCTGTCTTGTCACAATTTAAACACTTCTTAAATATTAATAAAAAAAGAAATAAACTGCACGCTTCTTGCGTTTGTCTTTAATTGGTGAAATTTCATAGTAGCAATAGTAATTATATATTTTTATTTTAAATATTAAGAACTTTCGACGTTAACAAATAACATGGATGAAAAAAAGAAGAATATCTTTCTTTTCTTCATCCATGAAAATATAATAAAGCACTTTAAAAACCACTAATGTATTTTAAAATTATTTTTATTTACACATTTTATGTTTTTTTGTCAAATTGCACCACAGGGAAGGAGCACTTCTCTATCTGAGGTTTTATTGAGTAATACGAGATTTCAAACAGCAATCAATTGTTTTTATTTGCACTTCGTATCAAAAGCTAAACAACAATCTTTACGCTATTTAACAGAGAAATGAAAGAGATGGTCGAGTTTGCACGAAGAAGATTAAAATATTTTAACAATTACTTTAAAAAACGATATCTGACAGATACCATTCGACTTTTCTATCTACGCGATTATAATCGGTTTATAGGAAGGTCTAATGTAATATAGTACTAGTATAACGGCGGAAGGATACGATGTTGAGCACTATGGTAAGCGACCTCATTCCGTGACCTGACTCTCAACTGAAGTTGAGACGAGGTATAGAGCTTTGCATCTGCACGGAGCCTATATTTGTCAACACCTATAGCATTGCCTTTTTATTATTTTTTTGAATATCTAATATCAAATAAATTCATATCATTTGTTGATGTTCATTTGAAAGCATTTTAATTGTTGATGTTCACTTGAAAAACACGAGGCTAACGAGAAATACAGGCTCCGGCACTGAAAAGTCACCTGACCAAGATAGGTCTATTAACAATCCAATCTTCATTATTTCCAGCAAAGGATAAAACCCTGAATGTTAAAATACAAGATGGAAACAATGAAAGTTACATTGTTAATAAACCGATCTTGGTCATGTGACTTTTCAGTGCCGGAGCCTGTCTTTCTCGTTAGCCTCGTAAAAAACATTACTTGCGCGTCATTTTTGAAATTGTGAGAGACTCGTTGTATTCATTTCAAATTGCTTTGTGAAAAATTTTCTGCTTTAAATTTGCTACGTTAATTTTTTTGTACTCTATTTAGATGACATTCACTGCAAATGTAATTTTAAATGTAGTTCAAATGAAATTTTTTTTTATTTAAAAGGTAATTTAAATGCCTCGAAAAAGAACATTGACAGGACGGGGGGAGAGACGCAGAGATAAGGAGGAACAGCTCAATGCTTCCAACTTGAAGTAGTAATTTTGGATATTTATTAAGTGTTGTCTATTTTTAATTATTCAAAGTTTATAAATAAGCAAGATTAAAGCTACAACAATGTCACGTTATGGGGCCGGGGCGCCCCCAGAAATAAGATCGAATTTCGATCACTGGGGGATCTTAGTTTCAATAGAGAGATCCGAGTTGATCACACAATCTACAGAAATCTTTTCGTTTTGAAGAATTCGTCGCATTCTTCCAATCCAGTTGATTTGTAGAAACTCATGATGTAAAAATACCAAAATACATCTTGGAGCCTTGTCGAATCCGTCATCATTCATCTGCTTTCATTGATTCGAACGCTGCCGAAAAGCGTGTAGATCCTTGAAATATAGCCAATCGTCGTTTAAATTCCAACCTTTCGTTTATTCCCGTGCGAAAATCATCGACATGTTTTTGCCTCTAGAAAAGTACATCTTGACGTAGAATAAAATACGCCGTCGAGAAGTTCCGCCTTATTAAGTACCGAAAGGTGCTTTATGCTATCAGTGTGGGGAAACGTGTCTGTCTGTCCGTCTGTCTGTCTGTCTGTAACTCAAACTCCTCCGAGGCTATGAAAGATTTTCAAAATCTGTTTGCGTCAGTCGATGAATATGGTTCATGGCACGAACCAGTTAAAAATATTATCTAAATCGGTTCATTGGCACGTGCACAAATGGTACCTCTATTTTCCCGCCAAGCAATTTTCAATGGGAAGATATATTGAGTAATATATCAAACAAATCGTAATGACGAGATAGATGCGGTTATTCATTATTATATTCGTCAGTCGATGAACATGGTACACGGCACGAATCAGTCACAAATATTATCTAAATCTGTTCAATAGCACGTGCACAAATGGTAGCTTTACGACCCCACCTAGCAATTTTCAATGGAGAGATATATTAAGTAATATATCAAACAAATCGTAATGACGAGATAGAAGCGGATGTGAATTATATTTTCGCCAATTAATAAATAAGGTTCCGGGAATGAACCATTTTGAAAATGGTTGAAATCGAAACAATGACACGTGCTCTTATAGTACCCTTATGACACCCTCAAAAATTTTCAAGCTAAAATGTGGCATGTAATATATCAAACGACTTGGAATCATGTGCCATGAATGAATATAACGTAAAATTAATGATAGTCGAAATTGGTTTCAAGGAACCTGGTTTAATGGAACCATTATGGTTCATTGGAACTTTCAGTGCTAAAATATAGCATGTAATATATCAAACGACTTGGAATGATGTGTCATGAATGAATATAAAATAAAATTAATGATAGTCGAAATTGGTTTCAAGGAACCTGCTTTAGTGGATCAATTATGGTTCATTGGAACTTTCAATGCTAAAATATGGCATGTAATATATCAAACGACTTGGAATGATGTGTCATGAATGAATATAAAATAAAATTAATGATAGTCGAAATTGGTTTCAAGGAACCTGCTTTAGTGGACCAATTATGGTTCATTGGAACTTCATTGGTATGTTGTTTAATGGTCCATTAGAAACTTACAATGTTAACATAGGGCGGTTTAAAAATATAGTTCCGCGAATGGTTTAGTTTAACCTTTCGGTACTTGGTTATGTCATTTCTTAATGGTTTATTATATGCTGAAAAGCTTTTCAGCTTATTATGGTTTCGCTCTGTTTGTGTGTCTGTATGTCCAACGATAATTCGAGAATGCTTTAACTTTTTCAAATTCTGCTTCGCCTTTCGATACAGACCCTTCCTGAGCTCACCTGATTAGTTTGTCATTGTCGGTCTAACAGTCACGTGACTACTGGGACCCAACCCCCCCCCCCCCATTAAATTTTTTTATTGGCAATATAAGGCATGTAATTTGTCATTCGAATGGGAATGACGAGGACAAGACGAATATGACATTCTTTTCGATTTTCGAAATGCTACGTCCGAGAAAATGGCCTCCAAAAAGTACTTCAATGACCTCTTATTATGAGCTTTAGCTAAAGCTATATATAAGAATACAAGCTTAATCGGTACATTAATGTGTCTGGCCGGCCATCGTTTGCACGACAACGTGAAAATGGAAGAACTTAACTGCGATATATGAACTTTTGATGAGCTCTTGTGGACCCCTTCATGCACGTGCACTAATATTAAGACTATGAACTTAGGGCATGTACTACATCAATCGATTCGTACTGAAGAGTCATAAGTGAATACAGTGTTACTTTTTGTTTATCATCTAAGCATTGTTGATGGCAGCTTGGAGCATGTGCGCCGAGGCCAACGAGAGACAGGCCAGGACACTTAAAAGTCACATGATCATCGGGGTCCGGGCAACAATCCATCCTTCATTGTCTCCCATTGGATTTTAACAATCAGTACTTTTTCGTTTGTTGGAAACAATGAAGAATGAATTGTTGTCCGGACCCCGATGATCATGTGACTTTTGAGTGCCTTGGCCTGTCTCTCGTTGGCCTCGATGTGTCCGTTATGACGCTTTGTCGATGCACCTGGTCAGTTCGCTTTAAAATTTAGTGCTGTTAGGCCTATTGTAAATGTGACTAATTATTGTTAGGGTGATTGTTAAAAATGGCTAACTAATGTTAGTCCTATAGTTAAAAATGACTAAATAATGTGAGAACTATATTTAAAAATGACTAAATAATGTTAGACCTATTGTTAAAAATGGCTAATTAATGTTAGGTCTATAGTTAAAAATGACTATTTAACGTTAGGCCTGTTGTTAAATATGGCTGAATAATGTTAGGTCTCTTGTTAAATGTGGCTAAATAATGTTAGAATTATTGTTAAATATGGCTAGAGTGGATCAGAGCCTTATATAATAGAATTAATATATTAGGGGGTAAATAATTTAATCTAGAAATGATACCCATGTTACAATTTAATTTCTGTACTAATTAATTTAAAATTGAAAATTGATCGAAAATAATTCAGAAAAACACAGTTTGGAATTAAATATTTTTATCCAAATATATTTGAACGCCATAAGACCAAACTAAACGCATTCCAAATACTTTGATGTATTTGTCACGAAATCCGCAGCAGATTTGTAATACAATGAGCAAAATTTTGCGTCTCTAAGGCACACCAATGTTCACACAAACACATAGCAAAGAAACTGTCACTAGCAAGAAAAATCTCGAGTTGAGATAGTTTATTAAATATAGATTGAACATTAGCAGAAAAGAGTTTATACGTATTTTCTTTATCGTATGTATAATTAATATTAGGCCTAATGTTAAAATGGCTAAATAATGTTAGGAGGCTATTGTTAATCGTATTTCTACCAGTAATAAGTCCTAAATTTGGCCTTTGATGATGACGTAACAATGTATGACATTTCTGTGAGCAGGCCTTCTGTCTAAGGCGTGAATTCCACATGCGTAAAAACAACGGCATAAACCACAAGCCAGAAAATGTTCTGTCGTCAGTTCCTGTTTTTTTTCTTGCTGTCCGACAGAAAACTCCTTTTGTTTTCGAGTTGGATTGAGCCATATCCTACAAAGTTAAGAGAATTTTCTGTCAGGCAGAAATAAGAGAGCAGGAAGTGATGTCAGAACATTTTCTGCCTTGTGGTTACGCATATGAAATCCACGCCTAAGTGATGTTGCCCCGGCGCGGAAAAATCACCTGAGTAACAATGTAACTTTCATTATTTCCATCTTGGATTTTAACAATCAATATTTTTTCGTATGTTGGAAATAATGAAGGTTAGATTGTTGGCCGGACTGCTATGATCAGATGACTTTTCCTCGCTGAGTCCTGTCTTTCTCGTTGGCTACGGTGTAAAGCGTGGTTCCCACTAGCGTAAAAATAACAGCAGAAATCACAAGGCAGAAAAAAATTATGATGTCACTACCTGCTTTCGTCTCTTCTGCCCGACTGAAAACTTCTGCGTTTTGGGAGTTGGGTTGAGTTCAACTTTTTGTGACAGGAGCAGGGCAGAAACCGGTGCTCAGCCTATAGAAAACGATCTCTGCGGTGACGTCACCGTGACGTCCTCTCTCTCACACAAACTAAAAATGTCGGACACTCAGCTCGCAAAGGTGAAGAGGCCGAAAAATAAAATTGATGTGAAGCGCTAATAGAAGAGGTATGAAATAAATTGATCAAATTAAATTGAATAAACAACAAAAATTCCATATGATGATTGATGAGAAATGAACGAACTGTGTAGCCTACAGTGTGCAGTCGAAGCCGACCGTTTAGAACGGTCGACGGCTTCGGTGCAGTGTATTTGTGTTGGGCAAGAAAGCCAAATTACAGCAAAGGATGGCGCTTGGGTAGCAGACTTCTGTTGTCTCATGCTTTCTGCCATGTGGGACACCTCCAGGAGCAGAAAAAGGCAGAAAAAATACGCCCTTGTTTCTGCCCTCTTGTTTTCTGCTAGTGGGAACCACGCTTAACAATGTATGACGTTTTAGTTGTGAGGCTTTCTTTTTATAATCCATCCAGCCTTAGTTTGCGGGAAATGTGATGGACATGTTAATTGTTATGTATTGTTTAATTTTTGTTGTAACAGTGTCCAACACTTGAAACAGCCATCACATTTCATTTCGCGCAAACTAAATTCAGATAGACTATAAAGTAGGAGGTGTTGCCTCAGCCAACGCCACCTAAAAAACTGTCTGCCTAAAAATCCAAGGCCTGCTCACTGCCTCCTCACGGCGTCATCAAACGAGACTGACAATCCAACCTTCATTGTTTACAACAAACGAGAAAACACTGATTACAACAAGCTTGAACATGACGTCAATAATGTATTGTTGAAGCACTAAGATTGTGACGTTGAACTTACTTTTGTAATAGCACCACCCAAAGAAACACCACCTAAAAGAAAACTTACGTACAGAAATTTCATACATTGTTACATCATCAGATCTAGTCATAATTTAGAGATTACTATTGTAGAAATGCGATTAAAGGCGACTGCGTAGCCAACGAGAAAAACAGGCCTCGGCGCGGAAAAGTCACCTGATCATAGCAGTCCGGCCAACAATCCAACCTTCATTGCTTCCAACAAACGAAAAAAGGTTGATTTTTAAAATCCAAGATGGAAACAATGAAGATTACATTGTTACCCGGACTAGTATGGTCAGGTGACTTTTCCGCGCCGGGACCTGTCTTTCTCGTTGGCTACGAGACGACTACTTACGACTTTTTAACAATGTATGACGTTTCCGTGCGCAGGCTTTCTCTTTAGGTGGCATTGCCCAAAACCAGCTAGATAAACAGGCCCTACCGGGGAAGTTATTTGACCATCTGAGTCCAAGTAACAATGTAATCTTCATTGTTTCCATGTTGGATTTTAATAATCAGCAATTTTTCGTTTGTTAAAAACAATGGTCAGGTCAGGTCAGCCTGAAGATTTCTGCAGAGCCGGTATCCAGATGCTCCCAGAACGCTGGAAAAAATGTGAAGAGAAACAAGGAGAGTTCTTTGAGAAATAACTGGTATGTGTATGTGTGTGCGTGTGTCTGACCATATTTCCATATCGCCAATTGTTAAATTGTTATAGGACTATCCACACGAATAAAATAGCATCCAACCTTGTGGCTATGGCAGAACACCCAGAACGCACCCGAGCTTCTGTCTCTCTATTTACTGAAGCTTAAATTGTCTTAGTACAGCGGCTATCCGCGTCTGGATTGTTTGTCGCCAACTTAAGGATTTACTTCAGCTGTGCTTAATGTCGGAATATTGTGCAATTCCGTACTGAAATAGTGGAGTGTCCAACTTTGGAGCATGCAAAATTTTCTATCTTTATTACTGAATGAGAAAAACAAAATGCAGGCCATATTTCCTCATCAACCCTAATTTTATTTCTCATCGTAGTTCTTATTTATATTGAATTAATTTGAAAAAAAAGCATAACGATTGAATTTTATATTATTGCTTGATCTTTTCTCCATCACGTTAACATCTTTTGAAAGGTGAAGACAGCAAAGAAAATACGATTACCAATTAATTTCTAAGATTGCATTATTCATCCTAAGAGCTTAAAGTTGCAAAAAAAATGTTCTATTATAAGTGCTGCATAATTGCATTTGTTTTCCTACAACGCACGAAATCGAATTATTTGAAATTGAATTAGCAACGAAAAGATTAAAGGAATGAATGTAATCTGTTTAACCATTTCTAAGCTAAAACGCGAGGGCTATTAGTATACAAGATCCAATTTTCGGATGAAACACAAACACTGATTTAATTCAGTTTAAAAAATGGGAGATTTTTTTTAAGTATACTGAGCACTAATTTTCTTCCTTATAATTGCGATTATAAATAATGAATATTTAAAAAAAATATTTTGAAAATCGCCTATTCAAAGCAGTTACGAATCATACAAAGAAGATCCACTCTAATCCATAAAAATTAGTTGCATATGATGTAATTTTCGAGAGCGGATTTCAAGAGCATTTTAATTTTATAAAATGTTCAGCAAGATTTATCTGACATTGCATGCTTGTTGTTATAAAATAGATGCAATGTTCATATACAAATAATTTTCTCTTTTGAATAAATTGCTGTAGGTTATTCTACATGTTAGCCATATCTGTTTCCAGATGTTTATGCGGCAATTTTTTGAAATCCGCCGGAGGAGACGTCAGATAAATATCTGCATAAAATTTATGATTGTAGAAACATTTAAATTTCCAGTGAGGAGGAGAAGCTCTTCACTTTCTTAATGTTCTCATTAATAATATATGCAATTCCTAATTTAATTTTCAGAAATTATTTTAATCAGTCATTTACGTAGAATAATTTTGAATTATTTTTAAAAAAAATTTGAAAAGGTTATAATACATTTTCCTGAAATTTGCAACACATTAAACCATTTTTTATATATTTAAAAAATACATTAAAACACATTTTCATCATTATGAAACCCATAAATACTTACGAGAAACAACTCCTTTTTAATTTTGGTAACATAAAAAAATAATTAACAGAATATCCACTTCTATCTGGCGATCGAACAATGTTGGTGGAGCTCTATAAAATTTTTTAATTACGAATGCTTCGAACGAGTTACGTATAGATGTATAATTAGGCGGCGTTATAAAATCCTTTATCGGCTAATAGTTCCCATTATTCTTCTCATAATAACAAGAATCTAAACAACGAAAATGCGATGCCCTATGGCAGCCAGAATCGATATTTGAAGAACAGTAACTCGATTATAGACTTAACCATTCGTGATGCCATTAATTAAATTTTATGCTCACAATAATCAATTAATGTTTTTCAGGTTTGCAAATTAAAGTTGAAATGGAATGATTCATTAAAAGATAACGTCCTGAATGCCGTGTTTTGTTTATTTATTAATAGATCTACATTTCCAGTGATAGTAACAGCGTAAACGTTAATCTTAACTTTAAATTTAGCCGATAAATTATTCATAATGTTTAGTAATAGCAGTAAATTTAGTTTACCTCTAACAGTGAGTAAAGCGATTTGAATAGTACTATTATTTTAAGAAATTCGTCTAAAATGAGTTAGATTTGAAGGCCATTTAAGGAAAATTGGGGTAGGATGAAAGGAGGACTGGGTAGAGAAAGATGCTTGTAATAAAGCTCATGCTAATTAAATTGTAGTTGTTGGGGAGGATTATGAGAGGCAGTTTAAGCCCGGTTTACATGACAGTTTTTCATGAGGAAAGGAGATTTCACGAAAGTATTAGGATGCATAATCCATTGGGTGCTGTGACTTACACGATAGTGGAACGAGGACGCCATTAAATGCAAAGCACTCGCATTTTGTAATTTTTTTTTCCGGAAACAGATTTATAAAAAAATTTTCCTTTCAATTACATTCAATTCCCTCCCATAGGTTAACTAATGAAAAAGATTTATTTCCGATCTTTCATTAAAAAAAAAAAAGGCCTTGAAAATGCCGTCTGAAATATAAAAAATATGTTTGCCATTGTTGAAATGAATAATTCGAAATACAAAGAATAATTAAATTATATATTTGATAGCGCGAAATAATAATAGACAGTTTGCGTTTTTTCGTACAAAAAATCAAAATAACACGAGAAGGAAACATACAAACGAATTAAATTTTTTTTCCTTTAACATGGATTTTTCGTTTTCGTCTATCTACTTTCGTGACGACATTTTCAAAGATTTTCGTAGGCAATTTTCGTGGGAGAAACGAGTGTGCAATTATCTGCTCATCGGTTCGCCTTGTGTTTTGGGCCAATTCAAACTGGACGCCGAACTCTAGCTCCGTGGAAGTACAGCTGGAGCGTACAATGCATTGCAATAGCACAATAATCCTATTAAACAAGAAAACAACAGTTTAAAAGATTTTCAAATACGCTGAAAAGAAGAATTTAAAAATTTTATTTTTTAATTTTAAAACATATAATATGCCGAATGGCGAAACTGCAAGGAAATACATGTACTAGTAAGAGCAATAATTTCGGAGAGTGTGTTGATATCTCCAATCGGCTTGGATGAGAGGGGTACTATTTGACCTTAGCGCTCAGCATTCGACTAGCGTGTGTTTCGAAAATGGTTATTCCTTAGAACAGCGGATATTTCTTGTTTTGGAGTTTCATCACCTGGAAAACATTGCTTGATAGTTTTTCCTAGAGTCCCTGTAGGTAAAACGAGTAATGACACGTCGTCATTTTGGGGGTATATGACAGCCATGTACCGGGTGTTTCAAAAAATAAAAATATATTTGAAAAATCAATAAAAACTAAACGGGCAGTGATAGAAATACACCGTTTGTAATTTCGAAAGTTTGTCTGCCTGAAAATTTACTGTTGTCCCAAGCATATTGCAACACACGGTGTATTTCTATCGCTGCCCGTTTGATTTTTCAAATATACCGGTCATTTTTGAAACACCCGGTATAATATTAATCTATGGAAAAACCAGCAAATTTGATTGAATTTTTGTAATTACGAGGAAAACTAATTCGATATTTAAAGATTTATGGAAATTCATTACCAAAATAAAATTGTTAATAAATAATTTATTTAGGTGTGAGATGAATTTTTTCTCGAAAAATTCCATGAGAAAAACTGCCCTTTTTTGAACATCATTTTGCTCAGTTAAATAATTCCATACTAATACTTAGCCTGTTATTTTTTTAATTTTTGAAAGCAATAGCTATTGCAATTTGCACTTCTGTTAAATATTTTCTTATTCGATTTTGGCTATCTACGGAACACGTGAATTAACATTGTACTTACTTATTACTTACTTACTTTTCAAACCCGTTTATCCGTTAGGGTTGCGGGGGCAGCACCCCTATGGAGGATCTCCAGCGATCGCGATCATGTCCTCCCTGGTAATACCCAAGCGACTCGAACCCAGATTCTCCATGTAGTCTAGCCACCTGGTTCTAGGCCGACCCCTTGGTCTCTTACCCACCGACTTGGAAAATAACAACGGCCTAGGAAGACCAGTTTGCGGCATCCGTATCACGTGGCCATACTAGCACAACTGATATCTCTCAATGCGGAGAAGTAGGGGCTCAACACTTAAAGACTCCCTTATTGTGCTGCTGTGTACTCTATCTAGTAGGGTAACACCTGCCACACTTCTCAGAAATCTCACTTTGGCCGCTTATACCCACGATCGCACTCTTTCGGTCATTACACAAGACTCATGACCATAGGTGAGAATGGTGCTGCGTCTAAGATAGACTTGAAGACGGAGAGCTTGGCTTTGTTTCCCAGCTCGCGTTTCGTTACCACGGATCGCCAACAGTTCACGTCTTACACAGCTTGCTGCACCGATCCGAGCATCCAATTCTTTTTCCTGCCGCCCATCAGTCGTGAATGCAATCCCGATATAATTGAACTTCTCCACCTGTCTCAATGGGGTTCCCCTAACATGCAGAGCGCACTGAGCAGGCTGTCTTGAAAGGACCAGAACCTGAGTCTTAGACGCACTGATCTTCATCCCAGCTTATCCACATTTGGCTGCAAACCTGTCTAGTGTATGCTGAAGGTTAGTGCGAGAAGACCCAAGGAGGACAAGGTCGTCAGCAAAGAACAACCTCTCCACCAAGCAGTCGCCCGCACAAACACGCTCATCGCCTCGGCTGCCTCTGTCTATCCAGTCCATAAAGATAATGAACAAGACGGGCAACGTACATACCCTTGGCGGAGTCCAACACCTACGTTGTACGGTCTTGACTTAATGCCATTTATCCGGACACACATCTCAGAGCTTTCGTACAGAGACATGATAGCAACCAGTAATTGCCAGAGCTTCTCCCGAGGAACTCTGTCATATGCTTTTTCGAGGTCCACAAAGCAAGCGCAGACCTTTTTTGCATACTCCAAAGATTTGCCTTAGAGCAATGATGTGATCCAGCGTACTTTGGCCAGGTCGGAAACCACACTGCTCCCCCGACAGTTTGGAGTCGACTATTTTTCAACTTCTCTTCTCAAGACACTTAGCGTACACGTTCCCAGGAATGCTGAGCAAAGAGATGCCTTGACAAGTTGATTGAAATTTGAAATGGGGGGGATCGGAAAATACCTGACTGGACGCAATTGTTAGTTTCAGACTATGGATGAACATGATGAAAGAATGTTAATGAAAAGGACAAACACAAACATCCATGCCCTCGGTGGGATTCGAACCCGCGACTCGCTGGTGTCAAGAGCTGAAAGACCTGCGCCTCAACGCCACCGAGCCAGCTAGTATAAATATTTTATTAGAAATTTATTTTAAAAATTCAATTCAAATAAGAGTAAGAACTTGTGAAGTGATATATATCAATAAAGAAGGTGAGAATAATATTTTTAATAATTCATAACATAAAAATTTAAAATCATAAAAATTCATTCTTTACGACGTTCATAAATAACAGCAAATACTGAGAGAATCCATTTTGTGAGTTGTCACGTGACTTGATAACAGACTCTAATTGGCTGAATTTGCTTTCCATAAAAAAGAATGGAGTGTCATTACTCGTTTTACTTACAGGGATTTGAATCAATGGCCTTTCTTTTCGGAGAAAAGATAAAATATTTTACGTTTAATATTGTAGTGCCAGATAAGCCAAATGGGAAGAAAGGTATTTAACTTAACAGCGGTGGCGCAGTAGCTAACGTGAGGCTGTGATTTTCTGGCCCGGGTTCGTTTTATGTCATTTTTTTTTTTCATTTTTTATGTGTTTTTCGCCATTATTAGTTGTTTTTACTTTGATACAATATTTTCATGGACGGTCATTACGATTTGCGCATAGACCGTCGACAGCGTGACGATTGCGCATAGACCGTCGATAGCGCGAATAGATATTTATAGTTTCTTTTTTATTTCACACGCCATAACGTCCGTTCGATTACTATGAAAACGGCTTGGGGGACAGCAGAGGGGTGGAGAACGGATCGGTCATCGCACCGTCAGCACCGCCACGTCGCCGTTAGTCACGGATCGACAATAATCGTCCGTGAAAATATTGTACAATGCATTTTGCATTTTTTTGACCTGTGTCGATGCTTATCTATATGAATGTTACTATGCAAAGTGCGACCAAACAATAACGGTTAAAAACACAAAAAAAATGAAAAAAAAATGACAGAAAGCGAACTCGGGCCAGGAATTCACAGTCTCACGTTAGCTACTGCGCCACCGCTGTTCGTTGACTACCTCTCTTCTCAATTGGCTTATCTGGCCCTACAATAATAAACGTTAAATATTTTATGTTTTTTGTCCGACACGTAAGGACATTGATTCAAATCCTTTTTCATAGAAGATGCATTATTGCTGTAGATTGACCTAAAATTTCAACCAAATCCGTGATGACATATCTGTTCGGCTCCCTTGTTAGATGTATTTCACGTTTTATAATCTCCCACAGAAGTGCCACACTGTTATTTGGATGGTAGTGTTGGTTGATAGTAGTATAAATTAGAATATAAGCGGATACCGAGTAACTGTAGATAAATATTGAATGTTGTTAGGGATCTACGGTAAAAGTTACAGAGGGCCAGAAAAAGTGAAAAACCCCTTTCGCCACCATCGAGTGTGTTTAATCTGGTGGTCATGCATCGCTGCCATTGCCCTGCATCGCAGTTTCCACTGCAGGAGGCTGGAACGCAGAACACCAAGATCAATTCGTAACCACTCCGGTTGACACGCTTTCCAAAGACCCTCCACGTCCGCGTCCGGTGACATGACGGCTATGTCGCTGAATGGAATAGATGGAATTCCGATATCTTCTTGCATACGTTCCAGGAACAGGCCAGTTGACGCGGCGGTGTGATTCAACGCCTTGTTTTGGTGTCGCCATACCTTGTTTACCTCTATACCGTAAAAACCGGGGATGTAAATATGGGGGATTATAACGTTAGTCTAAGAGTACATGGCGTTGACTGTGGCCTTGCTGTATCCCGTCACGATCATGAAATCTTTTGAAAATGTTTCCTTTCATTCACGGTACCATTTTCTGAAGTCCTTAGAACCTCTTAGCGTCACCTCGGTTCTTGTTGCAGTCGCCTAAATAAACAAGTGCCTCACTTTGTGTGACCACGTATTTCCACTTTTCATCCGCCGGGTATCGTTCATATTGTTTACGGCAGTTCGTCCGTCGTACTTGAACATGGCGCGGCAACAACTTATGAACGTGGCTCTTGTGTCGCTTTTGCAGTTGTATATCATTGTTGATAATTGTGTTTACCGTGTACACAGATATCCCTACCTTCTGTGCAATGGCCCGTTATGTTGGTGGATTACATCCGGTTACGAGAGCCCGAACTTTCCGGACGACTTGAGGAGTACGGCTAGTGGATGGTCTTGGATTGACCAGCTTTATACCCGTTTCTGATGTTGCCTATATTAGTTAGTGCACTTGATATTCCTGTCTTGGAAACTAAGAAGCCTCACTTCTTGCATGCTTTCATTATTTCGGAATAGCTGAATTTGACGTCGGAAAAGTCTATTATGTAGCCCTCCCAATACCTGTCAATTTTCGGTGGCATAACTCATTGTCTTAATCTTACTGTTCCAATACTATTTTAATCCTGTCTTAATATTATTGCACGTGATAGCTCACATAAAATGAACGCGCATGCCACATTTAAATATGCTAAATGTTACCATAGATCCCTAAAACTTTCTTTATAAACACAAAGAAGAAAACACAACTTCTTGTCCACATTAAAGCGCATGAATGCTTCACTGAACATCAAACTCTTCATAAGTAATTCTAAATTCATCCCATACTATAAGTATCTCCAAGCTTGCTATCATTTACCAAAATATACTTGTTACGATATCCGGCATCACAATGATTACAAAATTTAAAGAATTACAATAACGTTTCGATAACTCATAATGGATGAAGAAGTCGCGTATTCCACTTTAGAGAAAAAAAAGGTTGTATTTTCTAAGCTTTATAACAAAATTTATGTTAGTATAAATGATATTCTCCTGAAAGTCAAAGAAACGCTTTCTCAGTAATGTAATTTTAAAAGCATAGTTTCTTAGCTGTTTTAAATTTAGAACTTTCATAAAATATGGCAAATATCTACCATGCATGCATAAAAACACAATTTTCGCTTTCAACAAGAAATTTATTGTAAAAAGAATCGAACATAAATCGAATTCTTGGGATGAAGATAAAATTGAGAATAAGCTTCGTAAATTCCATGCAAATATTCCCTCGTTATCTATTTTGAATTTTCAATTTGGGTTCCATTTCACACTTACTCGATTTCATCGATAGAATCGCAACTGGAATAGAAAATGTACAGAAAATGGATCCAGGTTCTTCTCCTCCTCTTCTCTTGTAGGCGAAGCTAATTTGTTTAAGGATTTTGTAAATGGAGATCCGTCGTCTGAAAGGAACGAACATGAGAGCAGCCAAAGGAAATGAAAAGAGGCGATTGTTCAGGAGCGAAAGCAGCCGTTGAAACGAAACTCAAAAGAGCCGTTCGTTCAGTGCCTGAGATGGGAAAATAAAAAGCTCGATGAATCCAATCTATTCATTGTAAGGTGGAGTTTAAAGCTGACTTTTTGGAAAATAAGAAACTGGGTGGAATGAAAAAAACTTCAATTTATTTAACTTATGAACGCTCTAAAACACTTCATGCTTTAGAAATTATCGCGTTCATTCACGCTCTCCTTTCTAAGCAAAGACTATGTCATAATCTCTTAATAGTAAAAGTGCAACATTTTTAAGACAAAGTAAGTTCATAAAACATTTTTATAGAAGGGAAAAAAGGAATCCTCATATAAAATTTTATTTTATGAAAAACCCGAACTATTTTCTTATCCTTATGATCTTCATAATAGCCTATAAATTTACAGGAGTGCTCAATAAACTTTACAACTCCGAAAGAGCATATGCATTTTTACGAGCAAAGGCGCAAAACGTGCTAGTTGTATTATTTATTATTATGTTGCATTACGTTTTCAAAGAAATTTTCGCACTCAGTATCTTAGAATCCTCCCGTTAGGCCTATAATTTACTTGTGGTTGAAGTGAGTTGAAACACGTTTCTCCAGGTTATTGAATGGGGTCGATAGCATATTAACCTCAGTCTATGGAACTTACATCCTTGGACATCTTTTTTGGAGGTTCTTTAAAAAAGAATGTATGTACCACTTTTAACTACAAATGTCTGGTTACAAGTCACTTCGTCGACACAGGTATTTCATCGACAGTCACTTCATTGACAGACATTTAGCAAAGTCACTTCATCGGTTGGTTGGATGGTTGATTGGAGTTTTAGGGCGCGTCAACTGCTAGGATCATTTTGCCTCCAAATCTTACCTAAGATGGAAATGCAAAGTCGAGTGGTTTGGCCTAAAAAGAAGTCAGGAAATACAAATGACAAAAAACCCCAGTAAACCTACATAATAGATCATCAACAGGAGACATTCTACAAATACTCTCACTATGTGAACAAATGTGTAGGGGTACTCCTCATAAATCATGGAATGTGCCAAATGTCGCACGATTCTCAAAGTGGAACTATCATAGGATGCCACTAGTTCACTAAGTCAGCCCGAGAGGTTTCCACCATTCTACAAATACCCCGTACAACTATTGACAACGTAATCGCGAAGCAGAAGACCCAGGGAGCAATAACAATGCAACCACGAACTGGCAGACCCAAGAAATTGACAGACAGAGATCGTTGAATGTTTGTGAATGCACATGTGATCCGGAGCAATTGAAGGTCTGCTGCTGAAATGATTAATACAGAGTTCAAAAATTCTGTTTCCAGTGTTGCTAGCACAATCACCATTCGCCGGGAACTCCATTCCCTGGGTTTTCACGGTCATGCTGTTGTTCACAAGTCCTGCATCCCTGACAAAATTTCCTGGCGACGTTCTGAGTGGCGTAAAACCCTCAGAAACTGGAGCATGGAACAGTGGAAACGTGTCCTATGGATTGATGAATTTCGGTACACACTCTGGAGCAATCAGATGGACGAAGTTGGGTTTGGCGTATGCCTGGAGAGCTTTTCCTATCTGACTGTGAAGTTTGGAGGAGATGGCATCATGGTATGGGGCTCTTTTTTATGGTTCGGACTGCGGGCCAGCTTGTTTCTGTTAAGGAACGATGATTGCTGTTGCTTATCGAGACAGCTTGGACAACTGTGCACTACGAACACTGTGGTATCACGAGCGTCATATGGTAAAGGACAAAAGACGAGATTTAGGAATAACTGTTTCCATAGGAGCCCGTTAGAAGGCGAAACAGTGAAGGGGTTTAAATGAGAGAAAACGGAAGTGAAGAGTAAGAAAAAACTGAAGTTGGAAGCGGAGAAAGAAGGAGGATCTCCCGTTTAGAAATAGAGGGAGAAACAGTTGAAAGGATGTCATTGCAAAACAGTGTACAGTATGAGAAAAGGAGGATAAGAGATGAAAAGAAACGAGATATATAGTACATTTTATATAAAATCACGAAGATTTTTTCCTCGTATCTTATTAATTTATTGTATAGGAACAATTAAAGTGACATCTGACAAGTAAAACAACACGCCACGCCAAGTACATATGTACAACAATATATTATGTACTTCTGGAGTCTTTCAAGGGTTAATGAAGGTCAAAGATGTTAAATATTATAGTCGCTTTAAATGGCATATTGCAAGAATTACTTTATGTGTAATAGAAAAAAAAATTACTCTCACTCGGTGGGGGGGAGGGGTACATTTTTAGAGGGAAAGGGCTGATTGTTAAGCATATTTAGATAGCTCCTTTTGAGGTGCTATATGGCTGTATTTGAAAATAACTTTATCTCCCATAGTTATGGAGTAATCTTAAAAAACGAAAATCACTGCGATTTATGGGTCAATTTCACCCGGTTAAAGGCATTGGCTGGCGCAATTGAAAACGGTTTTTCACATACACTTAATGAGGTCTAATTACCCATCAAATTTCATTCAAATCGGGGTGTATTACCTGGAGAAATTTCCTTGTGAGGTAACCTTCTGGAAGAAATCTTTTCACGGGAGGGTTTATGTTTAGTTTAATAGTGTCGATGGCTAGGCTTTGTTATATACTCATCGTTGACGAAAAAAATCTGCTTCATCTGATAAGCGAAGCGGGAGTTTATTTGCAGTTGCTGAATTTATAGGACGATCTGGGTCATACGTATGTTGCAGGCTATGATTTTTTGTAGAGGTGCCATTTAGGAATACACAATACTAACATTATTGATGTACGGATAACACTAATTCCTGGAGAGAAGCCATGTCCTACGTTGCGAATTTTTGTTAAATAATGCTATAATCCAATTTTTTGAAATATGACAAATAATCTGTGCACAATGGTCTTTTTTGTATTACTATAGCTCACATGATAAAAGAACATTCTCAGTAGATATTGCATTTATAAAGATTTATAAAAATGCCGCCACCAAGATCAACAAGTTAATTACTCAGCTTCTATATCCGCCACCAAAATCAACGTGTTCACTTGTGAGCACTAACCAGCACTTGTTACAATTTTGACTACGTAACTCAGAAACTTCTCGTTGGAACTAGGTCAAATTTCATTAATCTAGGCTTTACAGAATCTGAGTTATAAACTTGTTCTTGGTGACGGCATTTTTATTTCTGTTCATATCTCAGTTATCGTTCACATTCGGACCCATGTTCATAGGACGTTTTGTGTTTACCTTGACCTCTATAATACCCCCTTAAATTGTTTCACACACGATTTGAATCACCCTGTATACAGCTACATGGGATTTTCGGGAGGGGGGACGTTTATTTGTAAAACATTACTGCTAGAAGTTGTATCCCAGAGAATCAAAGTGCCATTTACTCAGAAACGTACATACCTGATTTGAGATCAATGGTCCATGAAGAAAATCGATGGAAAAAAGACTCACTTACTCACACGGTCCATTTACGTATGTAGAAATCAAATTATTGTTCTTAGATAATATTTTAATTTTGTCTGTCTAATATTATTCAAAAGAATTATTCCAAATAATATTAAAAATAAAAACTTATCATTTAATGCTGCAAGAACATAATTATTTTATATACTGACTTGAAGTAATCATTTAAGGGTATTGTCGTTGAGACTTTCTTAAACCTAACTTTAATTTCCTCGTAAATTTTATCGTTATGCAATTAGTGAATACATTAATTTTTTGCTCATAATAGAGAGAATAAAGATGTTTGAACCATAAGAAAATGGAACTTGTATACAGTATATCTTTAATTTCATAAAGTGTTGACAATAGACGGTTTTTGCGTTAAGTTTGTTTACTTTAATCTTGTAGAAATCTTGTTTTCAAAGTGGAGCATTGGATCAGTAATTTTTCGCTTTTCTTGTCGTGGTTGTTGTAATTCATCTTCTTCCCAACCTTAGTAGTTGTTTGCGGCTTTGGACAGCAGCTTGCCCGGTGATTCTAAGTTTAAGGTGAACACTAAGTATACTGTGCCTTTCGCCACCAAGCTCGATGTTTGGATCATTAAGTGATGCTTCATGTTTGCTAAAGAGTCATTTATAAAATGAAGGAAAAAAAAAGAGTATTACATGTTGAGGTAAACCGCTGATTAAAAAGTTTTAAACTTTAAGATCTCCTGTTCTGCATCATTTTAAATATTTGCAATAATCACAAAACATAGAATCGTATACGGTTAAAATGCAGTCATAACTTCGAAACATTTATTTAAATGAAATTTTGAAATGTAATAAGAAATAATTTTTTATATTTCCTAATATCATTTTTCTAATTTAATAGCACATACAATTTAAAAAAAAACAGATGACTACACCGATATCTTGTACTTTTTAGAGAATACAGATCATACACTAAGTGGTGAATTTATCATGAGCACCTGTCAGTTTTAAGCAAATTATCTAGGTGCCTTGCTGTTGTTGCTAGTGATCGAGACTGGTATAAAAAAGAAAAGCTTCGTGTTTACGACAGTAGCAGAAATGATTTGCTTGTAAAGATATCGGTAAAACAACGCGATGTGATACGATTTCGAACTTGAAATGATTGTATCATCGAAATTGCCGCATTCGTGAAATATTCAAAACCAGCTGTTATTAAAATGTTTAAAGACTGAATTGTCTGACAAAGTGAGTCTCAACGTGCAACTTGTGGTTGTCATCGACTAATGATTGCTCGGGCGGAACAGAGAACGTCCAAAATTGTAAAAGATAACAGAAGGGCAACAGTGCAAAAAATTTTAATATCTTAATAACGAGGCTCTCAAATGATCTCTGAACTAACCGTTCGTCGTACTGCGCTATATGGGATATAGAAACCGTAGTCCTATTCGAAACACTTTTGCTGTTTACAGAGAACAAAGAAAACATCTCCGTTTCGCACGGGAGCACAAGAATGGACAGTCGATAATTGGAAACAAATTATGTGGTCCGATGAATCACGTTTTCAGTTACACCATGCAGATGGCTGAGTGATAATTTGGCGGAAACCTAAATGCATTACTACAACCCTTCAAGCTGCTGGAGGCAGCGTAATGGTTTAGGGAATTTTTTCCAGGCATGCTTTGGGCCCTTTAAGTGTTATTGATCAACGTCTGAATCACACAGCATATCTAACTATTGTTGCTGACCAAGATCCTTCTCTCATGTTGAGGGTTTATCCCAATAAATTGATGGCTAATTTCAATAAGGACATAGCGCTCATATAATACAGGATTGGTTTCAGAAACATGAATGAGGGTTTACTTTGCTTAGGTGGCCCTTCACAATCTCCAGAACTCATTCCTATTGAGCATTTTGAGATGAAGTTGAAGTAGCCATCAGAGAGAGTTAGATCCACAATCATCAAATCTCACACGACATGAAAGTGCTATTCATCAGGCATGATCTCAGATTCACAAAGCGCTTATCAGCATCTTATGGAGTGCATGCCAAGAAGAATCGACGCAGTACTAAAGGCTAAAGGTAGCCCAACGAAGTACTGTGGAGGATATCATTTCCAGTAATAGTGAAGTCATGACGGTTTCTCGTGGTATGGTTCAGGAGCCTTGCATACATGACAGGAAGAACTCTGACCCTTACATGAAGATTTTGGATAATCACAATAAATTTGTCACTCCGTGTATACTTTAATGGATACCGTCTATAAATTTTACATATATAAATATTGTATATACAAGTTACAAAAATCAATAACGTTTTTAGATTTATCTTGGCATATTCACAATTAGATTTATTAGAAATTTACATATTTAAACTTTCTTACTGAAACTTCATATCAAATTACGTATTATTTATATACAATGTAATAAAAGTACAATACTCATTTCCAAAAAAGTTGGGACAGTGCAACATATAAGAAGAACTCCAACACATTTGTTTGGATTATTGTATTGCCGTTTATTTCAACGCATTACAATACATAAACGATAAATTAGGCATGGGATCACATATCTTATATGCTTAAAGAAAGATACAGGTGGTTTTCCTGTTTGGCACGTGCAACACACTCCCAAAAAAGTTGGGACAGCACGGCGTTTACCACGGTGTGGCGTCACCTCTCCTCTTGATGACACACTGTAATCTTCTGGGCATCGATGACACCAATCTTTCTAACACCGTAACCGAAATTCTGTCCCATTCCTGTTGGATATAGGTTTTCAGCTGTTCAACTGTCCGGGGTCGTCGCTGTCGTAGTTTTCGTTTAATAATACGCCAAACGTTTTCTATAGGCGACAGATCCGGGCTGCAAGGGGGCCAATCCAACATACGAATGCGCTGCCGACGTAGCCATGCAGAAGTTATGCGCGCTGCATGCGGTCTGGCGTTGTCTTGTTGAAATATACACTGACGTCGTCCAAACAGGCGCCTCTTAGATGGCACCATAGCTTGTTCCAGGATCTGTATATACGCTTCAGCATTGACGGTGCCATTGCAGATGTGCAAGTCTCCCATTCCATGGCCACTAATACAGCCCCAGACCATGACAGACGGTGGTTTCTGTACAAAACGCCTGTAGCACGCGGGAATTTCCTTTTCCTCTTTGGTCCGGAGTGTGCGGCGTCCATTATTTCCGTAAACAATCGTAAAGGTTGATTCATCGGACCACAATATGTTCTTCCAGCGTGCTTGGGACCAATTGCGATGGGCTCGAGCCCATATCAGACGGCGACGTTGCTGTCGTTTGTTGATGTATGGCTTCCGTTGTGCACAGTATAACTTAAGTTTGAATTTGTGGATGCACCGGCGTACAGTATTCAACGATAATGGCTTCCCGAAGCAATCGCGGGCCCACGTGGCTATGTCCGTAATCGCAGCATTCCTATGCGTGACGCAGTGACGTCGGAGGATCCCAAGAGCTCGAGCATTCAGAATAGGTTTTCTACCTTGGCCTTTTCGAACTGTGATCTCACCACTATCTCGGTAGCGCTTGATAATATTATGTACTGTAGATGATGACAGGTTAAATCTTCTGGCTATTGCACGCTGAGAAACGTTGTTTGTGAATTCTTGAATGATTCGAACACGAAGATCTTCGCTAACTGGCTTGCCTCGACCCATCGTTCCGAATAAGTTACCTGAACGACGGATGGCAACTGTTATTTATACGGAATGTAGTACGACGTCATCATTCTAGATTATTCCCGAACAATTCGGAAGGTTCCACTACTAGCGGCGCTTTCTACAACGTATGTCCCTACTATTTTGGAACGTGTTGCAACACCCCCATTCAAAATGAACGTCCCGGCCACGATACAAAATGTTTTGGTGCACACAGTATATTTATGTCATTTCATAAACGTATCTGCTATTTTGTATTCGCGAGAAAGTTTTGTTACATCATCCCTTTTTGTTTTTTTTATATATTTTGCACTGTCCCAACTTTTTTGGAAATGAGTATTGTAGATAAAGAAATATTAATTCTTAGAAATTTAAATTTAAGAGATTTACAAAATTTAGCTGAATGTTTAAGAGACACAACCAAGCAATAAAAATTCGTCAGATATAAAGAATTTTGTCAGGTTACAATCTTTATTACAGAGCACTGTATTATAGTTTATACAGGGTAATTCAAAATTCATTGTACAAACTTTTAGGGGAGTTAGTATGGTTTATTCTAAACAAACAAGTTCATATGAACATGGGTCCGAATTTGAACGATAACTGAGATATGAACAGAAATAAAAATGCTACCACCAAGATTAACAAGTTAATAACTCAGGTTCTATGATGCCTAGGATAATGAAATTTGGGGGAATAATAGGGTACATAAAATTTTGTATATCGTTATAATTTGATTCAATTCTAACGAGTAGTTGCCGCGTTACGTAATCAACATCGTAACCCGAGCTCAAATGCGAGTACTAACCAGCACATGTTAAGATCTTGATTGCGTAACGCGGAAACTACTCGTTGAAGTCGATCAAGTTTTAACCGTATATAGAGTTTTATGTACCCTATTATTCTCCCAAATTTCATTATCCTAGGCGTCAGAAAACCTGAGTTATTAACTTGTTGATCTTGGTGGTATAGCATTTTTATTTCTGTCCATATCTCAGTTATCGTTCAAATTCGGACCCATGTTCATATGAACTTTTTTGCTTAGAATCACCCACACTACTTCTCCTAAAAGGTTGTACAATGAATTTTGAATTACCCTGTATATTTATTATTAAAATGAAAATATGACGCGCATTATATTTTGTACAGTTAAATACAAGGGACTATCAAAAAGTTACCGGAATTGTAGTCTGGCCGGTGACTGGATACAGTATGCACATCGAGGCCTTAATCCCCTTCAAAGTACTTTCCTTCGGTACGCACACTTACTCTAACGAGATTGCCACTCCTGGAGAGCCCGTGCGAACTTTTCCTTTGGAATGGATTTGAGACCGGCTGCTGCACTTGCTTCGATCTCTTCTTTTGACACAAAACGTTGACCCCGTAGTCCCATTTTCAATCTGTGGATGCTCGTTCAAACAGATCACCAGCAACTGTCATCCGACATTCCATCAGATCTGCATTCAACTGATGCGGAATGAACTTCGCGCAGAACCTGTCGCATCCCCAGTTCCTCAAACAAGATCGCCTGAGCGGACCCGAAAGAAATGTTCATTTCTGAAGCCACTTCGTTGATGGTTATTCTCCGATCAGTACGCACCAAATCCAGCTCCTTTGCGACGTTTTCAGGTTGCTTGAAGGTTGTTGGTCTTCCCGACCGCGGCTCATCTTCGAGACGGTCCTGGCCCGCCTTAAACCGGTTGAACAAATCAAACACAGCTGATTTTTAAGGGCACTATCCCCGTACGACTATTTTAGTGCTTTCTAAATTTGAACATGAACTTGATGTTTGCTTTCTGCTCAAACTGTGACATCGCGCCAACGTGTGTTACACCCTCTTACAAGCACACGCTCTCAGCTCCCGAATAACACGTCCGAACAGGATGCAGCCACACGTGCGCGCGCTTGTAATGTAGAGGACACTGATTACAGAGCGGCGTTTGCCAGCCTTACGGCGCTCACCGGCCAGACTACTATTCCGGGAATTTTTTGAAAGTCCATGTAACAATAGCTATAGTCTGATGAACTAAAAACGAAGCGCGCATGTTCAAGCTGGTATCAATCCGCTTGATAAAAAAGAGACTGACACTATTTGGTTACTTGTACTAGAAACTTACACATGGGAAAATGCACAACAGTTTATATTAAAAAATCAACAAAAAAAACACCTCACACAAATGCTGAATTTTTTATCTACCTCATGATGAAAACACCTCATCAAGAGATGGCGCTGTAATCATCGGTTAGGAACCTTTACAAATTAGTATTCAGTTGCAATATATTCAAAATAACAGTAACAACGAATTATACCAGGGGATACCAGAAAGTAACGCCACATATTTTTAGCAGAGGAAATATAGTCGTTGTGTAAAATTTAACATAGCTAAAAACAAGACATTGCATAACAAGAATTGACTCAGCACTTGCACACTAGGTGGAAGAAGTCGAATTGTCCCCGCTATCACATCGTCTACGGTGGAAGAACAGCGAGCTGTTATATGGTTTCTTTTCGCAAAAGGTAAGAAAAACTCGTTGAAATTCTTGGTAGAAGCTTATGGTGACGACTATCTGGACTATTCCAAAGTGTGCAAATGGTGTAAAATGTTTCGGAAAGGAAGAATTATCCTTGCCGATAAACAGTGTTCTGGGCGACCAGCGTCAGCGGCAACACAAGCCATTATCGAGGATTTTAACAACAAAATCAGAGAAAATCGTCGCTCCTTGAAAGGAGTGAAGCGTTTCACATATTCTATGGATCTGCATGGGATATGGTGCATGAGAAGCTTGGATACCGCAAAGTCCGTTCCCGTTGGATTCCAAAAAGTCGGACACCAGAATGGACCGGCAACAAAATGGCGTGCAGTCTTCAACATCTGCAGCTGTACAACCAGGAGGAAAATGCATTTCTGAATGGCATTGTCAAATGAGATCAGTCCTAAAACTGCAAGCACGGTGTGGAAACACCACATTCTCCGGTTTACAAAAAATTCAATGTTTCTCCTTCAGCTCGGAAGATTATGCCTACAGTTTTTTTGGTATATGCAAGGCATCCTACTCGCCGACTTTCTACCTTGTGGGTCAACCGTCAGTGCCACTACTTCTTATGAAACGTTGACTAAACTGCGGCATGCAATTCGGAATAAGCGACCAGAAAGAGGAAACTATGTTCGACTTCTTCATGACAACGCACACCTGCATGCGGCCACATCGTCCAAGCAAAACTGGTCCGTTTTGGTTGGGAAGTTCTGGACCACCCAGCCTATAGTCCGGACTTAGCGCCTTCGGACTGCCACCTCTTTGGTCCATGAAGAGATTTCTAGGTGGTCAGAGGTTTGAGTCTGAGGAGGAACTCAAATCTAGCGTGCGCCATTGGCTGTATTCACAGCCGACGGTGTTCTATGAGCGGGGTATTCTGAAACTGGTACAGCGTTCGGGTAAATGCCTAAATCGTCAAGTCTCCTAAAAGTAGATAAAGACATGTAGTTTCAGCTACACTTAGTTGTTTACCTGTATGTTTTGTAATTTTCTTTGAAGAAAATAAATGGCGTTACTTTCTGATATCTCCTCGTATTTTCAAAATGAATCAGAACATGTTACCAATATAAGAAGTTACTTTTAAATAGCGTTCAAGTAGTAATTTCAGGACTTTTTTTACAAAACAAATATCCGAAGAGAAAGGGTTTATTTCTTATGGTGAATTGGAGCTACAGGGTGAAACAGTAAAACCAACGCATGCGCATTTCGACTTTAGTTCATACTTTTCGGGACGCGAGTATGAAAATTTTTAATTGATAGCTATTCGCCATATATTTAAATTTGAAGGTATTCTCGACGGAAAATGCGGCAGCAATTATTTGGAACCCTGTTCAGTTCAAATTCCATTAAAATTTCAATCATTTTCTGATTGAAAGATCACCCCCTCTTTAACCTGTTTACAGCATAAAAAGATCATTATATGATAGTCGCCGGCGAGAAGGAAAGAGGAGTCGTGAGCGGTTTCATCAGAAAGGAATTATTCAGGATTCCGAACCATTGGAACAGTCAACGGGCGTCTCAAGCCGACGTCCAAGCTCACGCCTTCGTCCCCCAAACATTGGAATCCGATAAGACCTGGAAAGGGTGTGTAAGAAAAGAATTTAAAGAGATTACTTTTTTCAAAACATAATCTTTACAGTTTTAGCGAAGGTATCCGTTAAATGAGTTAAAAAAGTCCCGTTAAAGATCATATTACCAAAATTTTTTAAATTATCATCAGCTTAAATGAACGGATCCCCATTATAACGAAATGTAGGAGGCTATAATAATTTTTTATATTGAATACCTCAATTTCCATCTTTTGAATCAAATATTACAATATAGTGAATATATGATGGCCATAAAAATTTGTACTATAACAATATTTATAACTTTTGAACGTAATAACATAATTATATAATGTTACAAAGAAGAGTTTTATCTGATTCTTTATTATAAATAATTATTATTATTATTATTATTATTATTATTATTATTATTATTATTATAACGTCTAAAAACTTACGCTATTTTAATCCATCTCTTCCCCGATTCGCCTTATCCTTAAAAGCACCTTTATTATCCATCTCATCTTTTTATGCAATTTACTAATAAGTACACTAAGTATACGGTAAAGCAAATCCATACAGTTGCCTCCAGAATTATTCACACCCTAATCAAATTAACAGAAAATTGAATATTTGTTTAAGAAAGTCATATATTTTAACTTATCGATACAATACAATACAATACAGTAAAAATAAATAAATTTCATGCTCAATTATTTTATTCATAAATGATCACTGAGATTCATTATTTAACTCACGTTGTATTGCACTGTATACAGGGTGAATACAAAAGTCTGAACCCCTCTTTTATTTTTTGAACCGAAGCAGATATGTCAATTTTGATGAATCCAGTGAATAGGAAGTTGTGGGTGGCCTATCCCATGGTGCACTTTTCATCATACCAAATATGCAAATTAGGACACATTCAAAATTTCTCTCAAAAACCGTAAGGGATAGAGAAAAAAACCCAATTGCAAACTTGTTCAGCATAAAAAAACAAACAAAACAAAAAAAAAATCATCCAAATCGGACCAACCAATCACCCACAATCACGTGGCGAACTGTTTGTAGCTTACAAACAGTCACACTTCACAAGGAAAACTGAATGTTGATATTTCCACCGTGTAAAGCATGCAAATCAAAAACTTAACATAAATTACCATACTCACATTCACTTTCATGCGGAAAAGCAAATAAAAGGCATGTTTCAGCACACAGAAGACAGAACATTTCCAGGATGGCAAGCTACACTGTTCCGGAAATGGTCAACATGATCTTCTGCTTCGGAGAGGCAAGGAGAAACCTACATACTGCAGTTAGGTTGTATCGAGACAGATACTCTAACGAACGCCATCCATCTCGTCAAATAATGAGTCACATTATTCAAAGATTCGAGGCTACAGGGAATGTCAATGCAGAACGAGGACGACCAAGGGCACAAGGCGACGAAGATACAACAACACTAGTTCTGGCTGCAGTTGCTGCAAATCCCCACACAAGCAGCAGAGCAATTGCTGCAGATGTTGGGTGCCATCAGAGAACTGTTCTCAACATTCTACACGCACATCAAGTTCACCCATACCATATTCATTGTCACCAGGAGTTACTGCCATTGGATTATGTTGCTAGGGCCGCCTTCTGCAACTGGTTACTTACCTGCCTGGATGACAATCCAAACTTCATTCATGAGGTGTTGTGGACAGATGTTGAGTGTGCCTGTTGATGGATGGAGTTATCAACAGGCACAACCATCATCATTGGGCAGACGAAAACCCACGAATGTCTGCGAGAAGCAACTCATCAAGTGAACTGGAGAATCAATGTGTTGTGTGGATTGTACAATGACACTGTGGTTGGACCGTATTTTTACGATGGAATACTGACTGCAGAACTCTACCGGGCTGAAATTCTCAACGTGGTAGTCACAGACTTCATTGAAAATTTGCCATTGGCCTCGTATCAGCGCACGTGGTTTCAGCATGATGGACCTCCTCCACATTACGGGTTGGTCGTTCGCGAGCGTCTACGTGAGATGTTTGGACAACAATGGATTGGCCGAGGAGGACCAGTTCGTTGGCCACCCCGCTCCCCTGATTTTACACCACTTGACTTTTTCTTGTGGGGATACCTGAAGGACAAGGTTTATGCTACGCAGCCCGCCTCACTGGAGGATCTGGTTCAACGAATCCAGGAAGCGTGCGAGGAGTGACACCAGCCATGCTTGCCGATGTTTTGGCGTCAGTTAGGTTCCCTGCCCAATTGTATTATGGTGCCCACGGTCGTCACATCGAGCATTTTGTTGGTTAACTTTTTTTTAAAACTGTTTGAAGTAATTGTTTGTGCAGTGTGACTGTTTGTAAGCTACAAATAGTTCACCAAGTGATTGTGGGTGGTTGGTTGGTCCAATTTGGATGATTCTTTTTTGTTTTTTTTAATTTTTTTATGCTGAACAAGTTTGCAATTAGGTTTTTTTCTCTATCCCTTACGGTTTTTGAGATAAATTTATTGTATTGTTAAGTGGACGTTATTGAATAACTAAATAAACACTGAGCAACAAAATTATTCATACTCTATGCAAAGATACTATTTTCAAGCAGGAACTCTTTGTTTATTTACATGAAGCAATGTGATTGGCCTTTGCAATGGTTCTCGGAGTAAAAATATAAACAAATATCTGAAATTTTTGTAAAATTTAGGAAAATACTCCGTGAAGAAGCAGTGCTCTGTCTGCTCTTCATTGTTATTTTCATGGATAAAACAAAAGAACTGTCAACTGGTTTACGATAGATATAATTCAACGTTACAAGGAGGAAATTGAATATAAAACCATTTTCACGCAACTTAAAGTCCCAGTTTCAACAGTGGCTTGTATTGTTCGAAAGTTTAAGTCTACTGGATTTGTTGTTAATCGGTTTGGACTAACCCAAATTAAATGAAAACACCATTCTGAGAAATTGCAGCGAAGGCCTGTGTCGGCGATATCTACTATTAGCTGCAACAGGAATCTCTGTTCAAACACTACAATTCGTCGTGTTCTGCACAAACCTGTGCGTAAAGGATGTATTTTTCGCGAGGCTCCTCTACTAAAGCCAGCTATAAAAAATTCAAAATTTAAGGTGATCAACTATAAAAAAATCGAAAATTCGGGGTGGCCAGTCCAGTCGTTGGACCTCCCCCAGCATGCTCTTCGAATCATTCTCGGGCGACATTGGAGCGGCGCATTGTCAAGGCCAAAAGGTGTTGGAAGACCAAAATCGGGTGAAGATGGTCTTCGAGCAGTTGGCATGTTTTCCAGAAGAACAAGGAAAACATCTTTCGAATGCCATCAACTCACGACGACGTTGCATTTCACGTGAATCAAATACAGAACCACTTCCCACAAAGTCTCTCACACTGAAATGTTGCCGCCACGTCGGCCTTTAGGGGGCGTAGAACACACGTGGTGTACGATTGCGAATTAGCGGTCTGCTATCCCATGAGTTCTGCTCACTCAGTGTATTTCACTAAGAAGTACAACAACAAGAAACACCGGCTATATTTTTGGGTCGTGCAATTTTGGAAAAAGGAGACAATTTACTTCTTATCAGTCTTTGCAAATCTCGCAAATTCTTTTTTGGATAAATTTGATTGTTGTCTTGGGATTCAACATTGGCAGAAAAAATGCAAAAAGGCAACCTGTTGACAATTAAAGACTTGCTTCCCGTCCTGTTTTACATGGTAACTGTTGAAATCTTATAATACAATGGTGGAAAGTGATGTCGAAGTGAAATATAAGCGGAAACGATGAGTGAAATACTCTTTTATTTAACTCAATTATGTTCAAAACTAACTCTTTTAATAAACTCAGTATTTTTCCACACTTTCAATTAACTCACTAACAAGTTTATCGGTATTTATGTTTATCTGTATTTATATATATCTGTGTTTCTGCTTATCTGTATGGTATATATTTTGCAATCAATATTAAACCAACTTTAATAATATGAACTTTTATGTTATATTTCATTTGTGTGGAAAGAATACTCCTTCAATTAACTAAAATACGCAACAAACCAGTAAAAAGGACTACACCAACTTCCCGACAAGCTAAAAAGCTGGAAACTTGATTCAGTACCGATGACAATGCATGTTAACGGAAAAAATTTCAAATCGGTTCACTGGCACGTGTTCTAAGGATAGAAGTCACAGTCAACAAGCTTCCGCCATTTTCCACTGTTTAGGGAATTCAAATCACACTAGGTGTCGCATAGGTCCCTAGCGTAGTATGAATTCCCTAACTAGGACAGCTATTTTATTTATATAGTTGAGACCCAATATTAAGAGGAAATAACCCCCATTGCAATCCAAACATTGTTGCCAACGATTTGGCAGCTTCTCGAGCCCTCTCCGATAGAATCCATGGTCACGGGACTCAATAAACTCCCGGAATGCGTTTTCGACGTCTGCTTGGGAGAAAATTGTCCAGGCTCTGGAAAAGATAGTAGTCGGTAGGGGAGTGTGGAAGCACCTCGTAGCCCAGAGCCTGTAGCACCTGCACGGTCGCTCGTGCAACGTGCGGACGCGCGTTGTCATGCAGCAGAAGGACGCCTTTGCGATGCACAAGTGCAGGTTGTTGCTGACACAGTGTTGTGTGCATACGATGCAGTTCACGACAGTAGGTCGCAGCGGTGATCGTCTCCCCCTGCTGCAGGAAGCTGTAATGCACTACACCACGGATTTTCCACCAAACTGTAACCATGAGCTTCCTGGGGTGCTACGGGGGTTTAGGGAACTGTTGCGGGGGTTCATCAGCATCCAGGGACTGTGCTGACCGTTTCCTATTGTCGTATAGGAGCCACATCTCGTCGCAGGTGACAATGCGATCAAGAATCCCCGCTTCTTCATGGCGCAAAAGCAATTCCGTACACACCTGCATCCGTCGCTCTTTTTGGTTTTCCGTAAGTTCATGTGGGAACCATTTGTCCTGCTTTTTCACCTTGCCGATGGTCCTAAGCTGTTTACTGACAGTCGACCCTGATACAGCATGATCCCCTGCAAGGTCCCGAATAGTTTTTGACGGGTCCTCTTCCAGAGATCGCTTCAGATCAGCGTCATTCAACACGTTGGGCGGTCTGCCGCGTGGCTCATTTGCCAGGTCCGTCACTCCCGCCCGGAATTTTCGGAACCAACGTTGGACAGTAGGTTCGTTTATGGTGCCTACACCGAATACCTTATTGATGTTTCGTGAGGCGTTGGATGCAGTGTGATTCAACCTGAACTCGTAATGCATTATCACACGTAATTCGTATGAAGTCATGACTATCTTCGCTTGGGTTCAAACGCTATTAAATATCATCGCAGACATGCAAATTTCAGGCAGCTGGTCGCTGATAGGTTTATCTCTGGGAATGTACCACTTTGTTATGGGTACTTGCTACTAAACGTGGAAACCGTGCCGAAGCGCGGAACCCACCTCGAAATCCGACATTTGATATGCAACGACCTGATCGAATAGTGGTTTCACTTGTCTCTTTATCGTATATATTTTTTTATTAAATTTCTTTATCAGAGAGAGACTTTCTGATCACACTGTAACACCTAATAAATAAATACGAGGGTCTTCCAGAAAGTAAAGAACGATGGTGTATGTCAATAAAAAACAAAAGATATCATAACAAAACTTTATTTGCAACAATACTAAACCTAACACTACTTTTTTACGTAATCGCCATTGTTATTGAGGCACGTGTCATAACGAGAAAATATCTTCAATGCCGAAGTTATACTCACCTGCAGCCAATGACTGAAGCCATGAAGTTACTACTTCTTTAAGCGCTTCATGTATTCCCTCAAAAAACCCCTTCAATGTAGGGAATGGGCGAAAATCAAAGTCGGACTGTAAGGGGGATGGTCAAAAACGTCCCATTTGAAACGTTGCAATTCTTGTTGTGTTTCTCAGCTGCATGCGAGTTGAATTGTCGTAAATCAACAGTCCCAACTTAGCCCTAGTGATTTTCACTTTTTTCCTAAAATGAAGGTGGACTATACCAACTTGATGAAGCGATTAAACAAGCAGTATTTTCACGGCTTCAGTCATTGGCGGCAGATGAGAATAACACCGGGATTGAAAAACTTGTGTCTCGTTATGACTCATGCCTCAATAACGATGGGGATTCTGTAGAAAAGTAATGTCAGGTTTAGTATTGTTGCAAATAAAGTTTTGCTTTGATACCTTTTGTTTTTTATTCGCTGGAGTATTGTAATGCGTCATTTGGCCAGAATAACTTTCGTTTTTTGTTTGTACTGGAATGATGCAAGGCGACGAGTTCCTCGCCGATCACTTGAAGTCTTCAATGAAGTTTGTGTAGACGGTGGAGCAACGATGATTTGGGAGTGTTTTACATAAAAAGTTACTTTTAAGACAAAAGTATTATACAAAATGTAAGTGCACTAGAACTTCGGTAGTATGGAATCGGTTTAACATGGGCCAATATTTTTATACAGAGAATTCAGTAATTACAGAGAGAATACTGCCTTTTGTAATGCTGACTACACGGAGCACCCGGTTTTCCAAGACGTCAATTGCCTTGTGTACAAGGCTACACTAGTGTACTACTGGCTTATTAAACAGTCCTCTACGTTTGCGCACGTTGATTGGCCTGCAAAATCTTCAAATAAGAAACTCATCAAAAATCTGTTTGATCACTTGTAAATGAAATTGAAACGACTTTTAAGCCATCCTGCCAATAAGGGCGAACTCCGGGATGACCTGGAGCAAACGTTGGTTGAACATTGATTCGTAAAACATCCCTGGTAGAATCTCTGCCTATCCGAATTGCAGTTGTAATTCAAACGAAAAGAGGCATTGTTCGCTATTAGCTACGGATGAATAATTTTTGTCCAATGATCTTATTAAGGTTCATACCTTATTTATAAATCACTTTTAATTGGCCACTCAGCGACTTACTTTCTGCTTATGCAGATTCGTTTACTTTCTCGAAATTAAATATAATAGAATAATAACATTACGCAATTACTCGGAAGCGACAAACCACTTTGTTATCATAACATTGTTCTAACTGGGTTTGGTATACGGAGGGGGGGGGGGCACTGTATTTATGACTATTATAACTCTTTTACAACTTTTAATTCGGATTTCTTTAAAAAATACCTCGTCTTGGTGATCTATGCATTTTTGCAGTTCTTTTTCTTAACTGTTAAAAGAATACCTGATACGAGTCGAAGAGATCTGATTTCTTATTCTGCCTTTGTCAAAAGATATTCTGAGCCTTAACGTTCTACGAGACCCCGATACGAATCTCGACGCATCTCAATTAAATCATCCGCATCATCGAAAGCTTCGCGGAAAAGTTTGTCCAACCTTCCGCACGACCGAACAGAAAGGTACAGATCAGAGTCAATTAGACTTCGCGGATCGATCATCAGCTATTCGAGTCTTCAAACGGTATTTCCGGATCGTCAACTTCTCACCCTCTAATCAGAATATTTAAATTTTTGCCCTTATTGGGACATCCATCTATTAGATGCCTAAAGAAAACATTCCAAATAGCGCTTATCTACTGGTTGTTTTGATTTGTAATTTCTGTATTTTAAATAATTCAGAATAATTAAATTCTTATGATTAATTTTCATTTCTCCAATGGATGCCTTCATTTGATGGTGATTGTTAAAGACAATTATGGAGATTTCATGAATTTTCCTCAAACCAATTTAGACAAGGGAAGCAATCTTTTATCTACGTTTTCGTCAATTTTTTTTCTCAAACACATGATGACATATAGCGAAACTTATTGACTATTAAAGAAGGAGAAAGGTTCTAATTTGCAACAGTAAGAATTTATTATGAAGTCGCGTTTCGACGCATAGACATAAACAATTAGTTTCAAAATCAAATAGTTTTACACGAAAATATTAAATATTTTTCTAATCAAAGCATGAATTGAATTATCTTTAATAAATCCTGTTAAGTTGAGTTGCCCGTTTATGAAATAAGATGGATTATAAAATAAACTTGCCATGGTAAAAAAAAAAAAAGGCAAATCATTTGCGTTATTATAAAATTAATTTAAAAGAGAACGTCTCTAAACATCACGAAAATGTATTCATCAATAAGCATAAACAGACGCTATGAAAAAAAGCAAAAAAAGATATAATAGTTATGATATCTAAGAAGCTGAAGATCAAGTGATATTAAGAAGCGAGGGCCATCGAAAAGCGTATATACTTTTACAATACATGTTTTATGTATTGTATTTGAATTTTGTATGCTTCTTTGAGTTGTGCTCATTAGGAAACAAAAATACAATACAAAAAAGTGCATAAAGACATTTGATTTTTTTAAATAATTAACACCAATATTATAAATATTCGGTTCCCCGAAAATTTTCCCACTTAATATAAAAGGAAAAAATTTTAAAACCTATATTTTCCCAAAATCTTCTCTTTATTTTAAAAGAAAAATACTTTCTAATTAACTACGAGGAGCGCGCAAGTTCAAAGGTCTCCTAATTTATTTTTGGCCTTAGAAAGCTGAAACTCCCATGATTTGTCCACATCGTCAACCTTTATCCGTAGACATTTTTCACAATGCTGACGCTATGATTGGTAGGCCGCCACAAATGTTTCTTTAGGAACCAGTTTTGTCTACTGGAAAATCGCTTATGCAAGAACGGAGTAAAGCTTCTGCTCATCGAGCGGCTTTTTAGTAGGCAAAACAGACCACTATAGAAGTGTTTGCAGCGGCTATGCAATTGTGGCGTCAATTTTGTGAAAAATGTGTACGGCTAGAGGTTGACTATGTGGACAAATGACGGGAATTTCAGCTTTCCAGAATCAATAGTTTTTCAAAAATAAATTAGGAGACCTTAGAACTTGAACGCATCTCGTATAAATTCTTTTCTAATGAAATTTAGATTGAATATCAAGGTGCGTTGTTCAATTGAGCGCTCCTCGCTAGAAGAAATGAGCGTTCAGTTTTGCTTAGTTCATTTGCTTCATCTATTTTGAAGCAATTGAATCAATGAAATTAGCATCGCGTTCTCGCTAAACGAACGAGAACGACTTCACGTTGTACAGGATCGCAAAATAAAGAGACGACTTTAGAATTAGCTTCATCACTTTTTAAATCCATGCAAAACGAACTTCGAGCTATGAGAAATCTGAGTTTGAAAAACTTTAGATGAAGCTGAAAAAATTGATGAAGAACAAGATGAAATTATTGAATTCCCTACCCATCGTATCTTTTAAAGAAAACATTTTATCGATGAGATAGGTGTTGACGAAATTTTATACAATCATATTGAGGCAAAATATAAAATTAACTGCTTTTATCTCCTGATAGACACTGACGACAGATATTTTTAATGTGATAAGTTAAATTTCAGCAAGAAATATCAGTCGATTTCTTTAAGTGCACTGGTGTCTATAACTAAATGATATTAGCAATTTTGTTAGAGCAGCGTTTAGTGGATCGAATTCGAGCAAATGCATATCGCGAGGCTATGGAAGCGGGCGCGGTGTTCATTAATAGCAAGTAGATCGCGCAGAAGCTAAGGAGCTCTGAAAGGTGGATGACAGATAATTGGAAGAAAGGTTACGACAGCTGCTATGCGGAATCTGGAGATGGGAGGCCGAAAATTTTGTCGCAGGAAAGCAAGAACGTCATTGTGGAAAATAGCGGCAAGAGACGTCGCAGCAATGCTTGTGTTGTGCGTGACATTTAGGTTCAGCGCGGGAAATCGTTTCTTCTGAAGCTGTTCGCAGATACCGGGATCGTGCAGGCCTAAAACCATGTCATGTCATTCCTAAACCCATGAAAACCGCCCAGAAAATCGAAGTGGTTTTGTGATTACCTAAGGGGTTGGAATGAAGACGATTTCATGCACCTTGCCTCTAGCGATGAGTTTTTTATGTGGACTGTTAGACGACCAAATTATCAGAACAAAGGGTTTGGAGCCTCTCAGCTGACTCCATTACTGATGATGAATATTACCAGGAACTCTCTAAGAAACCCGACTGCATTGGAATCCTTGTGTGCTTCACTGCTAAACGATTGTTGTTGAGGTTCAAAGAGCAAGGGGAATCATGGAACGGGAAATATTTCCGAAACCTCCTAACTGCAGAATTCTTACCTTTCCTGCGAGATCCTAACAACACACTCGATCCTCACGAGGTCTGCTTTCTCCACGATAAAAATCCCTGCTTTAAGGCGAACACCACACAAGATTTGCTGCGCACAAACGGTATTTATTTCTTTTCATCCAATGAATGGCCAGGTGCGTCCTCAGACTTGAATGCTGCAGAACACTTCGGAACCATTCTAAAAGATGCCGTGGAAACTTTGATGGTCCAAGAACATGGACCGGACCGGTATTCCCGAGATCTACTCATGAGGCATTTGACAACAGTGCTTGAGGATATGGAGTATGACACGGCTCTTTTTGAGAGTCTACTGGGGCTCATACCCAGATCGAGTGCGTACTGTTCGCGAAATAAATGGCGGACATATGAATTATTGATATCAACATAACCATAAATAAAGCATATTTGTAATTACACTGGCCAACAAAATTAATGATTTTCTTTGTAACCAAATGCAAGTGGGTGATTTTTGGTAGTATTTTTCTCCTGATTACGAATATAATTTTGAAATTTCTCTAGCACGCACAGATTTCTTTTTTTCAATGAAACATTTTTAAATTATTCAGTGTTCGGGGCCTGATCAATTTTCTTGCGGCCCCAAAATATGTATAGTTTAACATTGCAGACGCTTCTCTTAACATCCGTTACTTTAACATAGAAGCCTCGAAGTGCATAACTTGGAAACGTGACGTGATAGAAAAAATCTAAAAGCAGATTCGGATTCTACATACAAATTACTACTAAGAACATTATGTGTGGTCATAGTTACAAAATGTGTGTTGACTAGTATTATCAACCAAAAGTTGTTCTGTTCATTCTCGTTTTCTCTGCACACCCCTAGCAAAGGGTTAAGTGGGACTCTGTACATTCAACCGCTAAGCGGTTAGCTAATTAGAGCTTTCGATAAGATTGCTAAGAAGTTTGGTCCACAGACGTTGTAAAGACTACTGGGATCCCAAAAAGATAGGATTCCACATGAACACAGCGCCGGTATTTACGAACTGAAGTGTAGCACTTGCCAAGCCGTCTATATTGGTATAAATCGCGGAGAAGGATTTCGACCCGTATTAAGGAACACTTCCAACATATCAGGAACCAAAGACCTGAATGTTTAAGTTTTGCCCAACTCATTATAACGACGGAACACGCTGCAAAACCGGATAACTATCTTATTTTACATACGGTTAATGATTGGAGATACCTAAATTTCCTTGAAACTCCAGAAATTAACAAGAAAGAGATTGATGAACTCTTAAACTCAGATCGAGGTCCAATGGACCACTTTGATTGGTCGACCCTCTTGGAGGTTATCAAATAATAAGGGAAATTTCTCTCATTGGCTTGTATACTACGTATAAAAATGTGGATGTAAACTTGTTGCAAATCAGTCATGCTAAAAGAAGACCGCTTAGCGATTTAAATGTACATACATGCGAAATAAAATTTTTGTGGAAAAGCGGTTGGTTGTCTCTCCTATGTTAGTAGTAATCAGATCCACAGACTTTGGTGATACACTCTTTTATATTTAAAACTACAGACTTGTTTCAAATTATGATCATCAATCGATACAGGAACTACTTTGTCACAAATAAATAATTAAATATAAACTGGAGATAACCTCCAAACATGATGTGTAATTGAAAAGTTATTATACTTTTTTATCCATTTTTCGATAGAAAACTTATTATACTTTGTCACAGTTTCTCTTCTAAGAATAAATAATAAAAATTAAAATGGAAATTTTGAATATTTATTTCAAAAAACCCAAATATGTTAAAAACTTGTTTATCTCAAGAATGGTTGAAATTTATTTTATTCAGTTATGAAAGAATTGAAGACAATTCATGAAATAATTAAAATAAAATTGTCAACCCATTTTGTACTTTTTTTAGTATTTTCAAGTCTTAACAACAGAATAAAGATGTAGTCTGTCTTTGTGATCGTATGATACAGACAGACCCACAGTGCTTGTTTCACCTAAAATTCGAAGATGCAATCAAACAACGATTAACAGTTCTTCTATATACATATGATTCTTAGTGCTGATCCTTTATAGCCTACGGGCCACATTTATCTTCTCCTTTGAACGCTGACTGTTAAAGGAAAAACAAATTATAATTTAATTAAAAAATATAACAGAAGTAAGCAGATGAATTGCTGTTTAACAGGAAGACTAATCTCTTGCTTTCAACATTTTGTATCCCATAACCACCGTCGGTTTTGTTTTAAAATTCTTGATCTTTTACAAAATAAAGCATGCACTTTCATTAAAGCACAGTCGATCCCGGTATAGGAACAAGAAACAATATACCTGTTTCTCCAAGTAATTATATCGCGTATATAAGGTATGTTAAGAAAGTATCAATACACGTCTGCAATCAGGGTTTTGAAATATTTATTTCGAACAAAATAGTTTTATGAACAGAAATTATATATTGAATGTCTGCACAGTAAATAAGCAAAATATCACACATTTGTGGCAAATAGTTTTCGAATAAATGGAAAAAATAGGAATAATGCAGATTTTTGCTGTTAAGAAATTATAAATACACCTTTTCCAGGAGTGGTACAGCCGACTGCAGTAGGCTACAACATATGCAAATCAGTTCATGATACGCCTAAAAGGCAAACTACACAGTTTTTTTTTTTGTTTGCAAACGAAAATTCCACAATGCCACGAAATGAGAAAAGTTTACTTTCTAAAAGAACAAGTGAATTCGTACAGTTATATTGCAGCAAAAGTGGGAAGATCTATTGGTGCCATTCAGAATATCTTCAAAAAAGTTGACCAATATGGGAAAAACAAAAGGAGTGGGCGAAAGCCAAAACTGACAGAAAGGGCCAAGAGGAAAGTTTTTGATCTAAGAAGCAGAAAAGGAATGTCGACAAGGTCAATTGCGAGTGAAATAGGTTCTGAAGTGTCACATGTTACTGTGGCAAATGTATTGAAAAGCAACAAAAATCAAAACTTCAAGCCAAACCAAAACTGACTGCGAAACATAAATAAGCGAGGCTGGAATGGGCCAAAACACACATGGACTGGAAGGAGAAATGGAGCTGAGTACTTTTTACCAATAAGAAAAAAATTCAATTTATATAGGCCAGATGATAATAAGGGATATTGGCACGATTTAAGAACGGAACCTAATAAACATCTCAGTAGGTAAACGGGTGATGGTGGTATGGGCTGCATTCGGTTCGGGTGGTAAGACAGAACTTGTTACAGTGAATGGAAAGCTAGACTCTGAAGCGTATCATGATATGTTGTCCAATCACTTGGCACCCTTTGGCCCTTTAACTGACGGAAAATCTTGTACAGTCGGCAACAAAAGTACTTAGCCACCTTACATTAATTTTCCAAAATTAAACATTAATTTTCCCTTTAACAATTCTGGTAAAAAGTAACAAATCACGTGCACCAAAATGATCATACCCGTATC